>CM059311.1:1342500-1362500 GCA_030340665.1 Neosalanx taihuensis
TGAGGATGAGGGTGCGTGCGTACCTGTGGTTTGTAGTAGCGCGTGGTGTAGGTGAGGTCTATAATCAAACCCAGAACCTGGTTCTCTTTAGTCAGAGCGGCCATCAACTCCCTGGGGCTGAATACCTCCGAACTATGGACACAGCTATTCAGCGACTGTGAGCACACACACACACAGACACACACACACACACACAGATTTTGTTGTGTCATTTCCACAGTTCAGAGAACTTTAAACTGTCAAGTGAGAATTCAAAACAGAACCATCCCTCACCTGATTCAAGGGAACCTTGAAAGCCACAAATCGAGTGCCGGGTATCCTTTTGCCTACAGCCTTGTAGTCCAACCACCTGTCAAGATAATCAGCATCCAGTCAGCTGCATGCAGTGGGGGACAGTCTGCTATAGACCAGGCTGAGCATGTTCAGTCAATTACCTGTCTGGAATCCCTTTTTTGGGCATTTGGATGAGTTCACCAGCTCTGGGACTGCTTGATACTGTACTGGATGTAGCAACAAGAAGTGGATGGAGGAAGAATAATGGCTGAGAAGGGGGAGAAAAAGAGTTGAGATGGGAAGCTGATCTAGAATCTACCGATCTGACTATGCAGTATAAATTATACTGTACTATACTACTGTACTATACTGTAGTGTACTATACTGTACTATACTATAATGCTACTTTCTGACGGCTAGCCTCTGCTACACGCCAGCTGGTGGACTTCTGTCATTGATGATACGACATTAAAAGAAACTAGCACCACTAAAACCTCTGTCTTTTGAAGGCTAATAAGACCCGCTTCTCCCTGACATCGTAATAGTTTGCGGGTTTGCCGCACAGCTAGTACAACAGAGCTAACGGAGCGTCTGCTGTCGCTATGCTAAGCTAGGCTATTCTATGCTAGGCTAAAATAGGCTATGCTATGCTAGGCTACTTACTTTGTATCTCATCCCGTAACTACATGAACACGTTCCATCGTTACCAAGTTCAACGAGCCGACACACACAGACCGGTTAAAGGGAAGATAGAGAACGGAAGCCGAGCAATTTCGTATTTTTTTGTCGTGTAAATAAAATGATAATGTGGGTGTAAGACCCCCTCTGCTAACTGTAACTCTGATGCTGCTGTTTCCACGTTACTTGGCTGCACGTGGATGACGTCACGCAGGGGGTTCTTATGGCTCCCCCTACGGGAACAGTGGAGTACTGCAAGCTTAACCCGTGGCTGAGCGGTTAGGGAATCAGAAGGTTGCCGGTCCAAATCCCGGCCGTGCCAGCTGACGTCGCGTCCTTGGGCAAGGTACTTCATCCTACTTGTTTCAGGGGGAATGTCCCTGTACTTGCTGTAAGTAACCCTGTACTAACCCTGTAAGACAGTAATAGTGTCTCTCTTGTAAGTCGCTTTGGATAAAAGCGTCTGCTAAATGAATAAATGTAAATGTGTCGCTCCGATTGTGATTGTGGATATACAGACGCAAAAATACGAAGCAAAAATGAAAACAAAAACGTTTAATTAATAAACGTCTCATTCAAACAGAATGATCAGTATTTCAAACTTCTTTTAGCCTATTCCAAACACGTGCAGAGAGAGAATGTCCGGTCTGTAGGTGCGAGACCGTAAGGCACGTGGACATTCTCCAAGAGTACCTGGCTGCAGCACACCACTGTGGGGCGGGAGCCTTGCAGGCACCACAGAGAGGCGACGGCACCGCCGTGGGGCGATGACTTTCCGGAGTTGTTTTTTTCCGAAAAAATGCGATAGAAGCAAGACTAATATACACTGCGTAATTGTACAACTTAGGCATAACGAAAAACAAACGGTGGGTGATATGAGTCGGGGCTCAATAGTGTATTTTTAGCCTACTACAAAGCTGAGGATCTTGAAAAGAGAAGGTCAAAATGCTGATAACTGAAAATAATGGAGATTAGGAATAACAATAAAGTTATTACTGTTATTCATAAGCTTACATTTCGTAAGATGTCATAGGCCTATACATTTTATTGTGTACTAAACACTACTTTACGCCTTTTCGTTATAATAATAATAATAAATTGTCATTGAACCTTATTGCACTGCTGTTTTTCATGTTTGGCTCTATATCTATGCCAATTATGTTTTTGTGCTGATATGTACAGTATAATCCAAGTGAATTATTACATGATCAATGACAACATGTAAAACACACCAAGTCACAAAATGATTTGACTTTTAGCTGTTTGACATTCAGTCCATTATTTCTGCACAGAATTCCCACATCTTCTGTGTTGTGAAATGTGAACTTGAAGGGATTGTTTCCTTTTCAAGGTCATTCCACACCTTCCCTTACCTTAGCCTGGTTCTCTTCCCCCATGCCCAGGATTTCAGGCAAGTCCACTTTGGCAGAGAACAGTTCAGTTAAAATCAACCCACTCATGATCAGAATCAGAATCTGTTTTAATGGCTATGCAAGTTTAACAAACACAGAATTTACATTAGCAGGGAAGAGCAACATAGAACATATATGTAACATGATAAGAACATAATATAATACAATAAAAATATGGTGTAAAAAGGTCAGGGGGGTATATATACAGCATTGCAAAACAGTGGTACAGCAGTAAGTAATTTTAAGGTGTCAAAAGGGGTTTTGAGTGCAAAAGTGGCTTGTGCAGTGGGATGCTGGATGGGGGTGTTTGTGGCAAAGTCATTCCGAGTCCTTGGCCCTATTGAAGAGTGCAATGGCCGAGGGTAGAAGCTGTTCTTATGGCGAGCGGTTTTGGTCCTGGTGGACCGCGAGGGGAGCAGCTGAAGCAGAGGGTGTCCTGGGTGGGAGGCAAGTCTGACTGAGACAAAATATATATAGATAAGCAAAATGGTTAGTTGTAATATACATAACACAGGCTCCAAAAAGAAAAGATCTCATCAGTGCCCTCCTTTAATATGTCCATCTAGACATTGTTAAAATTAAATAAATAAGGAAATGAAAATGCTGGTTTCTGACCTGAAACGGATGGAACCCAAACAAATGTACAATTTTACCTCATTAATGTTATCCACCTTCCTTTTCATCAGCCTAAACACTGGCGGCACTTCACCTCGCAAGAGGGCTTTAGATGAGAGATGACCTGTGATTGCGGATTTTGCTCAATAGCTTAAAGCACGCATTTCCTCAAAGCAAAAAGTTGTCAATTACATATAAACATAATAGGCTCAAAATTACATAGGTTCAAATGTTAACTCACGGTTGATTCCATTTCTTGGTTCCAAGCCCCCTGAAGTCAGAGCGTCAGGCAACTTTTTCCTGTTCTGACAATGAGCTCGCCCGCTGGGTTGTCAGTGTCCAATATGTATCTGAGCTGATTATTGTTGAAGAGAAGTAAATACAATCATAACAAGCATAATATTATTAATTATGATATAGGAACATGGGTGGTAGAGCTTCAAGATGAGAAGCACATATGTCTGTCTTATATATCTTTCCTTTAAGAATACATACCAGCTGCTCATGGGCAGGATGAAGGCCCACCCTTTGAAGAGTGTGGTCTTCAGGGGGTGGGGGCACACCTTTTAGTGGTCAAAGCACTGTTAGAAGATTGTGATCTGCAGGGGGAGGGGGCACACAGTATCTACAGGATTTAGGAGACAGACAGGAATCAACATTTACATCTGGAGGTCAGAGGGCCCTTCTAAACGTGAAATTCCTTCCTCAGTATCCAAAAGTAAAAGTACTGATGATGCAAAAGCTATTCATATTTGTTTCGTTTATATACTGTAGTATACAACATAGGTAGAAAAATAAAAAAGTAAAAATGAGCCATGTACTCTGCCACATTCTGTACCCTGTATATTCTGATTATACTGTTCATACTGTGTGTTGTAGCCAATATTATGTTTTTATTGCAGTGCGTTTATATTAGTTACTATTTATTGTTATATTATTACCATGACAACTTGCAACCTGGGCATAGGAGGGTCCAGCCAATAGCAGGCAAGATAATCACTACTTGAGGGTGTCACTGGGGCACAGGTGTGGGGATTGGTAATTAGACAGAAGCCACACAGTTTTTCAACCGTGCGGGCGGTTGTTTGCTTTCAGTTGTTTAGAGTTTATTCCGTTTTATTTTCCTAACAAAGTTAGTTGTTTAATTTATAATTGGCACCCGGCTTTATTTATGCTTTTGACATCCTGCTGCATACTCAAATAAACATTCAAAAGAACTGAATACCGCAAATGTCAACTGCTTCACGCGTTGGAAAGGGCTCCACGCCATCCCTCATTAGGCAAAGTTTTTGTGGTTCCGATTGCCTATACACTGTGTATATTCTGAGTATACTTATATTTATTATACTCTGTTGTAATAACTGTTTTGCACTTCTGGTTGGATGCTAACTGTATTTCGTTACCCTGTACTTGTACCTGTGTAATGACATTAAAATTGAATCTAATCTAATTTTGTGACGATGCCCAGCTAATGCAAGGAGTTTACAAAACTGTATTATAACGTTACATACAAACAAATGCAAACAGTTACTTTACGTTATGCACTATACATTTAATTATCCGTGATAACAGCTATTGCAAGGATAGTTTACAAAAATGTTTTGTAACGTTACATACAAACAAATGCGAACAGTTACTTTACGTTATGCACTATACATTTAATTATCCGTGATAACAGCTATTGCAAGGATAGTTTACAAAATTTTTTGTAACGTTACATACAAACAAATGCGATCAATTAGTTTACGTTATGCACTATACATTTAATAATCCCTGATAATTTGTTGATGCTAACCGCCATCGGTGAAAGTAAACTTTGACGTTATCAAATTTAGCTTCATAACAACTACCCAAGTAGACTTGTAACATTCGTAAATATTCGGTAAATCATTAATGACTTCTATAACGTTATTGTTTTACGGCACTTATATTGACAAGAAATCATGCATTTACTTTCTGTGGATAAAAATAAGCAACTTACCGGAACTTGGAACAGATGTGGACGCACTGAAATCCAGGTTTAAATGTCCTCACTTCCCCCCGCCCCCCGACAAAAAACAAACAACTCCGGAAACTCATCGCCCCACGGCGGTGCCGTCGCCTCTCTGTGGTGCCTGCAACGCTCCCGCCCCACAGTGGTGTGCTGCAGCCAGGTGCCTCTCACATTTTCCGTGAAACCTCCTGATCTGAGGATGAACTCCAAGGAAAGAACAAAGTTACACAACCCCTGAATCATCCCAGCACGTGACGTCTTCCAGGAACCAGGCCATATATGGCGCCCAGGTGTGTCTCTACCTGTAATTTACTGATAGCCATTTAGAGAGAGGTACATAAACATTGTCACTGCAAGACCAAGTCAACCTCTCTCTCTCTCTCCTCTGTCTGTACAACACCATATCCATGTGGAAGGCTAGGGGGTGCGGGGTGGAGGAGGAGGTGAACCAGGCTGTCCTGGTGTTCATGGAGACCTTTGACCCTGGAGTTGAGTTGAGCAGGAGGCCAGGAGCGGGCAGAGATGCTAAGAGGCTTCACCGCGTCCTGATGACCCTGGGCTTCAGGGTGGACATCCACTTCGACCTCAGCGCCCAGGAGATGAACTCGCTCTTTCAGAAAGGTATCGCATTTGACACCTCGACACTTCCCTCGCTTTGAGCAACAGCACCACTGTGTACATACCTCCCCCCCTCCCCCTGTCATATACATTCACTCTCACCCATATACTCTATACTTTTTGAATTAAATATAGTTTTTATAAACTGTATAGCTATTGCCTACTCTTTATTTTTAAATCTTTATTTAAGTCCCGTATATTTTATTTGCTCCACCCTGCCAAAGTAAATTATGTGTTTGTGTAACTTGCATGGCGAATAAAAACCAAATTCAGATTCTGATATATCCATGTAACCACCCGCCGTCTACCACTGTTCTTTACTGTTTGCACGCAGCATCCTGTTCATCTCATGAACATGTCCGTGCCCATTTGCATGATGGGATAGCATCAGGGAGATGTGACATTCAGGTGGAAGATCTCTAGTTCTAAAGGGATGAATATGGCTTTTAACTGCAGGTCAAAAGGTCGCCTGCATCTCTTTGGGTAAAGAAATCGCCTGCTAATGCGACACACGATTCAAAATACCAAACTCAGATGTTATTAACAGATTCAGGACCCGAAATAAAGAAGAATCCAGCATTAATATTCTTCCAGTGGATGTTTCTAGATCAACGGTAACCGATGGTGTTCACAGTACTGTATAGTCTGGCCCTCCTAAGGATCTTTCGTTTTGCTCGAGTATCGCTTCTCATCACGATCAGTCACGTTGACACAAAGGTTGTTAACGAGAGGTCAAGAGTCCACTACAAACACAACACAAACACATCTAGTAGTCTCTCTGAACGATCACGCCCTTCAACAGCAACTTCAGATTCCCCCAGTGGAGGAATGAAATCCTTCAAGTTGTCAGCCCGCAGTGGAGAAATACTGCAGGCAAGATGGATAAGCAAAGATTAGTCTTCAAGTTGAGACCGAACGACGTTTGACACGTGACTACATCCTGTTCTGGCAGAGTTCGTGCACGCGGGCAGACAGAAGACAGACTTGTACCGCGCTTGACCGAGCCAGTTGGAATACGCCTGTTTGCTATGCCTTGCAAACGCAGGCGGCAGGTGAGACCAAAAACTCTAACGTTCCGGATTCTTCTGCCCCTCATCTTTCAGAGAGCAGGAAACCGGTGAGGAGCTGTTTCCTGGCGGTGCTGTCCACGCACGGGGAGGAAGGGTGCGTGTTCGGAGCGGACGGGGTGCCCGTCCGACTGTCTGGTGTTTTTGGCTACTTCGACAACCCCATCATGGAGGGCAAGACCAAGATGTTCTTCATCCAGGTCGGTACTCCACCCCTCGCCCGCGCCACGGTCACGATCAAATCTGTCATGGTTGAAGTCGCTGGTGTCAAGTTCGTGCCATCGAGGGTGCAGGTTATTTTGGGTGGGGGCAACCAAGACACCACAGATTTGAAGTCATGACAAATCTGCCTTCCCTCCAGGCATGTCGAGGACACGAGTTGGACTCAGGGGTGGAGACGGACTCAGCAGGAAGTGAGGACACAGAGGACACCCTTATACAATATCAGTCCATTCCCATAGACACAGCTGTGATGTACGCCACAGTGTCAGGTGAGCAAGACTTTGACATGTAGTCATTTAGCAGACGCTCTTATCCAGAGCCACTTACAGTAAGTACAGGGACATTCTCCCCCCCCCCTGAGGCAAGTAGGGTGAAGTGCCTTGCCCAAGGACACAATGTCACATAGCCACAACCGGGAATCAAACTCACAACCTTCCGATCATGAGCCCCTTAACCCGTTGAGGCACCCGACTCCCCCCAACCCTAACCCCCTTGTTGAAAATACCTAGGATGTGCGCAAAGCTACTTGGCCCTCTCTCCATAACCCCCCCCCACCCCCCCCACCCCCTTTCCTGTTCTCAGGCTACGCGGCGATCAACAGCTTCCAGGGCGCCATCTTCCTCCAGACCCTCTGTGACCTGCTGGAGGAAGAGGGGGGGCGTGGCCTGGAGCTGACCCGCCTCCTGACGCGCATCTCTCACCGCGTGGCCTTCCGCTTCCAGGCCAAAGGTCGCCAGCTGGCAGGGAAGAAGGAAATGCCCTGTGTGGTATCGCGGCTGACGAGGGACGTGTTCCCATTCGCCGAGCCGGTAAAGAACTGAACTGAATGGAAGATGTCCCTGTAGTTGCCGTAAGTTGCTCTGGATAAAAGCATCTGCTACATGACTACATGTAGTGAATATGATGTCACATCCTGTCCCTCAGGCCTCACCTGTGTACATTCCATGTCTGCTGAAAAATGCAGTCTTAACACGCAAGAACGCATCACCTTCTAGTCCCTTGTCATAGTAAAGCCGTGTATTTACATAACTGTGAGACTTGATCACAGTTTTTTTTGTAAGCAAATGTTCACATTTGGCCGAAAGAAGTGTTATTGTGGTATTTTAGCATGCCTAGCCTTGCATGCTGACAGGTTGCAGTATTGTCCCTGATATCGACATGTGTTTGTCACGTCTGACTTATTTTGAAATCCAGACAGCAGATATCGTGACTCACTTGAATGAATCACGTAAAAGACATTCTCAGAACTGACTAGTCACATTAAGTCATCATTCTTCTTAAAGGCATTAGCCTTCTGATCACAAACAGGTTGGTTAGAGAGTCAGGTGGCTCAGCGGGTAAGGCGTTGCGCTCGTGATTGGAAGGTTATGAATTCCCGGCTGTGGCTACATGACGTTGTGTCCTCGGGCAAGGCACTTCACCCTACTTGCCTCAGGGGGAAATGTCCCTGTACTTACTGTAAGTCGCTTTGGATAAAAGCATCTGCTAAATGAATAAATGCAAATGGTTACTGGAAAGTCTAGACCTGGTCATGTGTATTTTACTTGACAGTTCAGTTCTGCAAACCTAAATAAGGCATCATAAAACTGATACGGGACATCCATAGACACATAACTGTTTAATTAGTGTCCCGAAAGACTTTTCACAAGTAATGTCGTGAGGAAACAGACTGCAGAATGATTACATTCTGATCACAAACCAAAATGTTTGCGACCAATAGCATTAAACGATCTCTACGTTGTCGCCCAGGATCGTCCTATCACAGTGTGACATGTGGGATACATTTTACACAAAACCCTGCTCTTCGTTTCCTACATTGCACCTTTACTTTAAGCCGCAGCAATTGGATTCCACCAGCAGAGGGCAGTAGAGAAACCAGACATGGGCGACGGAAATAGCAAATAACAGTCACACCACCGATGTCCCTGAAAATTGCTGCTTCTGGTTCGTTCCAAAGTTAGGCTCAATCAACCGTGTCCCAACCGCCGTGTATTTTGGTCCACGGGATGCCCAGGGACGAGGAGGTGTGTGGGGCTGGCCACGTTTGAGGGCCCCTGATGGGAGAGCCAGGAGAGAGGTTGTGTGTAATCTAAGACAGCCTGTTTGTCTCCAGTGCGTCTGAGGTGAGCTCTGTAATAACACACTGCCAACAAGAGCTGGCATCTCCAGGATTAACGCTCCCTGCAGACGCATCCTAAAGTGAGAGTGGGGGGGGCACTGTCACACTCTAAGTCAAATGCAGTGTGGGTCAGGCCTAATGAGTTGTAATCACTAGGTTTGCTACACGGCAAAGCTAAACGTATCACAAACACAGACAGAGACAGACGCACACACACACACAGAAAGACAGACAGACACACAGACAGACACACACACAGACAGACAGACACAGACAGACAGACACAGACAGACAGACACAGACACAGACAGACACACAGACAGACACACACACAAACGAACGGCTTCATCGGCGAACTCGGTGACACCAACTATTCCGGATTGCTGACACCGCCACACACACACACAGAAAGACAGACACAGACAGACACACACACACAAACGCTCCCAGAGAAACGTCAGAGAAACTGATGTTTATTATCATCACATGGGAGGCTGGACTTTACAAAACAAGAACTGAGCATATCGACTAAAACTAGCATCAAACAGGGTGGAACTAAAAACAGACATTTCTGTTCTGATTTTCATTATTAAAAAAAAATATCATTTATAAGTAGAACATTGAGAAATTATAAAAAGGTAACAATTCTGAAAAATAGAGGTTTACAAAAAATACATTGCTTCATGAAGACGAGTTAGAAAGAGGTGATCAAATATTGACCGATATTCTTTTTTTTCTTTCCTTTTCATACTAATATAAAGGGTGGTCTATTAACTATAAAAAGGGTTTAAAAAAAAAAGCTTGCTTACAGCTTTTAAAAGAGAGGTAAAAAAAGATGGAGTGGGTAGATAGCCCCCTTACCCCCGTCCCCCCCAACCCTAAACCCCCCCCAAAGGCACTGACTCTGGGCCAGACGTGACGTCCCCCATCTGCGGCTGAGGTGAGCGAACCGCAGGTTCCTGGACCTGCCCTCAGGGCCAACACTACAGGCACCGCCCTGCTCTTCAGTGATTGGTTCTGGTGACCAGAGAGAGGGGCTGGGACTGCGTTAAGGCACGCTGGGAGCTCAGCGCCGATTGGTGGAGGGAGCCGGGAGGAGGCGGGGCCAGGGTGGGGGGGAAGGGGAACGGGCGGGAGGGCGGGGGAGGCGTCTTGCTGCTGGAGGAGGAGGAGGAAGAGGAGGAGCTCGTTCGGGGGGAGTAGGTGGGGTGGGAGGAGGAGGAGGGGGGGGAGGAGCCTGAGGTTTTGCCCCCGCGGGGCATGTGAGACTGGGCGTGGCTTTGGGGCTGCAGGTGGGCGTGTCCGTCCCGGTGGGGGCGGTGGGGTTTGGTGGTGAGGGAGAGGGGGTGGAGCTGCTCGGCGTGGGCGTGGCTGTGCTCAGCGTGGCTCTGGGAAGGCGTGTGTGTGCGCTCGGCGTGACTGTGGGCGGCGGCGGCGTGCGTGTGCTCGGTGTGGGTGGGCGCGGGCGCGGCCGGGGAGGCCAGCGCCGTGGTGGGCGTGGCCGGCGAGTCCAGCGAGGAGGCGGGGCTAGCTTGGGAGAGGTGGGTGTGGCTCAGGTGCGTGTGGGCGTGCGACACGCTCTGCTTTTCCTGGGAGCCAAACGGCACGCAAGACTTCTTAGGCTGCGGAGAGAAGTGCACTGTGGGGTCTGAAAACACACACACACAGACACACACAGAGACACACAGACAAACACACACAGAGACACACACAGACACACACACAGACAAACACACACAGACACACACAGAGACACACACAGACACACACACAGACACACACACACACACAGACACACACGAGAGTTAGCGACACCAGTTGGAGTACAGCGCCTGAATCAATGCTTTGGGGGAGGTAGGGTAGGGTGGGGGGGTGGGGGGGTGAACTTACCTTCAGGAAGAGCAGAGTCACACTTGCTATCTCTCTTCCTCTTCTTCCTCTTCCCCTGCCAAGGCCAAACAGAACGACATGATGAGTCAGCAGGACGGCCCCCCCCAAAGGACGGCCCCCCCCTAAACCTACATACCCCCCCCAACGCCACACACACTATACGTTTTGGTGTGTTTGTGTGTGTGCGTGCTTGTTTGAGTGTGTGTGTGTTTATATGTGTGCGTGCTTGTGTGTGTGCATGCTTGTGTGTGTGTGTGTGTGTGTGTGTGTGTACTCACGTAGTTGTCCCTGGCAGACCATCCTGGGTACAGCTGTGAGTGGAGCTGCCTCTCTTTGCGGGCAAGGTCGTAGTATTTAGCCTGCTCCTCTCTGGAGAGAGAGTGCCACTGCGGGGAGAGAGAAGAGGTCAACACACTGCCAGACACTCCAGCAGAGACCTGAGGCACTCTGGGTAAGAGCGTCTGCTACACGACTACACGGAACAACTATCGGCTTTCGGGCAGAGAGGCTGGCCTCTAGTCATAAAGAGACTAAATGTATCTCCCTAAGGCAACAGCAGTGGGATTACTGCATTCCGTTACCCTGCACTTGTACACGTTTCATCACGATAAAGTCGATTCTAATCTCATCAGTCATCTATGCTGGGTATGAGAGGACAATCTTATCGTCATCCCTTCCCCTCCCCCCCCGTCTCAGAGTCAGGTGGCACATTCCACAGTCACACTACACCACCGGCCCATAACCCAACACCCCCCCCCCCCCCCCCCCCCCCGCCTCCTCACCCTCCTCCCCAGGATCTGGTTGATGGCAGCGCTCTCCTTCAGTGTGCACTCAGACACCACCTTGGCCCTCTGCTCCTTCATGTACAGCATGAAGGCGTTCAGGGGCTTCTTGATGTGCGGCCGCTTCTCCTCCTCCTTCTCCTTCTGAGCTGGGGAGACGCTCTTCCTGCGGGACGCCACACACACACACACACACACACGGCTGGGTTAGTGTGTGTGAGGGAGCTTGTCGGATGGAGCGTGTGTGTGTGTGTGTTTGAGGGAGATTGTTGACAGAGCGTGTGTGTGTGTGAGGGAGCTTGTCGACTGAGTGTGTGTGTGTGTGTGTGAGGGAGCTTGTCGACAGAGTGTGTGTGTGTGAGGGAGCTTGTCGACAGAGTGTGTGTGTGGGGGAGCTTGTTGACAGAGTGTGTGTGTGTGTGTGTGTGTGAGGGAGCTTGTCGACAGAGTGTGTGTGTGTGGGGGAGCTTGTTGACAGAGTGTGTGTGTGTGAGGGAATGTGAGTGTATGCACAGCTGAGTGTGTGTGTGTTAGAGCGCGTGCGTACCCGTGCTGGTTGCCGTCCCGGGGCTCCTGCTTGATCGCCGTGGTGACGATGGCCGGGTGGGGGATGGACGACTGCGGGGGCGGGACCAGGTGGGGAGAGAAGCGACTGGACACTAGGCTGTCAATCAAAAATCCAAGGCAGGTCATTGGATAGAACTTCTCTGTGTTTGGCTGAGTACAGCGACACACACACAAACCCACAGACACACACACACACACACCTGGACATGGAGGCGTTCATGGCAAGCGCTGCGGGGTAGGAGGGTCGAAAACTGCCCCCAGGGAGAGAGTACATCGACTGGCCCTGCCTGGAGAGAGACAAGCAAGGGAAACACTTCAGCATCTAGCACAGTGTGTGTGTGTGTGTGTGTGTGTGTGTGTGTGAGACTCACAGCCAGCTCAGGTGGTGAGGGATCTGGGCCATGCTCCCGGGAGACAGAGGGTAGTAGGGGGACAGTTCAGCTGGGTGGGGGGTCCGGGAGATCCCTGTGTGGGGGGGGGGGGGGGCAGTGTGACTAACGCTGCTAGCAGACATGACATAGGGGACAAGGGGGGGCGGGGTAACGGGGGATCCATACCTGCGGTGTCCGGAGAGAGGTGAGGAGGGGGGGTCCTGGGGGGGAAGGGGTCCGGGCTGTAGGACAGCAGGGGGGACATGTGGGGCAGGTGGGGGTGCTGAACCACTGGTACCTTATTAGACTGGGAGACAGAGAGAGAGGGAGAGAGGGAGAGAGAGAGAGAGAGAGATAGAGAGGGAGAGAGAAAGAGAGGACAAAGTCAGTGTTGTTTCACCTGTGACCACCAGGTGTCGCTCTCTGCCTTGTTACGTAATCGGCCTTTACACAATCCTCACACCCCTGTCACTATCGCTGGCATCCTTCACAACATACTGCTAGCTCTTACACTCTCACGGACTTAGCTGCCAACACGCATTCGGAAGGGTGTGTTCTCACACGCATGCACGAGGTGTCGAAGTCATCACTGTGTGTGTGTGTGTGTGTGTGTGTGTGTGTGTGTGTGTGTGTGTGTGTGTGGGCGGGTTAGCACTAGTTGGGCTGAGCATTCCAGAGTCTGACTGTCTGAAGAGGTTAAGGCAGGTTGTGTGTGTGTCCAGACAGTAAGGAGCGTGCTCAGCGCACAGCACTCAAGTTGACCCAACCTGTGACCTTTTTAACCTTCCAGACACACACACACACACACACACACACAACCTGCCTTAACCTCTCACACACGTGTTGCGAACCAGAGCCTCACCAGGTGAGTAGGGGTGGGGGAACGGGGGTCTTTGAGAGCTGCAGTTCCAGGTACATCCAGGAGGGGCCACTGCATCTGTAAGTACTGTGGAGAGAGAGAGAGGGAGGAAGAGAGAGACAGAGAGAGAGAACAGTGAGTTCTAGTGATACTCCACGAGGATCCTGTTCAAATTACAGTCGGGGGGGGGGGGTACACTCACACACACACACATCTGGTTAGTGTATCAGACTGAAGCTGGATGGATATCTACTTCTGTCATAAAGGGGCTCTGAGCTGGAGGGAGGGGGGGGGGGGGCAGACATGGAGGCATTCACGGAGGAAGACGGCATGGTGCCCCCCTGGACCCCCCCGGACCCCCCCCCCCTCTCTCTCCCTCTCTCTCTTTCATACACACACAATACAGCTGTACACTCTGGTTGAACCTCTGCTCCCAGAGAGAGGGAGAGATAGGGGAGAGAGGGATAGGGAGAGAGAGAGGTGAGAGAGCAGAGACAGGGAGGAAGGAAGTTTAGATAAGAGGCTATAAATGGCCACGCTATCACGGAGGGCAGAGCGACAGAGAGGACGAGGAAGAGGGGGAAGGAGGGGGGTTACTGCCCAAGCTGTGGACATGCAATACCAGCTTCACTGGCTGGTAGACTAACACACACAGACGGGCGTGCAAGGCGCGCGCACACACACACACACACACACACACACAAAAGTCATGAATAAGGGCCCCATTGTCTAGCAGGTCAAATAAAACTCATAATGAGGACCACAAGGACATAATAAGATTGGAAAGACGCTGTTTGCTTGTGCAGTGTGTGTGTGTGTGTGTGTGTGTGTGTGTGTGCGTACGCGCGTGTTCGTGGGTCTGAGTGTTGAGCTTCAGCCGCGTTTTAGCGCAAAGCGAGGGGGAAATCGACAAAGCACGCCTCCCCCCCCCCCCCCCCCCCCATCCTTCAACCGCCCAATCGCAGACCGCCGTCACCATTGCACACCCGTCCAATCGCAGCCTGACCCCCGTCGCCCCCCCCCCCACCGCCCACACTGTCGGAGACCCCACTGTTGACCGACTTGTCTGAAACAGGGAGCTCTCTGCGTGCAGACACACACACACACACACACACAGAGACACACACAGAGACACACACACCACCCCAAGTAGGAGAACAGGAGAGGGTCTTTGGTGCTCACTCAACTGTGAGTGACGTAAACAGACCCCGGACTGTCACCCTTGACCCCAAGCAACTCCCCCAGCTCCAGCAAGGACAAGAGAGAGAGACAAGGGGAGGGAAGGGGGAGGGAGGGGGGTGAATGCCAAAGAGAGAAGGGGTTGAAGAAGAGGCAGTGAGAAAAGGGTGGGGAGAGGGAGTGGTGACCAGAAGGAGGGGAAGGGGGGGGATGACGTGACAGAGATGAACAGCACTGGGGAGAGGGGGGAACTGTGGGAAAATAGCTGATCATCATCTCCTCACTCCCTTCCCCTCTCCTCCTCACTCCCTTCCCCTCTCCTCACTTCCTTCCCCTCTCCTCACTCCCTTCCCCTCTCCTCAGTCCCTTCCCCTTCTCCTCCTCACTCCCTTCCCCTCTCCTCACTCCCTTCTCCTCCTCCTCACCCTCCCGGTCTTTCTCCCCAGTCCTAGCAGAGCCAGTAGAAAGTGTTCATTCACGAGGCTTGTTAACTTCCCCTAACTCTAACCTCCACACCCTTTCCTCCAGCTGTACGCAGCAAGCACACCCTGGCATGGGGAGATAAGATAATGCTGTATGGGGCATTATCAGGTGGACTGGAGGGTGCTACATTAGAGCATCTTCACCTTGCTATAGAGGGCTGTGCATCACACTACACCACATAACACTGGTTATAAATCTACTTTACAATGGTCATAACCCTTAACTACTTTTACCCCACCCTGGTTATAACCCTACACTATCCATAACCATGGTCATAACCCTCCACTGAGGAGACATAACCCTAGTCATAATCCCATATCACTCATAACTCTGGTCGAAACCCTACATTACCCTTCATAACCCTGGTCATAACCCTGCTTAACTCTTCATAACACTACATTGCTCTTCATAACACTACATTACTCTTCATAACACTACATTGCTCTTCATAACCCTACATTACTCTTCATAACCCTGCGTTACTCTTCATAACCCTGGTCATAACCCTGCATAACCCTTCATAACACTACATTGCTTTTCATAACTCTACATTACTCTTCATAACCCTACATTGCTCTTCATAACCGTATATTACGCTTCATAAACCTACATTACTCGTTATGACCCTATATTACTCTTCATAACCCTACATTACTTGTCATAACCCTACATTACTCGTCATAACACTACATTACTCTTCATAACCCTAAATTGCTCTTCATAACCCTTTATTACACTTCATAACCCTAAATTACTCATCATAACCCTACATTACTCTTCATAACCCTACATTGCACTACATAGTCTTCTACTGTCTGCTGGTGCCTTCCTGGAAACACACTTTCCTGTTCTATTCTCTTATTCACTCCATCTTTTCTCTGTGTTTCTCTACGCCTTACACACACACACTTTCTCATTCTGTCCTACTACACACACAGTTTGTGGCACGCACACACACACACACACACCGCACCTGGAGCCTTTACATAGCTGGCCTCCTCCTACACAGTCTTTCCCACCAATTCATCAGGCCCCTCTTTCTCTAAGCTCCCCCCCCCTCCCCATCCCCCACCCATGACCCCCTCAGACATACACACACCAACTTCTACCCAGCAACTCACACATTGCACACACTATCCTGTTTAAACACACACACTTTCTCTCACAGACACACACACACACACACCCCATCCCGAGGCCCCAGGAAGCTCTGGCTGTGCGCTCTAACTGAAACCAGCTGTTAGAAATACCGGAATGATGAACACACACACACACACGCACACACACACACACACACTTCACCCTTGCACAATCAGGGTTTATTACTGCGTGAGGTATGAGGTCACTGTATGGCTGGCGCTGGAGGCAAAAGTTACTGCCTCTTAAAAAACACCAAAATACACACACAACTCATCGAGCCAGGGCCGACACGAGCGCACGGGGAATTCGGAGCTGCCTCCATTGTGGGACGAGGATCAGGGGGGTTTTGAGAGGAAGAGTCCAGCGACGAGCCTCACAAACGTGGCACCGCGCAGGGAGAACACACCAGAGAACGCCGGCCCCCTGGCCAGGGGAACCCAGGCAAGACAGCTGTCCGTCCTGTGGGGTTTGGAGGTGATGTAGCCGGGGAGGGGGTACCCATGTGAGCGTAGGGTGGGGGGACGAGGGGGACGGGTGGCCCCCGGGAGAGGCCGGCAGCTAGCAGCCATGCAGGAATCTAACCCGGGAGCTTCTTAGCACGAGGCGACAGGGGCAAAGCTGTTAAACCTGGGTTCCCAGACAAAGACTGTGGCAGGGTAATTCACTCTTATCGCTAACCAGATCCTGGAAGAAATACTTTTGGTTAGCAAACCCTGGGCGATGACTGAACATGCATGTGTGTGTGTGTCTTCCCCCTCCACCCCCGACCCCCCCACCCGAAAAGTGTGTTTAAACCAAGAGGCGAGTGCTCACATGTGTATGTGTGTGTGCGAATGAGGAGGAGGTGGGGGGTGTAAAAGTTGTTGCTTTTGACGAGCTTCTGTCTCGGTATTTTAAGACCTGGAAGACAATGAGGAGCAAACAGAGGAATGGTCCTGCTGCCCCCGGAGAGGCTCACTTAAACTAAACAAACAAGGAGACCTTTGCACAGCGCAGGAGAGAGGCCTGTCAACACCACCTACCTTCTTTACAGAGACAGAAAGACAGACAGAGAGAGACAGAGAGAGAGACAGAGAGAGACACACACAGAGAGAGACACAGACACAGAGAGAGAGAGACACAGAGAGACACAGAGAGAGAGAGACACAGAGAGACAGAGAGAGAGAGAGAGACACAGAGAGAGAGAGACACAGAGAGACACACAGAGAGAGACAGAGAGAGAGAGACAGTGAGAGAGAGAGAAAGACTGAGAGACAGAGAGAAGAGAGAGCAAAAGACACAGAAAGAGCTGGAGAGAGAGAAAGCAAGCAGGAGACAGAGAGAGAAAGCAGGAGACACAGACAGACAGGGAGGAAAGAGAGCAGGAGAGAGAGAAAGAGAGAGATAGGAACTCTCTTTGTCAGGGTTGATGCAGCACTTTTTTTCTTCCTTTTTTTATCTCTTTAAATCTCTCCACCCTGCTATTCACTGCAGTTCAAGGGTGACACCCAGGTGTGTGTGTGTGTGTGTGTGTGTGGGGGGGGGGGGGGGGCGTCTCGACTCCTGCTCTACTACTTTCCCTCTGCCAGACAACACTGGGGAACAAACTCCACTTTGTTATCGACATGTGCCCGCACCCTCGCCCGCACCCAGATGCGTCCGGGATGTGCGAGGAGGATGGCTAGCGGCTTGCTAGCGGTCGGGCCCCCGGGGCCCGGAGACAGCCCGTCTGCAGGCTGTGTGTACGTTCCGCCAAGCCCCGGAGGACAGATGGGCACGGTAAACAGGCCGCGCTACGGGTCGGCTAGCACGCGGCTAGCTAGCACGTTAGCGTGTTTACCTTTCTCTCAGACAGGCGCGCCACGCGCACACACCGAACACGCACGTCCCCCCCCCCTCCCTCCTCCCCCTTTTCTTTCTTTCTTTCTTTTTTTTCCTTGACGCCGTCCTACTGACAGGGTTGAGAAGTACACAGAGTCTCCATTGTGCCTTGAGGAGCCAGGAGGAGGAAGGGGTTAGGAGAGCTGACGAAGGGGTGGGGTGTGTGTGAGTTGGAGGAGGGAGGGAAGGGGGGTTTGGAGTATCGAGCCACTCTGCTGACTAAAGTCAACATGTGCTGCTCCTTCTGCAGCCATGCGGGCTGAACACACACACACACACACACACACTCGCAGGACGGGGGACAGGTGAGACAGCAGGGATGTTACGAGCAAACACCTGATACTAGAAATATATATTCACTCATTTGATACTGTGTGTGTGTGTGTGTGTGTCATCCAGCAGTCTGGGTGTCCCAGCGAACTGTGTGTGTGTGTAACCGTGTGTTAGTATAATGAGGTGTAATGCTCCCATGTGGAGAACCACATTAGGGCCGTTCACCCCCCTGCTGACCACAACAATGCCCCATTAACACACAAGGAGGGGGACACAGGAATGCAGGTGTTCGTGTGTGTGTGTGTGTGTGTGTGTGTGTGTGTGTGTGTGTGCAATGAGCTTTAGTGCCACTGCCCTGCATTACAAAGCAGCACTTTGGGGTGGGGGGGGGGCTGGGGGGAAATAGATATCGCTGACGCTATGGCTTAAGATTAGATTCAACTTTAATGTCATTACACAGGTACAAGTACAGGGTAACAAAATACACACCCGCCATCGGGTAAACTACGGCAAACGTTTCGAAACAACGGTGCCAAAACCCGCCCATAATTCACCTGACCTGCCGTGATCTCGACACAGGAGGGTGTGGGGTGTGGGGGGGGGAAAAAACACAAGCGCGGGCATAATCCCTCCCGCGGGCTAACCCCACCGGCGTCGCTAGCCCCGGTGGCTAACCCACCTCTCAAACTGTAACTTTGCCGTGTATGAGGTGGTGTTGATGGATCGGGGCAGACGCATTCCTGCAGCAGGCAGGCTTTAACCGGGGGGGGCTTTGTCAGGGCCTGTCTGCCGCCGCCGTGCATTGTGTTATCATAACAGGTCGAGCAGGCACTCACTCGTTCACACGCCTTGGCGTACAACATGCCGGGGCGCCCCATCTCACAATAGGACACTTTCACAGATGCCCCTTGCGAGAGGCACCCTCGCGGTGCCCAGCCCGGCCAGGCACCGGGTCGAGTCAACCCTGGAGAGAAGCGGGCAGCTCACTGGAGCCTTTAGAAGGAGGCTAACGCCAGACCCAGGGACCCACGCAAAAGGCGACGCGCTTTGCTGAAGAGTACCAACTCCTCCATGCATGGCTGCGCACAGTAAACCCCCACCAGGCAGGCTAAAGCCATCCGTTACAGCTTGTCCGGTCTGTCACTGCTGTGCGAGTGTGTGTGTGTGTGTGTGTGTGTGTGTGTGTGTGTGTGTACAGGTCTAGGAGTGTTTGTTTAGGCTAATTTCCCCTTACAGGCAAATATATCATATCAGCTAAATATATCATATGGCTTCACTTACCCACACCCACATCACAAAGCAAAGTATCAGTGTCTGAAAGTCAGGTAATAGGAACGCCCAAAAAAACGGTGGTAACATTACACACACACACACACACACTTGTTGTTGGCGGCGGTGTGTGTGAGCGATGACTCACCGTTCTGGCTCCGGGGGACAGGGCTCCGTTGGTAAGGTAAGGGTTACCAAGGTTACTGAGGTTGGCGAGGTCCGGGATCATCAGGAATGGATAGCCGGCGTATGGCGAAGGTTTGAACAAGCCTCCATCCTGCTGTCTACGCAAAGCTGCCAGGGGAGAAATAAGTCAAGAAACAAGGGTCA
>CM059311.1:1367500-1422500 GCA_030340665.1 Neosalanx taihuensis
TGTTAATGGACCCTAATGAGGATGAAGCAAGAAGGTTTGTTGGAGTGTGAGTGAGGGGGGGGGGGGGGGGGGCAGATAAGGAGGGAGTCATTCAAGTAGACAAGAGTGGGTGGGAGGCAGGAGGGACTCTGGGATGGGGGGAGGGGCAAGTTTTTGGTTGGGTGGGGGGGCAGTGGTTCATTTGTGTGTGTGTGAGTATGTGTGTGGGGAGGGGGGGGGGTGTAGCTTTGCGGGTGGGAGGGCGGCAGGGGGGTTAATGAGAAGCACCAGGGGACAGTTTGCTCTTGAGCTGTGGTCTATCAATCACCCCATTCATTTACTTATAGACTCATTCTGGCCTCCACACATGCTAATGTATGTGTGTGTGTGTGTGTGTGTGAGGTGTGGGGAGGAGGGGCATGTTTACACTTATGCACCAAAAGATTGGAACTAGACAACATGGCAAACACACACTCATGCACTCCCAGCAGCCCCTGGGCCAAGGCTGGGCCGCAGGATCATGTCTGCCCTGGAAGGCTGTCGGTGTCGGAATCAGGAGAGAAATTGTAGAACTTCACACCCACGCACATGTAAGAACGCACACACACACCACACACACACAGAAGTACACACATGCGCCTATCGCTGACATCCCTTTAAGCAACACTGTGACCTTTCAGGAGGGAACAAACCCTTTCTCTATTTTCACTGTCAAGACGTCGTGCTTTGGTGGAGTCGAAATACACATGCACAAACACACACTAACATACACACAAACGCATTGCATTTCACAGACGTTTACAGGTCTGCAAGTATTTAAGAGCGTTTTAGGCTTTGCAAGAACCTACTCCAGCCCGATCTCGCGATACCGGTGAAACTAAACGTGAACGTCTCGGATTACAAGGAGACGTCTCACGAGAACGTTTCACTAACCCCATCGAGACACCTGCTGGGGAAGTCTAGTACTGCTCTCACTTGGCATAGGTGGCCAATCGGACCGTGCTCCATCATCCAGCTCTGAGAAACGAAATCGGGATTGACATGTGAGGGGGGAGAGGGAGGGGGGGAGAGGGATGGGGGAGAGGAAGAGGGGAGAGGAAGGGGGGGAGAGGGAGGGGAGAGAGGGATGGGGGAGAGGAAGGGGGGAGAGGGAGGGGAGAGAGGGAGGGGGGGAGAGGGAGGGAGGGGAGAGGAATAGGGAAGTGGGGGAACCTTTGCGATCGATTCTGCCCCCATAATCACCCAGTAACAGGGCACTGCTGTATCCCAAATGCCCCTTGTGAAGAAAAGCCAAATCCTTCATCCACACCCATTAGAATCGAAGTGTTAGGGGAAACTAATTGAGAGAACCAACTCTATTGGTATTAATGCTCTTCGTGTTTGAATGACACGGTTGGCGTGGAGCCTAGGTGAGCAGGTGCACCTAGTGAAGAGAATGTAGACGGTCTGGTTGTGACTTTCTAGACCGACTGGTTTGAATACATCACTGGGAGTGCAGCCTGTTCCGCAAACACTCACACAATCAGTACTGACTCACAAACCATCAGTGGGCCTGGGAGCTCGGAACATGGAATAAATGATCTAGAATTGGGTCTGTTTTACTGTTCTTCTATTTGTAAACGTATCTTACGAAGAGCCTTGTAGACTGGTTTGAAACTCTTTACTATTCTCTGGTCTGGATCAGGTGAGGTTCCACTGTCTTGGGAGAGTTTCATCTGTCCAAAGGTCGACTCCACGAGATGGCCTTAAATCTGAGTAAAAATGGAGCAGCGCTGGAGGCCGCTTATAAGGAGGTGGTGGACGCCAAGTTGGACACAAACTGGTGAGAAAAGCCATGGAAATGTTACGTTTCATGCACAGATAGGTTATTCATTGTAACAAAATGGAGCTTGTTGTTTGACTGCGATTGATTGTTGATTCAATCGCAGTACTCAAGAAGTCTGTGTCGCTTGTGGCGTCCTTTTTGAAACAGACCAACCATTTTCCACAGCGCTCTTGTCAAAGTTAGTGTCCCGGAGAATAACAGAAGGTTGCGTGTGTCTGCATACCTGTGTCTTTGTGTGTTTGGATAAAAGCGTCTGCTAAATGAATAATTGTAAATGTTTGTCCACAGGGCTTTGTTCACCTACGAGGGCAACAGCAATGACCTCCGTGTGGCGGACAAGGGGAGGCATGTGTGATCATTATTAATGAATAGATACGTGAGTAACCCCATTAGGAGTAACGTATGATAAATGTATCTGTGTGTGTGTGTGTGTGTGTGTGTAGCTGGTGGACTGGAGGAGATGGTGGAGGAGCTGAGCAGTGGGAAAGTCATGTACGCTTTCTGTAAGGTCCAGGACCCCAACTCCAGCCTGCCCAAATTTGTCCTCGTTAACTGGGTGAGCTGCCCCAACTACAATACCCTCACAAACACACAATCACATACGCACAATGCAGAAACAGCCCTTCTTAGGACACTTACCGTTCAAATAAGTGGTTTGTGTGTGTGTGCGTGTGCTGTGTGGTGTGTGTGGTGTGTGTGGTGTGTGTGTGTTGTGTGTGTTGTGTGTGTGTGTGTTCAGACAGGAGAAGGTGTCAGAGGCTCCAGGAAGGGTCTGTATGCCAATCACGTGAGCTCAATAGCCAGATTCCTAAAGGTGAGTTTGACCTTTGCTCGGTCACCACTAAATCAATCCGGTACGTCACAGCGACCAATCAACGCTCAGAAACACGCTCTTCCCCCCCAGGGAGCTCACGTGACCATAAACGCTCGCACAGAGGAGGACGTGGACCCAGCCGCCATCTTGAATAAAGTAGCAAAGGCTTCAGGGGCCAATTATAACTTTCACAAAGAACCCTCGAAAAACAGCGATGTACCCAGAGGACCTGTGGTGAGAGAACACACTGGCTTCTCTTTCTTCCTCACACACACACACATTACACA
This sequence comes from Neosalanx taihuensis, assembly GCA_030340665.1. NCBI lineage: Eukaryota > Metazoa > Chordata > Actinopteri > Osmeriformes > Salangidae > Neosalanx > Neosalanx taihuensis. Next base: position 1,370,406 of record CM059311.1, read on the forward strand.
CACACATTGCACACATTACACAAACACACACACGCACAGCACTAATTACTTCCTACATTAAACAGGGTTCTGTGTATCAAAAAACGAATGCTGTGGAGGAGATCCAGCAAACCAACAAAGACTCGTTCTGGGCCAGTCTCAGGTAAGGAACACAGGAACCTTGGAAGTGATTCCTCGGTGGGTGGGGGGCGGGGTGGGGCTGGGGGGGGGGGGGGGGACTGGCCGTATTTCAGTCCATTCAAATGTCTCTGGCGTATTTCGAAAATGAGAGTTTGCAACGATCCCAATGGTTCTTCCAGAGGGACGAGGAGGTCCGTCGTCAGGACGACATCAGGAGGGCGGAGGAGGAGCGACAGCGGGCGGACAGGGAGAGGAAGGAGAGAGACCAGCTGGAGGCGGCGCAGAGAGACCTGCGGGCGAAGGAGAGAGCCGCGGCCATAGACCAGCAGAAGTCTGTCCCACCCCCCCCCCCCCACCCCCCACCTCACCACCCCCTCACGCAAAGACGCATGACTGAAATATGTTGAAGTAGCAGGAATACTTCTTACTCATGGTATCCCACATTGACAGTGTGTGTGTGTGTGTGTGTGTGACAGGAGCTATCAGAAGCAACAGAAACGGAGGTGGCAGCGCAGCAGCAACAACAAACGGTGAGGTGACCTTTGACCTCCCCCCCCCCTCCCCGGACGTGTCATCCGTGTTGTTAGCGTGTGATGTTTGGACAGTGGCGACCTCTCTCGCTTTCAGGAGCAGGAGGAGGGGGAACGTAAACCGTCAAGGGGGATTCACTCTGCTGCCTCCGTGCAGAAAGCTAACGTGAGTCTGCCTGGACACTGGAGGGGGGGGGCAGGTGTGAGGGGGGGGGGGGGGGCAGGTGTGAGGGGGGGGCAGGTGTGAGGGGGGGGGGGCAGGTGTGAGGGGGGGGGCAGGTGTGAGGGGGGGGGGGCAGGTGTGAGGGGGGGGCAGGTGTGAGGGGGGGGGCAGGTGTGAGGGGGGGGGCAGGTGTGAGGGGGGGGGCAGGTGTGAGGGGGGGGGCAGGTGTGTGAGGGGGGGGCAGGTGTGAGGGGGGGGCAGGTGTGAGGGGGGGGGCAGGTGTGAGGGGGGGGCAGGTGTGAGGGGGGGGGCAGGTGTGAGGGCGTTAGCGCTGAGCAACGTCCACAGTTGTAATGATCTTTCTCCCGAATAGGAGGCCGCAAGTTTGATCTCTCAGAGATCGTTCAACCCTAAAGACGTATTCAAACGAGAGACCAGAGTACGGAGCTGACCAATGGAAAGGCTGCATTTAAACCTGGTAAAAATGATGAATGGACACTTTTTTATTTATCTGTATTTGTTGCATGCAAGGTGAACGACCCTAAAGGCCAACTTGCTGCCTCTCTCTCCTCTTCCCTGCTGGTCTGCTGATCTCAGGGAGAATACAGAGCCCCTTCCTATCCCAGAAGTCCACTGAGGGAGAAGCACCAGCAGAACCACTGAGTCCTGCCCCCCTGCTCCCCAAGAACACTGCCTCACCTGTACCTGACCTTTCACCTGCCGGTCCTGTGCCTGACCTTTCACCTGCCGATCCTGTGCCTGACCTTTCACCTGCCGATCCTGTGCCTGACCTTTCACCTGCCGATCCTGTCTCACCTGTGCCCGCTCCCTCACCTGTTGTTCCTGCCTCACCTGTTGTTCCTCGCTCACCTGTGCCCGCTGCCTCACCTGTGCCTGCTTGCCTCACCTGTTGTTCCTGCCTCACCTGTGCCCGCTGCCTCACCTGTGCCCGCTGCCTCACCTGTTGTTCCTGCCTCACCTGTGCCCGCTCCCTCTCCTGTTCCACCGCCTTCTTCAGACGCACCTGCTTCACCTGTCCAAGCTGAAGGTTCGTCACTGTGACACATTGATAGCACCTGTCACCCTTAGTGCCTTCAGGAACACATTGTTAACGGTGTGGACACACGGTGTGTGTGTGTGTGTGTGTGTGTGTGTGTGTGTGTGTGTAACAGAGACTCACCAGGACGAGGAGTGCTGGTCAGATGACTTTGATGATGATGACGACACAGCTCAGGGTACAAAGCAACGACAACACCCCCCCCCCCCACACACACACACACACACACACGCACACATCGTCGGTAGGCTAATGACGCTCACGCACACCAAGACTTCCTTCTCTTTCTCCGGCTGCAGAGGGTCAGCAGGATCCATACGAAGATCCTCAGGAAGCGGGCCGGGAAGGTGGACGACGAGGGGCTGTACGAAGACGTCGACACCATCGCACCGGCCGTGAGTCGACACTTCGCCGTCACCTCCTCCCGCGTCGCTCCTCTAGGCTCCGTCACTGCCAGAGCATACGTACAGGAAGGGTCACATGACCTTGTTTCCTCTTCTTAGGTTGAGGAGCAAGGAGGGGGGCGGGGCTTGATATGGGAACATGCGCCAGAGCTATTTACGACTACCCAAGCTGGTGAGTTGTTAATCGAGGTGTACTTCCTCCTTGGCCTCAATTCGAATATTTGTGTGGATTCTTTGTTCATACTTTGTTCATACTTCATACATTCTGATTTATTTGCTCTCGTATGCAGCTGATGACTCCGAGATCACCTTTGACCCTGATGACATCATCAGTGGGATAGAGATGGTGGACGAGGGTTGGTGGAGAGGCTTCGGACCGGATGGACATTACGGAATGTTCCCGGCCAATTACGTTGAGCTTTTGTAGACCTTTCGACGAATCTGAACAGCAGCAATTCTGCTGTCTCTCAAATGTTACATCATGGACATATTTACAGTGTTACAACTCACCTGAGATATCGGTTTTTGATCGGATAAATAATAAAATTAACAGATTTTATTTTACTGTTGCTTCACTTGAAAATGTAATCTTCAAAACAAAAATAATCCACTCATGTACTTATATAAACAACAATTTGACAGTCCAACTTTGACTAGCCAGCCCATAGGCCTATTCCATACTCAGTCTGTACATTGTAAAACCTTATAGCCACAAGTCCTACATAGTAAAACATTTTGACTAATGCTGCCATTTTATTACCAACCATAAAAATGTGTTTATACTGGCACACATTTTTTCTTCTTCTTTATAACACAAAATTATGACATATCTTCGAATACAAGTATTACAAATATACAACAACAATCGTACACTAGGGGGTGCTTGCCTGAGAATAAAAGACAAATATCGTTTACAGGTCCTCAAGGGTTTTCACTGTTTTTTGCTTCATTGCGAATCTTATTGAAACAAAAATAATGTTTAATGTCTTTCTTAAACGAAATAATACTGGCACAACTTAAATAACGATTATTAATTAATTTCTAATTACGTCTCTGGGGGGGGGGGGGGGGGGGGCATTCATCATATTCTCGCGACCGTCAGATGACCTCCACACGTCATTAGTCAGCGCCTGTATTGGTTGGTGAAGAAGACATGGCTGCAAGGTTACTGCTCCTGCTCTGCTCTGCGTGCAGCCACGACATGCCGGGCCGCCCCGGCTCCTGCTCTGGCCCGGGGGATGGCGGCTGGAGGTGAGAAAGAAACGTTTTAAAAACGAAATAAAACTAACCAACGCGTGTAATTCCTTTAACGTCGTACAGCTGTCCGCCAAGGACAATGCTAGCTTAGCGGCTAAGTGTTTCGTCATTGACTTTAACGAGGTTTCTTAGCTTCGTAGCTAGTTAGCAACATGTCATGTAATCGTAACCTTGGTTACTTGTCTGTCCAAGCTTCACATGTGTGAAATACTATTTTATTGTTTGCTAACCCTATTCGATTGTTTATGATGAAGCTAGCTAGGTAGCACGGAAGTAGCCGTCAATAGGGGTTGGCTAACTGGATGCTACATGCTAAGCTAATGACACCGATGTTTTCCTCCAGGGATCCCCACTGATGAAGAGCAAGCCACCGGCATGGAGAAGAAGATCATGACGGCGCTGAAGGAGGGAGCGGTGAGACCTCAGCTACACCCGGACCTTCCACTGCGCCCTAGATGATGCCCTAGACCAGGGGTCACCAACCCTGGTCCTTGAGGGCCACTGTGCTGAAGGTTTTAGATGTTTCCCTTGCTCCAGCACACCTGATTCTAATGAATGGATCAGTATCAAGCTCCGTAGAAGCCTCATAATGACCTTTCATTAGAATCAGGTGTGCTGGAGCAGGGAAACATCTAAAACCTTGGTGACACCTGCCCTAGACGTTAGTTCACTGTCAGACCCGCATTACCGTGTAGTCAAAGCCCCCCCCCCCCCCCGTGTGATTCCTCACGGTCCACATTTTGTCTCGCCAGGATCCGTACAGCATGCTGAAGCCTAATGGAGTATGCCGGGTCGAAGTCAGACCCCATCTGGTGCCCTCCATCAACACCAAGAGGATCGTGGGCTGCGTCTGTACGTAACCAGGGGGCTTTCATTCATCCCTTCCTGTTCTTACTGTCTGGTTTGTGTCCGCTAGTAATGTTCCAATGACCTAGTAACCAAACACACCAGTTCTAGGCATGAGTTTGTACTGGATTGAAGATGATCTATAATCTTTCTTTCTCTCCCCTCTCTTTCTCCCTTTCTTTCTCTCTCTCATTCTCTCTCTGCTTCTCCCTCCCTCTCTCCCCCGCTCCTCCCTCTCTCTCTAGGTGAGGAGGATACACAGCAGTGGTCTGGTTCTGGCTCCACCAGGGGGAGGCACAGCGCTGCCCCTCCTGCGCGCACACTACAAGGCTGGTGCCCCACGAGCTTGCCCCCACTAAACCACACCCCTCCTTTATCATACGAACCCGTCACACTTTCACTCTGGAAGATTCCAGCCACCCTAGAGCGAGACGAAGACGGAGCAGACCATTTCGTAACCTCCAAAAGGAAGCAGTGGTACAGTCCGGTTATTCGGCTGTGACCAGTTTCCTGTTAGGTTTAGTGGTTCATCTTTGTTGAATCTCTCTGTTTCGCTCTAGTCTGTGTTCAACCCATTTACTTTATAACCTCTAAAATCTGCTTGCTTAACCTATTATTTGTGAAATGGTATTGGTAGTTCTAAGGGGATGGGTTGTGATGTTATTTTATCAAACAATTCCCTTATAACAGTTTTCAAAATAAATGTGCTGTATAGCGTTGATTGTCCAAATTGCTCTTATGACAACAATAAAGTTGAACTCCTAGTGTGTCTTCAGTCTTTCCAGCGCATCCTGTGGCCGCTGATGAAAGTTCGACTGGCGAATGCGTTTCATTTGGGGCGAGCGACGCAAGGCGTGCGTGCGTCTCCGTGTGCGTGTGCTTGTCTGTCCGCTTGTTTTTCGGTGTGAGTGCGTCACAGCCCCCCCCCGAAAAGCTCCTACAAGCACCTGCTGTTGTAAATGCATTATCAGACGGGCAGGCATACAAGCCAAACCTCCCCGTAGAATACACACACACACCTGCCCATTTGAATCATTTCACGTAATCGTCCGCCACACTTTTGATTCGGAGGAAATGGCTGATGAAGGCCACAGCCCCCTCCCCCTTCCCCTCCACCCGCCAATCACAGGAGACTCTATCGTCGATGTCATCACTCCCCATTCAGCAGTGAAAGAGACACGAACGAGGCGGTGACGAGCTTCAGGTGATTCGGAGGAGACGAGGACCCAGCTGGGCAGATCGCTCTGTTCTGGTCAAACACAATGCCCCCACCAGCCTGCAGCAGACGTATTCTAGAAGGCTGATGTCATCCTGCCGTTTTTAGCCTTCATGGTTCCAGTGCTCTGTGGGGGGTGGGGGGGGGTTGTGGTACTAGAGGGGAGGAGCGCTTGGGGGAATAAGAAAGAGGCGACAACTGGCTTAAATCTTCTCCAGAGATCCACCACTCTTTCTTGGCTCCAAGCTCCAAGGCAGGAGGCTCGTTCCAAACCCAGCTGCCCCACTTACGGAGCCTGACGGCTGGGCTGCGGGAGCTTGGCAACATCCCTTGACGGCTCCCCCTGGAGCTGGGCCGCACGCTGGGCTGTGCACACAAACACACACACACACCCAGGCACCAATCAGCTCGCTGATTCGATCACCGCCAGCAGAGCTCTGCCAGGCCCTCGATGCCAGCGCTTTACGACGCTCTGTCGCACTCCATCACCCACCCCCCCCACCCCCCCCAGCCACAACATCCCCCTCACACACCAGCCCCCTTCCCACCACCAGCCCCCCTAGATAGATGCGCGGTACATCAGCGCTGGAGGCCTAAGGCAGAGGGGGGCGGGGTAGGGGAAGCAGGGGGCGGGGGGCGGGGGGGTGGCAGGGGGTGTGTTGGGGGGGGGGGCAGAGGCACGGAAGGAAATGGTTTAATGAAAGCCCATAGATAACAGATGCCTAACGAGTAACAGTTTCTGATTAATTATGATTTGCGCCGCCCCCCCCCACCCCGAAAGTCCCATTTCCAAAACCTGCTGCAGGATAAGATGAATATCGTTCAAAAGGCCTGAAAATTGGGTTTTCGTGAAATATGTCCGCATGGCCTCCATATCTTTGATCAATAAACCCCATGCCCATTTGACTGTGGGTCTTCCAAACCTAACCTGCTTGAAGATGACCTCACTGAGGTAAAGAGGACTGGATTCTGACAGGCGTCAAGTAAATCAATGTCTATTGCTATCTAGATGCTCGTGGTCAGTAAGGTTCAGTTGCTGCATTTGTCAAACAGAGCAGTGATTCAGCTGTAGGGCTCATTTGAACCCATTGCGACACTCCGACCGTCTTTTTCCGTAATACGGTCGGTACGTTCATGTTCATCTGACAGTATTTAGCAGTTTTGAGAAGGAATCCAGATTAGATTAGATTGGATTAAACTTTAATGTCATTACACACGTACAAGTACAGGGTAACGAAATGAAGTTAGCATCCAACCAGAAGTGCAAAACAGGTAGCATAAGCGGAATATACAGTATGTACAAGGTATTAAAAGGGATTTGTAAGTACAAATATACAGATGTATTGTACCGAATTCTACAGTGTTCTTTACAGTATTTGCAGTGTTGTATGTAAAACAGTGTGCAGATGTGCAAAATGGAAAATGGAACAGATAGTGCAAATCTACCATTGCTGCTTGGATTTGAAATACGTTTTTGTTTTGTAAGGCCCTTACTTCCTGTGCAGAATTTGCTCCAGGAACCATGGCGACGGCGCTGAACATCAATTACTGTTAAACATGCAAAGGTACACCGAGGCCGTCTTCCGAATGCGTTGTTTGGTAAAACCCAGAACAGTATGTACAGCCGCCCTGCGCCTCCTTTAATTAACGCTCTCTAAAAGATCATCACAATGCTGCAGATCGCCCCTCCGTCTAGTCCGACACGACCCAATTAGCCGGACCTGTTGTCCCCGTTCCACGTTTTGCTTTTGATTCTCTGTTAAAAGGACCGACCGTTAACTCCCAAGACATCCAGCCAAGCTCGAAGGCCTGCTTGCTTACATTTCACATTCACATGTATTCATTTAGCAGACGCTTTTATCCGAAGCGACTTCCATGAGAGAGCTTTCACAAAAGAGCATCGGTCACTGATCATAGCAGGGTGATAGTTCCCAAACATAGCGGGTTTATAGATTATAAAACATACATCGTGAGAAACCAATAAGTGCCAAAGAGAAGAACTATAAGATCGTTCAGCCGAACAGTTGACTAATTTAAGGCAGGCACCTCAGACGGGGATTAGTCTACTTGTAGGAAGCGAACAATATAGCAACAACAACAACAACAGCTGGTATTTCTAAGTCGTTAAACTCTCTGAACAACTGAATCTTGAGCGTTTTTTTTTTGAAGGTGAGTAAATGATCGGAACATTCATGAAAAAAGAAAGAAAAAAAAGACAAGGTTTCATAAACAAAACACAGAGCCCATCTGTGAAAGCCAGAAATAGTCTTTTATCAAGAGACGGCGTTGTCCTGCGCCCCCGCACAGAAGGAAGCGGCGATGCCTGTTGAAGATGGCGGCGTGGCGGCATGCCGTGTGCGAGCCAGACAGGGGAGGCTGGATGAACAAAGGATGGAGAGGGCCTGAGCTGAATGGGCCAGGCCGGGTCTCAATAGAGCGGATAGGGCACCTGCATTCTTGGCCGGGTCTCAATAGGGCTTCATTGTTGGCCGGCTCCTGCGAAGGTCACGAAGCAGCCAGCTCGGAAAGGGCAGGGAGATGCGCCCCCCCCCCCCTCCCCCCCCCTCCCCCCTCCCCCCCCTCCCCCCCCCGAAAGGACATGTTCCAAACCGACTGTCTTTTGAGACAAGAGCCTTCCGGAACTCCCTGTCCTTCGTCCCTCCCCTCTCTCTCTCTCGCTCTCTCTCTCTCTTTCCTCTCGTTTATTCACATTTGCTGTGTGTCATTGTAACAGCCCCCCCCCCCCCCCCCACTGCAGCGGAGCCCCCAAATCTGTCCTCGGCTTGATACCCTTGGGCAAGACATCGGCTACAGATCCACCTCTTGAAAACGACATTTCTGGGCGTTTTTTTTTTTTTTAACGAAACCGGATGTTGGTCGCTCACCTGATCGCAAAACCCGCTCCTCCTCGAAGTGTTTCAGACAACCGTGAAGTCTGCTGGGGCTCCTGGTGTGTCCAGGCGATCAACCCACAGGTCCACGCTAACCCGAGATCCTGCTCAGCGAGAGGCCTGTGCGTGGTGGGGGGGGAGGGGGTGGTGGTGGGGTGGGGAGGGCTGTTACAGTGACACACAGCAAATGCGATTAGGGGCAGCTCTTGAAGCCACGAGCCCAAAACACACACACACGCACACACACACACACACACTGAAGCGTCGGTTACACATCAATCTCAAGAGCAGACACATAATTGGACTTCATCCGGGTAAACGCATGGGAGTGCTGCGTCTGAAAATGTTTAATTTCAACCGGCGCGCGCGCACAAACGCGCACCCTCACACACACACCCTCACACACACACACACACACACACACACACAGACACGTGAAATGAGATGTGGAGACGCGACAAGTAAAAGGATCGGGCTGCTAATGTTCCCTGGAGAGGGAAAAGCAATCGCTAGCTAAAATGGGCCAGTCTTAGCCATCTGTGAAGGGGGGGGGGGAGATTGTAGGGCCCCCTTTGTATTTAGGATACACAATAATCCCCTTTCTGATATCTAAAGCACGCGTGCATGATGTCAAAGCGTTTGATAGGGGAGGCGAAGTTCGAGATGATTAGAGGCGTTCATTCCGGACGGATCAGCATTCGGAGGGGATGGATTACCTGGGAAAATACACGCTTTGACACCCGTCACCCTAACAACGGCTCTCTCTCTCCCTGTCTCTCTCTCTGTCTCTCTCTCCGAGAGCCGGGTCTGGCTCTCTCTCCCTGTCTCTCTCTGGGTCTGGCTCTCTCTCCCTGTCTCTCTCTCTGTCTCTCTCTCCGGGTCTGGCTCTCTCTCCCTGTCTCTCTCTCCGGGTCTGGCTCTCTCTTTTCTCTCTCTCTCTCTCTCTCTCTCTCTCTCTCTCTCTCTCTGTCTCTCTCTCTCTCTCTCTCTCTCACCTTACCACCTCTATTTCTCTCCCTCTTTCGCAGATGCAATTCATGTCTGGGATTTAGAAAACAATCTCTATCCACGTAGGTGCAGGTCAGCGAAAGATCAAAAATCTCCCAGAATCCCCCCCCTTCGCCTCATTTGGGCTCAAGTGACTTCCTGTCACCTTCCAGCGGATGACTTTCAGAGCCGAATTTTGCAGCACACACACACGGAACGCAGTTCAGGTAGCCCCCCCCCCCACCCCCCTGCCGTAAAGATCCTGACCTGACAGAGCCGTGCCCTTTGACCCCCACGCTGGATGACCAACCAAAACGCCCACCTGGGTCGGTGAGAGGCCGCCAGGTTGCTAAGATACCGAGCGTCTCCATGTCCCAGAAGGCTTTGCTGAGCCAGGCTGGGCACAGTGCTGGTCAATGACATCGTTCCTGGTCTGAAGCCTGCAGTAAAGACCCGTTTAACTCTTAATCTCGTCCTTGGCAGGAAAAAGATTGAGGTTTAGTCCTGGTAAGCTCAGGCGCTGGGAGACGAACTCGCGTCGCATGGAAAGGTTTTTTTCCCCATCTTGCTTTTTCTAATCGAAAAAAAAAGATATAGAATTAAAAAAATCGTATTTAAGGAAATTTTACTGCTTTGTAAATCTCCTGAATAGAGATTTGGCCAAAAACGCAATTTACATAATAACATAATAAATAAATAAAAACGCGATACGCACTTCACACGCTATTATGTCATAAGTCTGCTCTGTCTGTTATGAAATCCTGCAGAAATTCCAAAGAGTTCGAAAAAGATCATTGGTCTTCCTTCGAAAGTTAGGTCATCCAAGTTCGCGATCCCCCCCCCCCCCCCCCCCCCCCCCAAATAAGATCTGCCGCCCCCCTTAACCCCCCTCTGCCGCTCCTCATAAAAAGCCGCGTTGCCGCTCACCGCGTGCCATTGCGCGCAGCGAGGAGACGTAGCGCTCGGATCTCAAGTCCCCCCGCAGGACAGCATCGCCCTGCCCGCCCGGCAGTACCCCGTCCTCGGTAAAAGGTGAGTGGTCCCGCACATTCACACACCGATCATCTTACAGGCTCAGCTCATTTTGCAGTTTGACACTTCAGCCGATTGTGGTTAAACGTCCCGAACCGGAGTATAAGTCGCAGCGTCAATGTCGTTTTTGGGGACAGCGCTTCCTTCAGCGAAAGAATGGACGGGAGCGGGATCATTTTGGCCCGTCTGTCAGGGGGAGGTTGTCGGTGTCGAAGGTGGGGATAGTTGGTTGCGTGATGGATGTAGCCTATGATCCTTCCATTGGCCAGTTCATCCGCTATGCACGGAGTCTAAATGATCCTTATTATAACGCCAGCATCATTGAACTGAAGTATACCGCCAAAGATAACGGATCGCCCTATAACCGCACTAGTTTATCCCCCCCAAAAAGTTATAAAATATAACATTCGCAACGATTACAGTTTGGTGTCCTGCCCTCGCGGTCTAATTCAGAAACATCCCCCCCCAGGGCTGTCAGTCACACCATACTAATTACTCAACAGGCTGCTGGGGAACTTGGAAATAAAAAAAATAATGGGGGGGCTCAGTTTAAACGGTGAGATGTATTAATTTTTTTAAGTCCCACTGGTTCTGGTTAAGGAACCAGGTTTGAAAAACACAGATGGTTATGTTCTCTGAGAAACGATTGATGGTTAACGCGAGCGTGCGTGCGTGCGTGCGTGTGTGTGTGGTTTGTTTGTGTTCACATGCAGGGTGCTTAGGGAAACAGTGATTACCAGCCCCGGCTCTTATCAGTGTTGATAACAGTTTATACTGATGAATGTCTGAATGTTCCAGCCATGCTGTGTACCTGCAGGAAAAAAATCAATAACAGGCAGCTTGTGTTGATTTGAAATGCAGAAAACCATCTGGGGGGGGAAATAGAAACAAGATATCAGAGCGCGCAAAACAGTTAAGGTCGATACTGTTCTCTAAACCCACATTACTGGCTGACTGTGTGTATTTATTCATGAGCAAACCACCATGAAAATCAAATCACAATTTATTTATTTATATAGCCTTTTTTCTTTTTCTTTTTTACAAGCAATGTCACAAAGGGCTTCACATATGCCCCTAGAACTGCCCCTCAACCAACCTAAATACTTCACCTACTTCAAATACTTCATACTTCACATACTTCAAGTATCATCCATTTGAAGTATCATCCATTTTTTTTCTTTATTAACCTATCATGCTGAATCAAACTCACTATAGAGTAGACTGTCTGCTCGTGTGAGTTTATAGGCAGTGATCTATAGAGTGTCTTGCCCGGCCGTTTAACTCTGGGCTCTGACCGTGTACGCGCTGCACACTTCAAACACCCACCTACACACACTCCGGTTTCGCTCGCACGCACACGCGCACAGCGAATTTCACCTGCGGCGGCGACTTATACTCCGTAAATGAACTGTGGGTTGGAGAGTATAGGAGATGATCCGGGGCGAGTCTCGGACGGGGATTATTGTATCGATTCTGCCAAGCACACACACATGCGCACACACGCATACACACGTGCGCGCACGCACACACACACACACACACACACACGCAGACAGACACACACACACTTTATGTGTACTTGTATGCCTCTACACACACACTTTACTCTCATTAAGCATCACCACTGAATTATAGGAAGGCCAGTGTGTTCCCTCCCTAGCTAGGTACCCTAGTGACTAGAACAGGGTTATGCTTTAATGGCGATCAATACAAAGCAGCAACAGTAAAATCATTCTAGGCTTCTAATGCATTTATAAAAGGTTAAAGCAATTCTGCAATATTGGATCGGTTGAATATACTTATTCCTATATTGCTATATGTAATAACTATTGATGTGAATAAATCATGTTTTCTGTTTCAAAGACTATATCCTTCTTTCAGTTAGGTGTTCTTTACCAAGCCTGTGTTTCTAGGAAGACAAAACAGATTAAGGATAAAGGTATTTTTTTACACAGGGTTTAAACCCTAACAAGCTTACTGTGTTGAAGATCAAAGTCAAGTTTGTACCTCTGCCTGTCTACGAATACTCAGGTCACCCTGACCCTTCGCTTGCTAGCTGGCTCGCTACACACCTACCTGCAGTAGCTCCCCCCCCCCCCCCCCCCCCAGGATCTATTGGCTGGTGGAAGACAGTGTTAATGAGGGTCCCCCATCTGCCTCCTGCCATCTGTGTGGCCCCCAGGGCCCCCAGCTGTGGGGCCAGGTGTGTGAGCGACACATACTCACACACACTCACACGCTCACAAACACACACACACACACACACTCACACACTCACACACACACTCACACACTCGCAAACACACACACACACAGGGCTCCCCTCAGGCAGAGGCCATGATCGAAATTCAGTTCCTCTTGACCCTTGACCTTTTTTTTATACCAACAAAAGCCATCGGAATGAAGGAATGCTTGGCGATCCCATTCCAAGGCAATTCCGATTGGCCCTCCATCTGGTCGCCATAGTAATTCTGCAGCCAGACCACCAGGCAGCGTTCTGATGAGCTGGTCTGTCCTGTTGATGATGTCAGGCTGTTGATGTGATTCTGTTTGATCTGAAGCAGAGTGGCGTCTGCTGGTATGAATGATGTCAACGCCAACGACGTGTATCATGTATCGCGTGTGTGTGTGTGCAGCCGTTATGTAAATGCCAGATGCGGCGGCGTCCTTTTAATAGCCTCGCCGTTCGCCGAGTGCTATTTAACTCGACGGGCCGTCTAATTCTCTCCCCGGTGCAAGTGCGAACGCGTCAACGGCGTTCTGAGCGCGCGCCAGACGGGCGGGAAGAGTTTCGCGCCGCCCCCCCCCCCAGCCAATCAAAGGCAGCCGCGTCCTTTTCATCTCCTCGCTCTCGTCCTCCCGCTCTCTTTTTCCTCGGCGTCCTCGCTCGTCCCTTTGAGCCGTCGCCGCCTCCCACACGGTCCTTTCAACCCGGCGTGTTTACCTCACTTCCTATTTCCCGTTTCCCCTGCGTGTCCACCCACGCCCCTCCCCCGACCCCCCCCCCCCGCCCCCGCGCCCCCCTCCCCCCCCCCCCCCCGCCGCCACCCAGCTAGCGATCTGCCTCTTGACTCTCTCTCAACTCCGGTGTCAATGAGCCACTGATTCTCCACGTCACCTCCGTCTCTATGTTTAGCGTCTCGGAATCGTTCGCCTAACCAAACACCAACGCCACCCCCCCCCCCCCCACCCCCCCCCCGCCAACACAAACCCCAGTGCAGAGGTGGGAGGGAAGAGGGCTGACACCCCCCCGCTCCCGGTTCGAACCCCGGCCGCGCCAAGGTGCCGTCGTGCCAAGGCACTTCACCCTACTTGCCTTGGGGGGGGAATGTCCCTGTACTTGGCTGTAAGTCGCTCTGGATAAGAGCGTCTGCTAAATGACCATATGTAGAGAGAGCTAACCAGCTGGATTTGCTAAGCTTATGATCCTCAGCAGGAACTCTGGATAGCCTGATTGGCTGTGGGAGCCACCGCCCGCCACGGCCCACGGACGGCCACACGCGAGCAGCAGCAGCAGCCTGATGCCGTCCCTTAAACGGCGTGCTACTCTGAAAGCCTGCCAACATCGTCTCTCTCTCCTGTGGTTTTGGGACTCAGCACATCCCATTGAAAGACGCTACAATAAAAGCACAGCCGTGCCCCGCATGCACGTGTGTGTGTGTTTGTGTGTGCCGAATGAAAATAATTAGCTGGAGATGGAAAGTCCTTCGAGGAGGGGGAAGGGGGGGGGGGGTGTCTCGAAGAGGGCGGAGGGAGAATAATAAACCGTTCTGATTGCAAGTTCCCTCAAACCGAGGGAGGAGACGTGTTCTTTATCGCCGTGTGCGCTGGAGCCAGTCGGTGACAATTCGAAATGCGTGCCCGTGCAGTTCTGTGTGCGAGTGTGTGTGTGTGCGAGTGTGTGTGTGTGTGTGCAGATCAAATTGAGTCTGTGTCAGGGAGAGAGGGATGGGTCCTGATGGGAAAGGGCCTGGCCTCTCAGACCTCCGTGCGTTTTACCACAGGGGGGGTTTCTGCTGAGTTAGTATGTGTGTGCTCTGCGTTCCCCCCGGCCCTATTTGGGACTGTCACATTAAGGGAGAGATTTGGCTGTAGAGATGCGTCCTGGGATCAGCGGAAAAGGCTGCATCTCGAACACACACACGCATACACACACGCGTACACACACACGTACACACACATACACACACATACACACAGGGTCATCATAGTGAACCAATATAAACCCTAACCCTGTGGTGCTTAATCTCATTTGAGGATCCTCTAATGCCAGCCCTGTCTCTGCTGTGGAGCGCCCATATAATCAGGTCATTAACCAGGGGGAAGGGTGTGTGTGTGTGTGTGTGTGTGGGTGTGTGTGTGTGTGTGTGTGTGTGTGTGTGTGTGTGTGTGGTCCTGTTTGTTTGCTGGATGGGAGGAGGTTTTCTGTGTTTTCGTTTTCCCGACTGCACACGCCTCATCTCGTTCTCAGTCTGAATTCCAAATGAACGTGCGTGTGCGCTTGTGTTTGGCGTGTCTGCGCGCTCCTCCCAGATGGAAACATCCATTTTAATGACCCCGTCTTGAAAAAGAAAATGGGAAAGATGTGCTAGGATAAGATGCTGAACAGCCAGACGGTGCGGTCTGGAAAGAGATCCAGAAAGAAGGGAAGACTGAACAGATAGAAAGGGAGAGAGGGAGAGAGGGAGAGAGGGAGAGAGGGAGAGAGAGGGAGAGAGGGAGAGAGGGAGAGAGAGGGAGAGAGGGAGAGAGGGAGAGAGAGGGAGAGAGGGAAAGAGAGGGAGAGAGAGGGAGAGAGGGAAAGAGAGGGAGAGAGAGGGAGAGAGGGAGAGAGAGGGAGAGGAAGAGAGGGATAGAGGGAGACAGAAAGAGAGAGAGGGAGAGTGAGAGAGGGAGAGTGAGAAAGAGAAAGGGAGAAAGAAAGAGAGAGAAAGATAGAGAGGGAGGGAGAGAGAAAGAGAGAGAGAGAGAGAAAGAGAACAAGAGAGAGGGGGAGCAGTAAGCATGAGATGGGTACCACTAGTCAATCCATTCCTCCAGACTCCTCTCCCCTCACAGAAGCCAGTCAGGGGATTGACTCTGAATGTGATGAATGCAGTTAGTGCAGGGTGCGACGCTGCTAGGAACTAAACCCACTTTCCCTCTCGTTCCGTCTTACCGCTCATTTGATCTTCTCATTCTCTCCACTTCTTACAGCCTCTAATCTCTGGGCATCGCCACTTTTCTTTCTCCTTTGATCATCCTCTCCGCCTCCCCTTAGAATTCCACCCTCTGTAACACCCCCCCCCCCCCCCTTCTCTCTGTTCCAGGAGCCAGCTGTGGATGCCGAACCGGCTCTGACCCATGGAGGGAGGCAGAGAGGCTGTTCCACGGTGACGCATCCACAAATCTTCTAACCTACCCCCCGACCCTGCCTCCAGCCTTCCCGACCTCCAACCCTCCCTTGCAGCCCGCCCCCACCTCGCCTCTGACCCTACGCAACCTCATCGTCAACCCTCCCCGACCTCCCCCCCGCCTTTAACCCTCCCCAAACCCTCCGCCTCACCTTTAACCTGCCTGACCTCACTTCTAACCTCCCCAACCTCACCTCTGACCGGATCCGGGATCGCCCAACGTACCCAGCCCCACCTCTCACTTACCCAACCTCACCTTTAGCCTGCCCAATCTCCTTCCTAACCAAGCCCAACAACAACCTACCGAGTCCCAACTCTGAATAACCTAAGTCCAGCTGAAATACCCTTCCTCACGCTCTTAACTACGCAGCTAAAACCTACCAAACCTGAAACATACTCAGCTTCATCTCTAACCTCCCCAACTTGATCTCCAACATCTCTATCTTCTGCACCTCAACCATCTGTCTTTAACCCATAAATCCTTTCGCCCTCCTACTACCCCCTTCTTTCACCAGCCAGCTACACCTTCTCTCCTGACCATGTCCAATAACAGCAGCTCCCTGGGGGGCTGGGAGGCCTCCGATTGGACAGAGTCCACCACGTGCCCGCCCTCAGTGGGCGGAGCCACGTTCCTGATCGTGGCCTACAGCACGGTGATCGCCGTGGGGTTGCTGGGAAACGCCGGCCTGGTGTTCATCATCGCCAGGCAACAGGAGTTGCGAAACGTCACCAACATTTTGATCGCCAACCTTTCCTGCTCGGACATCCTGATGTGTGTGGTGTGCCTGCCCGTCACGGTGATCTACACCCTGATGGATCACTGGGTCCTTGGAGAAGCTCTCTGCAAGGTGACAGAAGAACACCCGCATCCAAAACTCACTTGTTCCGAGAATTGAATGGCACTTAGGAATAGTATGGTACTTAATCTAATGTTGCTCAGGACTACTTGTCGGTCCCCTTATGGCGACTCGCCAGTGTTGTTGCTTTCTTGCTTTATTGTTCGCAGTCGTTGTGTTGTGCTTTTATAGTTCTTCCCTTGGCACTTATTGGTTCTCATGATGTATGATTCACGATCTAAAAGCCCACTGTATTCAGGGTCTATCACGTTGCTCCGTGACCGATGCTCTTTGTAAAAGCTCTCTCTTGTAAGTCGCTTTGGATAAAAGCGTCTGCTAAATGAATAAATGTAAATGTCAATATACCGGTACTAGATACCGGTACTAGATGTGTTGTTGGTCTCCCTCTCTTTCAGGTGACTCCGTTCATCCAGTGCATGTCAGTGACGGTGTCCATCTTCTCCCTGGTGCTGATCGCTCTGGAGCGTCACCAGCTCATCCTGAACCCCACCGGCTGGTCCCCCGCAGCGGGTCACTCCTACCTGGCCGTGGGCCTCACCTGGCTGGTGGCCTGCTTCATCTCTCTGCCCTTCCTCTCCTTCAACATCCTCACCAACGCCCCCTTCCAGAACCTCAGCCTGCCGGCCAACCCTTTCAGGTTGGTCTCGTCTGACCGTTGCTCCCTCCAACCAACCAATCAACATCCGTCCATTACATTAGATTACGTTTAGTTATTTAGCAGACGCTCTTATCGAGAGTGACTGGCAGAAATTACAGGGACATTAGGCAGGTAGGGTGAAGTGCCTTGCTCAAAGACACGACGTTATCTTAGCCTGGCCGGGAATTGAACTCGCAACCTTTTGATTACATTTAAATGTATTCTTTTAGCAGACGCTCTTATCCAGAACGCCTTATAGCAAGTACAGGGAAATTCCCCCCTGAGGTAAGTAGGGTGAAGCCCAAGCCTTGCCCAAGGACACAACGTCATGTAGCCACAGCCGGGAATCAAACTCACAACCTTCCGATCATGAGCTCAATGCCTTAACCCGCTGAGCCACCTGAGTCCCCCTGATTACTAGCCCGATCCCCTAACCCCGCAGTTACTTGACCACTCAGGGCAATCCGTCAACGCATCCAGCCTGTCAGTCTAAACCTCCATGTTTGCGAGTCGCGGAGGAACCAGGGACCAGGAAGGATTGGCCCGTCCAACCGTCCGTCCGTGTGATGCGTTGTGTGGGTTGCAGGGACCACCTGATCTGCATGGAGCTCTGGCCCTCAGAGAGACACCGCCTGGCTTACACCACCTCTCTGCTGCTGTTCCAGTACTGCCTGCCCCTGCTGCTGGTGCTGCTCTGCTACCTCCGGATCTTCCTCCGCCTCCGACGACGCAGGTGACCCTTACACCGCCCCGCCCCCCACACACTCCACACATACAACACTGTAAACTCAGTAAAAAATACTGTACATACAACACTGTAAACTCAGTAAAAAATACTGTACATACAACACTGTAAACTCAGTTAAAAATACTATAAAATGTTGTACAATACAGCTGCTATATTTGTTGCTACCAAATCACTTTAATACCCTGTACATATTCTGTATATTCTGCTTATAACTGATATATTCTGCTTATACTAACTGTTTTTGCACTTCTGGTTGGATGCTAACTGTATTTCGTTACCCTGCACTTGTACCTGTGTAATGACAATAAAGTTGAATCTAATCTAATCTAATGCCGCAGTCTCTCGGTTGAACCGAAGTAGCGGTAAAAGTTCCTGTGTTCTTGGTCGACCTGTTGACCGTGTCCTGCTGCGTCTTCAGGGACATGGTGGAGCGCAGCCGAAAGACCCGCGGCGCCCAGAGGATCAACGCCATGCTGGCGGCCATCGTGGCGGCCTTCGCCCTCTGCTGGCTGCCCCTCAACGTCTTCAACACGCTGTTCGACTGGCACCACCAGGCCCTGCCCGCCTGCCAGCACGACGCCGTCTTCTCCGCCTGTCACCTGACCGCCATGGCGTCCACCTGCGTCAACCCGGTGGTGTACGGCTTCCTGAACAGCAACTTCCAGCGGGAGCTGAAAGCCACGCTGCAGCGCTGCCACTGCGGCCTGGGGGCGCCCGAGAGCTACGAGAACTTCCCCCTCTCCACGGTGGGGAGCGAGGGCATCACCAAGGCCACCTCCCTCCAGAGGATGGGCTCCCTCAACGCGGCGCACCCCAGGGTCGAGACCGGAGACTGCGTCCACAGCTAGCCGTTTGGGCTAACCCGTGCAGGCTAAACGGGACAGAGAGGGTAGCGGGGGAAGCGTCTGCTGGACTTAGCCCGGGCGGTGACCGGAAAGCGCTAGCGGACGGGAGAGTAACGCTTAACCAGCTTATTTCGACAGAACGGACGCTGCCTGACTGACATCAAGGCTGGGTTTCCATGGCAATGGAGTTCAGCTCCCCCTCAAAATAGAATGTCATCGCTGTCGCAGACTGAGTGAAATGTAGAATGTCATGAGCGCTCGCTCATTAGCCCAGCCAACAGCCGGCAGAAGGAAACAAGACAAGAGAGACAGAGAGAGAGAGAGAGAGAGAGAGAGAGAGAGAGAGAGAGAAAGAATAAAGAGAGATATAGAGACAGAGACACAGAGAAAGAGAGACACAGAGAAAGAGAAAGAGAGAGAGAGAGAGAGAAAGAGAGATATTTATAGAGAAAGACAGGGAGAAAGAGAGACAGAGAGAAAGAGGGGAGAGAGAGAGAGAAAGAAAGAAAGATAGAAAGAGATAAAGAGACAGAGAAAGATAGAGAGACAGAGAGAGAGAGAGAGAGAGAGAGACAGAGAGAGAGGGAGAGAGAGAGGGAGAGAGACAGAGAGAGAGGGAGAGAGAGAGAGACAGAGAGACAGAGAGAGAGATAGAGAGAGAAGAAAAAAGACAGTGCAAAAGTAACACAGAGTTGCTCGCGGAGCTAGGCACGCCGGCCCTGTTTCCATGGAGACGGGCTTATTCTGAGCGCTGCACCTTTTTTTCTTCTTTTTTTTTTTGTCCTCCGCAGAGCCGTCGTCATTAGCAACACTTCTGGGGGGGTGGAGGGGTTGGGGGGTGTTAAACCGCTGTCACGTCAATCGCACCCCACTCCATCACCCTGCCCGCCCCTCTGCCTGCCAGCCCTGCCATTCCCCCACCCCCTCCCACGCATATCTGTCAGCCTGTCTGTCTGGCTGTCTGTCTGGCTCGATCTGTCTGACAGCCGTCGCCGAGGAAACTTTGTTCCCTTCCACGTCGCTGCAGGCGCTCGGTGACTCTGGAACAGCCTTCTGCGCCGTTAAAGACACGTCCAGAGCGACCAAGTCAGAGGCGGAAGTGCGTCTGGCTGAGACCGGATCCCGCGGCCAGCTCAGGCTGAGTCGGAGGGACCCTGCCCGGGTCCTGGCTGGCCCAGCAGGTCAGGAGCGGGGAGGATCGGCCTCCTGCAATCCCAGACATCGCCCCCCGTCCGTCTGGAGCTTTGAGCCAGGAGGATGGGGCTGGGCACTGGGGAAAGACACTTGGAAAATGGCAGCTGGGTGTTCGTGGGAAGGAAGGAGACTTGGGGACTTTCATGGGACTATAAACTGGGTTTTAAACGAAGGCTAGAAAATGTCTAATCTCCATATATTAGTCATTGTCATATCCTGTGGCCAGCAACATCCATTCATCCCCTGTCTTAGGGAGAAACCAGAAGTTCAAATGGACCAGGGGAAGAACCCACATTGACTTCATGATTGTGACTCTGATTAGAAATGCTTAGTAAACAATTAGAATTGCGGTGTAGCTGTGCATTGTGAAGATTCTTTTGGCTCTTTGTATCTGATGACCGGGCAGCTTCCTCTGACAGGCTCGCCCTTGTGCATTGTGCCTTTGTGATTTGCTTCTTGTTGCTTTGAATTGCTAATCACGTTTAATTTCATGTGAGTTATCTCTTCATTTTTCCTCCAGTAGGAAAATTAGCATGAGCCAATTACCAATTTTTTCCTGTGTGTAAATGTGTGTGTGTGGTTGTGAGTTTACATCTACTTTATTAACAGGGACTTTGCCAAGCAACGGATTATAGAAACACAATAGCCATTCAAGCGACTGTTTTAAATGTACAAAACATCAAACACAGAAGAATATGAACAAGACGAGCATTTTATTAACGAGGGCAACACTCATACAGTCTATGTACGCAGGAAGGGATCAGTCTACAGTCTTGTGAGTGGTGATAGTGACCCAATCACCTCCTAAGCTACTGCTGAGGCCTCAGGCGGGGAAATCTGATTGGCTCGCGGCCACAAGCTGCGATCACTAGCTTACTGTTAAAGCAGAATATTCAAACCGCACGCTGAGCTAGACCCAAGTCAATCAGTAGCACAGAGCAGAAACCTGCCGCACTTAAGATCTCGTTGCCATGGTACACCTAGAGAGATGAAATCAGCAGCGGCAGGTCTTCATACCGGGCGTACGCAAGCGTCCTGTCCCAAAAAGCCAGCAATGTTAGCAGACGAGAGGTCTGTTCTGCACGTTTTCTTTAAGTCCCCCCCCCCCTCGGGGGAACGGGTAAAGACCCCGAGAAATTCCTCTTTCAGGGAGGCCGCAATCAAAGACCCTGCACTTGCTGTGGCTTTCCTCAAAGCTGACGAAATATCGATCCCCCCGGCAAACCCTAGAGCAGTGGTCTTCAACCCTGGTCCTCAGGACCCACTGTCCTGCATGTTTTGGATGTTTTCCCCTTCCCACACACCTGATTCTAATGCATGATCGTTTACCAGGATTCTTCAGAGCTAGATAACGACCCATGCATTAGAATCAGGTGTGTTGGAGCAGGGAAACATCTAAAACATGCAGGACAGTGGGTCCTGAGGACCAGGGTTGAAGACCACTGCCCTAGACAATAAGAACACGCTTATCATTTCAATCTCCTTGACATTCTGCCGTCTCACGACACGGAATCGAAGCGGAGACTTTAGCTAGCTTTGTGCGTTTCTTCAGAGCCTGGTGCGGGGGCCACACGGGGGGGGGGGGGGGGGAGGGGGGTTTA
Organism: Neosalanx taihuensis; assembly: GCA_030340665.1. Lineage (NCBI taxonomy): Eukaryota > Metazoa > Chordata > Actinopteri > Osmeriformes > Salangidae > Neosalanx > Neosalanx taihuensis. Next base: position 1,392,184 of record CM059311.1, read on the forward strand.
GCAGGGTTTAAGAGCCCCCGCCGGCCCTGCCACAGCTCCACTGAGACGGAGGAGCTCTCCCAGACAGCGGCTGTGTGTCTGTCGCAGGGCCCCCGAGCCCCCCCACCCCTAGGGTGGATGACCACACGCGCACGCACAAATTCACCTGCCAATCAAACCCCTGAACCCTGAAGGTTCACCTGGCGCTGGGGCAGGGCAGTTCGTCGAGCCCCCCGCCCGCGTACCGACAAGGGAATGAAGCCATGCGCGGGAATACGAACCTTCACTTAAAGACAGCGGCCTTGAAGGCGGATCCATAATTCATTCCACTTTACAGAAGATAGGGGGGGGGGGTGAGTTGGGGGAGGGAGGGGGTGGCGTTGTTATTGTGAGGGTGACGCACAGCACCAACACAGACCCGGTTAACACACGTAATAAGGGGTTGTTTGTGGGTCTGACGCATGACAGGCGCTGCCTTAATGACAGCATGAAGAGGAGAACTTTTCATTGGCCGGCTAATATGAAGAGACGCAGGCAACACGCTTTGTTATTGGCTCCAACACACGCAACAGGTGGTTTATGCTTCGTGAGTCACGGCAACACGCATAATTAGCACTGGCAACGTGAACACTGGCAAGTGTGTGTGTGTGTGTGGGTGTGTGTGTGTGTCGGAGACTGCAAGAGTGAGAGTGCATATATCAAAGACGCGAGTGTGTACACGGTGATGTGTGTCTGCGAGTATAACTCCCCTCCGTAAGGTTTTTCCACACACAAATCATTGCCGCTCAGACATACAGGGGCTGTCGTGATGGCAGACGCTGTACTCATCCAGCTGTGCTTTCATAAAACATTCCGGATGATCATCCCGTACGACTGTTTGGCATAGTCTAAGATTTCATCTGCGTAGCCCTTAACAATGTTTACACTAAACTTTTGATAACCAAGGCATCATGTAAGAAAATAAATAAGCGTGCTGACAGGATGTTAGAAACCTTCTTCAACTCTTAAGTACACGAAAATGAAAGGTGAGACGTTTTTAAGCACTTTCCTATTCATATGGAATGTGACTATGTTGTGTACATTGAGTGTGATACTGAATATTCAAATGTACTTGTCATCTTCTCATTCTCTCTTCAAGCAACATGGAGTGCGTTTTCCCCCTCCAAATTCTGCTTTTCTTATAAGCATGGAAAAGGGGGTTTGTTGATGTGATCATTCATGTTGTGGAGCCTGTTAATGTCAACGGTAAGATGCTGACTGTGTATGCTTTGCTCCCTTAAACTTCTCTAACGGTCTAACGTGACTCTTTATCTCTTCTTCTGGCCAACTTAATCTCTCGTCAGGTGAATATGCTAATTAACCGTGTTGCACTGCAATGTATCCCCCCTTTATTCTTTAAAGCTGGAATCGTGTCTCGCTGCTCAAACACCACCCCAGAGGTCAAACACCCCCCTGCCCCCCCCCCCCCCCCACACACACACACCCCCCCACCCCCCAGAGGTCAAACACCCTGCATGTCCTGAAAGGACGAACTCTTAACACATCTGCGATGGCACCGGCGTGACCTTTCGTTGTACCCGCTATCTTTTCTCTCTGGGTCGTCTTATTATGTTTGTGACCGAGGCACGGCCTGCAGATATGAGCAGACAGGTGTAATCATACATCAGCGCAGACATGAACATCGTAACTGCTCATGACCAGGACCTGCAGACTCATGCAAACTCAACTGAGCCAGTTCCAATGTGCCCTGGCCAAAGGCGATTCCCCAGCTCTAAGATTTCCTGCTGGGCATGGGATGTTAGATATCGTATGGACAGATGGCCTGGAACATTCACTTTGTGTGTGTGTGTGTTGGTCTGGATGTGCTTGTCTGTAATTATGTGTGTACTTGTGTGTGTCTGTGTGTGTGTGTGTGTGATACAAGTCACGAGCTAACAACCTCGAGGTTTACTTTACGGCTTAAATTTGATCTCTCCTTCCCCTGATAACGAATTAGACAGACAGAACTGCTAATACAAGATTACCTTCAGCCAGGACAGCTGTTCATATTCAGTAAGATAAAAAGAAACTGTATCTTGGTATAATTAAAAAATGTGAAAAATAATTGGGTTTAGAAGTGGGTTTAGTGTCAATAAATGTACACTGGGCAAAATTAATCGAAGATTAGGAGACCTCTGTGCAACGACAAATTCAGCGAAAATAGAAATCAATTAAAGTTTGGGATGTCAGTAAGAAAGGTACTTTTTATACCTCTGGTACTTCCTGTGTGAAATTGGCCCCCAGGGGCCTCTGTAGGACAGGGGCCTCTGTATGCCTGGGTTAGGCTGAGGATACACCCACTGTCTTCATGTGGGGACACACAGGTAAGCCTGTATACCTGGATTTGTACTGTAGATCTGTAATGGATATTATATAAAAACCGAAAGGTTGAGATTTCCTTGATTTTCCTCAGAAATTCTTGAGTTCCGTCCCTAGTGCCTCATATTGACTTTGCTTGTTGTAGATTATCCTAGACTGCCCCCTAAAGGTGAGGAAGGGTATTGCCACGGTCTGCTTTTGCATTTTGTGGTAGTGACCTTCCATTTACCAGATGCTCTTATCATAAGTTATCGTAACCTGCACAGTGAATAAAAACAAATTCTGATTCTGATGTCTTTCTTGTCAGTTGGCCAAGTTGTCAACAGGTATGACACAGACATTAAGAGGGGAGAGAGAGAGAGAGAGAGAGGGAGAGACAAAGAGAGAGAGAGAGAGAGAGAGAGAGAGAGAGGGAGAGACAGAGAGAGGGAGATACAAAGAGAGGGAGAGAGACAGAGAGAGAGGGAGTGAGAGACAGAGAGAGAGAGAGGGAGAGACAAAGAGAGAGAGAGACAGAGAGACAGAGAGAGAGGGAGAGATGGAGTGAGAGACAGAGAGAGAGGGAGGGAGAGACAAAGAGAGAGAGAGAGACAGGTTTGACTGAAGGACTTTTTCCCCCCAAACTGGTCTCTTTCACTCAGGTTAACCACACACATGGATCAGCAGTCATTAACTTATTTATTATACTGAATGTACAAAACAAAAAGTAAAAGCAACACCTGAATAAACAGTATTGTACATTTTTCTTTTTAACTAATTCTTTTTTTTGTTGTTGAGCGTTTTGTTTCTTTTAAAGTCGGTCGTCTTTGAAAAGCATTCCGCTGTACACAAGGCTGATGGAGTTCGGAACCTTTTTTTTAAAAAAACACACCCAGAAGCAGATGAGAAGGTGGTGGTGCTGAGGCACAGTGAGGCAGACACAGCCATGGACACAGCGGTCAACACAACCCCCTGTACTGCTGTGGAGAGCAGGAAACAAGCCAGGACAGAGGAGAAGCGACAGATCATGACATCACCAGCGAGCTCGGGGATACACGGGGGGGAAGGGGTTCTATTTAGGAAAGAGCTTTCAGTAAATTCTGTTTAACTTCATCTAGTGTTCTTGGAGAAAGGTGGTTTGGTCAAATTGGACAAGAGTTTGCTGCGGACATTGGGATGGGGGCGTGATGAATCATCTGGAATTTGGAGGCTGATCAGTCACCTCCTGAATGTGCTTATTGGCTACAACCTTTATCTCTCTCTCACCCACAGCCCCCCTCTTTCACTCACCCACAGCGCCCTCTCTCTCACCCACAGCCCCTCTCTCTCATCCACCCCCCCCCCCCTCTCAGAGGGTGGTCAGGTGACCTCCCCTCCCAAAAGATCCCCTTCTACTACTAGAGATGGTCTGACGGCAGAACTGTGGCCCCACAGGACACAGGGCCCCTCTTTCGCCAAGTCTTCAGAGTCCAGCTTCCAGTGCTTCCAGACATAACTGACTGGGACAAACACCAACACTCTCCTGGCCACCAGGCTGAACTGACACTGGACAGCAGTATGAGATATTCATCTCTGTTAAGGTCCCATTCAACATGCCTTAATATCTAATTTAAACAGATTTATAACCGTATTTAAAAACCCAGGTCAGGTTTACAAGGACATTTTAAAGAGTACTGCATCAAATATCACATCTTGTTCAGACAAATGGTGATAAAATCACAGCAAATCGAATGGGTATTCGTTTACGCTTGCGACACTGATATGGTTGGACAAAAGGAGAAATAGGGGTGGTTTTTATCCTTGACTTGAACCCCCTAACACATACACTACAGTCCTGAAATAGATTCTGGAAGAAGCATTGCTCAACAACTATAGAGCTGGGGGGGAAGAAAATAAAGATATCGCATGAAATGACTACAACGATGGCCAAGAATACGGTGCTTTAAAAACCGAAATGACCAAAGAGTAAAAAATCAAAATAAAATCTCTTCAGTTAGGAATGGATTTTTTCTCAAGTTTTTTTGTTTTTTAAACAGTAGCAGAAAAGAACATTCACCTTCATTGTCATGATGCTATGGAGAAACCATACCGGGCTTCGTAGGGGGGAAAGACTGATATGAATACTTCAGGGTTGGGGAGAGTGTAGCGTAGCATGGCCTGGAACAGGGGCAGCAGCAGTACTGACTGGTGCCCCATCTACACCTCTCAGTCCCGGGGGTCAGGACTGGGCTCAGGCAGGGGGCCTGGGTGGATCAGGCTGGAGGGGGGGGGGACGGGGACGAGCACAAACCAGCCTTAGTTTCCAGGAGTGTGTGGGTGGGTGGGGGGGGTCAGGTTAAATGTAGTACATGGAGATGTTTGGACAAGTAGCTAGCTATGCTAAGTGGTGAGGGGGTGGCGGGGGGAATCGGATGGGGGGGCCAGTTCTCGGGGGGTAGGGGGGGGGGGGCAGGTTCGAGGCCTGCGCTCCCTCGTTAGAAGGTCTTCCTGTGGATGGCCCGCGCTCGGTCCTCCTCGTACTCCTTCTTGGACACCCACATCTTCTTGAAGGTGTCCAGGGAGGCCAGGATGGAGCCGCTAACCCACCAGAGAGGAGGAAGGGAGGGGAGGAAGAGTAGAGGACGCAGGAGGTAAGGATGGCTCGCAATGCATCACCTTCACAGAAAACTTTCCTTTTCCCTGTACTTCTTAGTACCGTCTCAGGTATACTTATTCTTACGTACTCTAGTAATATTAGCTCTTATTTTAGTAACTTTAGCACTAGCACTTTTAATGATGCACTGACCGAAAGCACTTTTAATCTCGTTGTAGTTTTGACAATGACGATAAAGATCTATTCTATATTCTTAAACTTGATATGTACTACAACATTACAAACAAGCTGCTTTGCTTCCAGAGGGACAAAATAAAGAAACATACCCGATCCACGTGGAATACAGTCTCTCCTGAGGGGCGGAGATCTAGACAGGAAACAGAACCGTCAACAAGTTAAGAGGGGCTTCCTGTTCCCGCTTCCCGAGTTCCGTCGTACGGAGGTAAGATGTTAAGACTGAAGTGCGGGAGCCATTCTGGTCATGTGACTCTGCAACCGTACCTTGATCTTGACGTCTTTGGGCGCAAGTTTCTTAACTTCGCTTAGGAGTCTGTCCCCGAACCCTGGTGAAACACAGACAGTGTTAGCTGACAGGGCAGCGTGTGTGTGTGTGTGTGTGTGTGTGTGTGTGGTGTGTGTGTGTGCGTGTGTGTGGTGTGTGTGTGTGTGTGTGTGTGTGTGTGGTGTGTGTGTGCGCGTGCGTACCTTTGAGCAGCGTGGACCCTCCAGACAGTACGATGTTGGAGAACAGCGTGCGCCGCAGGTCCATGTCAGACTTCTGGATGGCGAAGGCCAGGACCTCGTGGATTCCTTCGCTCTCATCGCCAATCAGATCAGGTCTGAACAGCAGCTCCGGGGCCCGGAACCTGGCCGGGCCAATCTAAACAAAGGGGTCAGAGGTCAGATCCAGGGAGGGGGGGGGGGGGACTAAACAACAAATGATGTCCAAATGCGTTGTGATGCGTTGTTCCAAGTCAAAAGACGAGGGTGTCGCAACGCAAAGGACTCCAAATCCCATGATCGGCGACGCTGCCGGTTTGTAGTCCGCTCACGTCTAGCGTGCTTCCGTCGGGCAGAGTGTACTGAGCCTTCTCCGTTTCCAGGGTCTCGTCTTTCTGGGGGTTGAGGGACAGGTAGCAGGCTCTCTGGGGGGAACAAGCACAGGGAACGTGAGGGGAACACGGGTGGGAGGCGGACACTTGTTGGGGAGGGGGAACCGTCTGGAACTGGGGGGGTGGGGGGGCGTACCTCTTTGATGGTGCGCACCACCTCGAACTCGGCCGAGGTGTGGAAGTCGTAGCCCTCCTTGCGGAGCAACAGGCGGAGGTAGCGGGAGACGTCGCGCCCGGCGATGTCCACCCGCATGATGGAGTGGGGGATGGCGAAGCCCTCGTAGATGGGTACGGCATGGGTCACCCCGTCGCCCGCGTCCAGCACCACACCCGTGGTGCGGCCCGTGGCGTAGCTGAGGGGTGGAGAGAGAGAGAGAGAGAGAGAGAGAGAGAGAGAGAGAGAGAGAGGGAGCCAAGTAGAGGGGGGGGAGGGAGAGAGAGAAAGATCATCAACTCTCGCACACCACCCTGCCTGGGCAGCCAATCAGGCTTTGGGGGGGGTGGGACTTACAGACTGAGCACGGCCTGCATGGAGATGAAGAGGGCGGGGACGTTGAACGTTTCGAAGAACACCTCGGCGGCCTTCTCCCGGTTCTTGCTGGGGTTGAGGGGAGCCTCGGTCAGCAGCACAGGATGCTGCCGGGGGGGGGGGGGGGGGGGGAGACGGAACGACATCACTGAGGGGGTCCTTGGGGGGGATGGAATGAGGAGGGGGCAGAGGATCGGAGAGAGAGAGCGCCCACCTCTTCGGAGAAGGTCTGCAGCTGCTCCTTGGAGTAGACGTACTGCCAGATCCTCTCCATGTCGTTCCAGTCCTTCACGATGCCGTGCTCCATGGGATACCGCACGGACAACAGGCCCCTGTGCTCCTGTCAGGCAAAGACGGACAGACAGAGTAACAGTGGGTGGGACCTAAGAGACCAGAGGTGGATGATAGAGTGGAGAGTCGCACAACCTACCTCTGCCTTGGGTCCGATGAAGAGATCACCCTCCAGGGCCCCGGCCATCACCCGGACGTGCTTCGGACGACCCACGCTGGGTCACAAAGGAGAGAAAGAGAAAGTCATAAAAAACTCAAAATATACTTCCCACCGTGCAGAACTAAAATACAGTTATCGTGCGGTAGTATTGGTGGCATAAACAGGTTCTGCTTACTAGTTGGGGAAGCAGTATTTGGGGATTTGGTCCCCTGCAAAGCCAGCTTTGACCACACCTGACCCCTGTGGAGAAAGAGGACAAGATCCTTTGAGAAGGGCATTTTTTTATGGCTGCCATTAGACAGCGGCCGTGTTGCTGTATGTGAGCGGTCATAAGACACCGCCTGGAGCACTGACAGTCATCCCCACAGCCTTCCTCTCTGGCTTGGGTGCGGTACACACTAGCTTCTCTTAGCTGGCCTCACAGTACATTGAGATCTTCACATGACAGGAGGGGGGGGGCAAGGCCTTTTCTGCATGGCTGCAGCCTCATTACAGTCCGTGCATGAACGTCACAGTGTTTAAAGTCAATGATCCAGCTTGCAGAGTGATGTAGTTACAGGGGGGTCCAGACATGGCATCATGGCTCACCCTCTTACTGTGATCATGTGGATGGTGGATGAGAAGAGGGCCAGCGTCAAATCAAGGAATCTCGAACAGACTATTGAGATGCAGCCAAAACGGTGCTGCTGTAGTCTACCTAGCTGAGCCCTTTATCGAGGGTGCTAACGGGCTGGCTAACGTGATAATATGTCTATATACCGACGTTTGACACGTCTTTAAAAACATTCAAACATTATGGTTATGAGACGTTAGCGCTGCTAGCTAGTTAGCTTAGCATGCCCAGCGAACAGGTTAGCTAACTGCTTTTCATTCACATCACTTAGCAACACTGCACTCAAGTCCACGTCTAATATTGCTTATGCATGTTCGACAGGAAGGGTTGGCGTGGATGAGAAATTGATCATTCATGATGAATTGATTGTAATTGTCGCCACAGAACTATGAAAACATTGCTGGACGTTCGTTAGCCCTGTTAGCTTAGCATAGCGGTTGGTGAGCTCGAGACAACAGCAGGGTGTGGATGATGAGTGACGTCATCATCATACTCACATTGTCAATCACGACCGGCTGGTTGGCTATAATGTCGTAAGACTCCATGGCCGACAGATCGTTAAAGATAGATCTCTAAGGATGCGGTTCCGCGTATATGTCTCTCCACCGCTTTTATTGTATATTTTCAGCATGTAAATATCGCCCTGTCACTGTGGAGGCTCAGACGAACTCGTCGCCGCTCCTTCTCTCTGCTCCGCTACACCCTAACGCCGTTACTTTGACAGACAACTGAAAGAGCCAATCACAAGGCTCATCGCTGCTCTCCTCCGCGCTGACTAAAACCCCACCCTATATGTTTGACAGACACTTAGAATAGCCAATCAGAGCTCTGATCGCTGCACTCCACTAACGCCCAACCCCGTCGGGTTGACAGACATTTAAAATAACCAATCAGAGCGCTCGCCGCTGGACTCCACGTGCCCCCTGTCAAACCTCCCTGTGTTGGTTAGCAAGAGGAAGAAGAAGAGGACATGACGGACGACTAACTAGCTAACTTAGCTACCTGACATTGCTGACTTGCATAGTTTAATTATGAGTTATTAGTTCATTAAATTAGTATTTATTTATTTAACTATCTTGCGAACAAACCGAGCACTTGTCCGTGAACTTGAAAGGTTTTCTGTGGTAGGTAGCCAGCTAGTTAGCTTTCAGTTTGAAGCGTCTTGTTATTAGTGAACCAGCTAACATCCAGAAGCTGTTCAGCAGCGACACTTTCTGTTTTGAAACCGCAGCTGTGTTTCCTGAACCCGGGATCAGAGCTTTATGATTCACACCTTCAGTTTCTGCCCAAGCAGAGTTTCGATAGATCTAAATTAGATTAGATCGATCTAGTTTCAGATTAGATCAGAAGAGAGATAGAAGATAGATTAGTTAGATTCTAACTGACAGATACTTTAAAAAGAATGGACTGAACTTCACTTTGGAGGAAATTGTGTACTTTGTCTAAATTGTTGGTGTTCACTAGCTAACATGCTTACTATCGGTTTCGGTTCTTTTTAAGGTGAAATTCTGGTCTGGACGTGATGTGCCTATAATTTGTGTGTTTAGATTCCGTTTAAAGTCCACCTGTCTCGCCCATGGTGATAACAGACCAGACCAAACATGGCCTGCGTAGAGGAGCCACCGGAGAAGTACGATGGAGCCTTTCTATTACCGTGCGAACCAGGGGTCTCCAATCCTGGTCCTCGAGGGCCGCTGCCCTGACGGTTTTAGATGTTTCCCTGCTCCAGCACACCTCCACAGAGCTTAATAACGAATCAGGTGTGCTGGAGCAGGGAAACAGCTAAAACCTTCAGGACAGCGGCCCTCGAGGACCAGGATTGGAGACCCCTGGTGCAAACCATCGATCCTTCACCTCCGATCTCTCCCCCCGTTCACCTGCGTGACTTTTCCCCGATCGCTTTCCAGACACTGCTGGGTGTGTTTTGCCACGGAGAAAGAGGACCGCGTGGCCGAGTGGGTGAGCCCGTGCAGGTGTAAAGGCTGCACCAAGTGGATCCACCAGATGTGCCTGCAGCGGTGGCTGGATGAGAAGCAGAAGGGAAACAGCGGCGGTGCGGTCAGCTGCCCGCAGTGTGGCACAGAGTATCGCATCGTGTTCCCCAAGATGGGTAAGGGGCAGTGCTCGGTCCCCGTAGCTTCTGGGTGTTGTGTTTCTGGGTGGCTGAGCGGTTAGGGCAGGGGTGGGCAATCAAGGTCCTCGAGGGCCACTGTCCTGAAGGTTTTAGATGTTTCCCTGCTCCAGCACACCAGATTCAAATGAACAGGTCGTTATCAACCTCTGTGGAAGCCTGATAATTATAATCAGGTGTGCTAGAGCAGGGAAAGATATAAAACCTTCAGGACAGCGGCCCTCGAGGTCCAGGATTGCCACACCCCTGGGTTAGGGAATCGGGCTAGTAATCAGAAGGTTGCCGACCGTGAGATGACGTTGTCTCCTTGGGCAAGGGACTGGGACATGGGATGTCTCTGTACTTAGAGTTACATTTATTCCTTTAGCAGACGCTTTTATCCAAAGCGACTTACAAGAGAGAGCTTTACAAAAGAGCATCGGTCACTAAGCATAGCAATGTGATAGACCCCAAACATAGCAGACTTATAGATTATGAAACAAACATTGTGACAAACCAATGTACTTGCCGTAAGTCGCTCTGGATAAGAGCGTCTGCTGAAGGACTCAATGGAAATGTGACCAAACGTCCGTCTGCACGTCCACCAGGCCCCCTGGTGTACTTCCTCCAGCAGGTAGACAGAGCTCTGTCCCGGGCCAGCCCGTTCGCCGCCGCCGGGGTTGTCGTGGGAACAGTCTACTGGTCTGCCGTCACCTACGGAGCGGTGACCGTCATGCAGGTGATTCTGACACACAGACCCACACACACACAGACCCACACACACACAGACACACACCCCTGGAAGGCCGGATCTCAATCCTGATATCTGCGTCACAGAGCCAGGTGGCTAAGCCGTTAGACTACCTGTGTTTCCATCTATCCAGGTAGTGGGTCATAAGAAGGGGCTGGATGTGATGGAGCGAGCAGACCCTCTGTTCCTGCTCATGGGCCTGCCCACCATCCCCGTCATGCTGGTCCTGGGGAAGATGATCCGCTGGGAGGACTACCTGCTGAGGCTGTGGCAGAGACACTCTTCCAAGCTCCAGCTGCTGGTGTCGGGTAAACCCCTGCTCTCATGGCTGGTACCACTCTGGCTTTGCAAATCAAAGAGACCAACAGGAAGACTTGAAAGCTGGTTGTTTTGCCCAGGTATAGGGCGGCCCTTGCCTCGCGTGCCTGCCGACGGAGGCAGCGGAGGGGACCACCTATCGGTGTCTCGCACCCTGTGCGGAGCTCTTGTTTTCCCCTCCATCGCCAGCCTGGTTGGCCGCCTCCTGTTCCGCCGGGTTCCCTCCAGTCTCCAGCGGACCGTACTGGTGAGTGGAAGTCACACTTTCCATCAGGGGAGTCAGGTGGCTGAGCGGCTAGGGAATCGGAGGCCAGTTATCCGATGGTTGACGGTTCGATTACCGGCTGCACCAAATGCCATAGTGTCCTTGGGCAAGGCGCTTCACCCTACTTGCCTAGGGGGGGGGAACGTCCCTGTACTTGCTGTAAGTCTCTCTGGATAACAGTGTCTGCTGAATGACTCAATGGAAATCTGTGGGCCGGTTTGTATTCAATGTGTCTTGCGTTGCAGAGGCTGTGTTTGATAGTCTCTCTCCCCCCTCTCTCTCCTTTCCATCAGGGTGGTATCGCGTTTGTGGTGATGAAGGGGGTTCTGAAGGTGTATTTCAAACAGCAGCAGTATCTCATCCAGGCCAACAGGCACATCCTCAACTACCCCGAGAGAGAGCGGGAGAGAGAGGGGGACGACCGCAGCGAAGGAGGGGAGGACGACACAGAGGACAGCGGGAACGAGTGACAGCGACGCGTCGAGCTAGCCTAACCTACGGAGGAGACACTGTCCACCTCATGGTTATAGAGTGGCCCTTTATGCAATAGGATACGGCACATCCATCTTTTAACTGGGAGGGATTTGAGAGGGAGGTGTGTTTCAAGTGACACTTGGATAAAACCTTCCTTTTCTCAGCCAATCCCAGATCAAGACCTCTCTCACACACACACACACACACACACACACACACACACACACACACACACACACACACACACACACACACACACACACACACAACCCATCGGAGCACAATTATTATTCATACTCAGACCTGGTTTGCACTCGCTCACATTATTTTGTATTGGGTAAACCTTTTCAAACTTCAGGACTCCGGGACGATGAATTGTATTTTCGGTTTGTGCCTCCTAATCACATTGTAAGATATTCATCCAGTCACCATTATGTGTGTTTGTACATTGGAAAGCTTATATTGCTTCACTGAACAATTAGGCCTCAATAAACATGATTTGATTGTTCACTCACATCAAACTGTGCAAAGTTAATATCAGAATAAAAAGTGGGAGGAAAATATACATTTAGTAGAAGCTCTTATCCAGAGAGATTTACAGCAAGTACAGGGACATTCCCCCTGAGGCAAGTAGGGTGAAGTGCCTTGTCCAAGGACACTACGTCATTTATTTCACAGCCGGGAATCGAACCGGCATTGGGATTATTAGCCCGATTCCCTAACCGCTCAGCCCGCTGCCTGATAATGAACAACTAAGGTGTATCATAAAGCATGTTCCAACATGTTGATGAAGTCTACTTTATAAAAAATAGCGATTAAATCGAAACGAAATGCGAAAAACTTTTTAACCTTCTCGCTATTGGAGGAAACGTTTCCTCGGTCAATGATTGGACGCCTGTTCTGCGGATGTTGATTGGATGGCTAAACTGCGGATGTTGATTGGACGTCTAGACTTGCAGTTGATTGGACGCCTGGACTACAGTTTATCGGAGACCTGGACTGCGGGTGTTGATTGGATGCCTGAACTACGGATGTTGATTGGACGCCTGGACTGCAGTTGATTGGACGCCTAGACTGCGGATGTTTTGGACTCGGATGTCAGATGGAATGAGGAAAAGTGATCACCTGCAAATCCTTTTTTTTTAGACAAATATGAGGAGAGTTACGATATTTGTCAACGGAAGTACTTCTAATGGGAAGGTAATGACTGTGCAAAGTACTTTAACCTACCTGCATGTTCTACAATCTAAGCATTTAGCATTGTTGGGTGTGATCGCTCCGCAGCGCATTGTCTCCAAAAGTGTATTGATGATCTACACACAAGTGTCGCGCAACTTCCTAAAATACTTCATGTGTTTAACAGGTCGTGGCTGTTTACGGCTCCCTGGATGACTTGCTGTCCGTCGCCAGCGGCAAACTGGGAATACGAGCGACAAACGTTTACAACGGGAACGGCGGTCTCATGGACGACGTATCGCTTATAAGGTGAGAGAACCCGGGCATCGCTCCTCTTGAGCCACCTCGGATCTACGGATGATCCGTGACTCTCACGCTTAATGTGTTTGTTGTTCTGCAGGGATGACGATGTGCTGTACGTGTCTGATGGAGAGTCCTGCGATGGTGAGAAGCTGGGGAAGTGGGCAGGGGGCGCAGGGGCAGGCAGGCATAATAACTAATTACTAGGACTAGACTTGGAGGGTGCAATGCGGAAACTGTGTGTGTGTGTGTGTGTTTGTTTGTGTGTTTGTGTATGTGTGTGGGTATTAGATCAACAAGAGGGTCCTGTCGGTCCAGGAAGATGTCCAACGCACACTGACTGGCTAACGCTGAATGTCGGAGGACGATGCTTCACCACCACACGGTAACTGTGTGTGTGTGTTTGTGTGTGTGTGAACGGTACTGTCGCTGGCCCTGCAGGGGATCTGTCATGTCTGAAACACGCATGTCTTCTTCCCCCCAGAAGCACGCTGGTTAGCAAGCAGCCAGAGAGCATGCTGGCCCACATGTTCAGAGATAAAGGTGACGCTTCCCTCAAAATGCAGTTTGTGTTGTTACGGCAACAAGACGTTCCCTAAAGTCATAAGGCAGGGATTTTAACCTGTTATATCACGTGTGTGTGTGTGTGTGTGTGTGTGTGTGTGTGTGTGAGAAGATGTGTGGGGCAACAGGCAGGACTCCCAGGGGGCGTATCTGATCGATCGAAGCCCGGAATACTTCGAGCCCATCCTGAACTACCTGAGACACGGACAGCTCATCATTAACGAAGGCATCAACCCTCTAGGTACATATCTGAACACGCCTGTTAGAAACACACACGTCTAGAATCTTAGCAGGCCCATAAAAACACACAGCCAATCCCATTCTGTGGCTGTCTCTCTAGGTGTTCTGGAGGAGGCTCGCTTCTTTGGGATCGAACAGCTGGCTGAGCAACTAGAGACCCTGATAAAGGTGGGTGTGCCCCCCCTTCTGGCTGGGAAGACATCTGGGTGTGTCTGTCTTTGGGGGTGGGGCGGGGTAGGAAGGGGGTAGGAAGGGCTCATTGTAAAACCGAACAAACATAAGACAATGACTGGGATGGAATCACGGTCCGAGCCGCCTCCTGCTCACCCCCCCCCCTCCCCCTCTCTCCCTCCTGACCCAGGCTTCTCAGCCCCCCGGGGACCACTCCCCTCTCACCAGGAAGGAGTTTGTGCGTTTCCTGTTGGCCACGAGTACGAAGTCCGAGCTCCGCTGTCAGGTACGAGCTTAATCTGCCTCACCCATCCATATCTCTGTCTAATCTAGCTCTATCATTCCATATATTTGTATTTGTCTCTATATATTTACATTTACATGTAGTCATTTAGCAGACGCTCTTATCCAGAGCGACTTACTGCAAGTACAGGGACATTCCCCCCAAGGCGAGTAGAGTTAAGTGCCTTGCCCAAAGGACTCAATGTCATGTAGCCACAGCCACAGCCACAGCCTCCCTCCCTCCCTCCCTCCCTCCCTCCCTCCCTCCCTCCCTCCCTCCCTCCCTCCCTCCCTCCCTCCCTCCCTCCCTCCCTCCCTCCCTCCCTCTCTCCCTCCCGTGTGATTGGTCCAGCGTGTCAGCAGCGTTGTCCCGCCCCTCTCAGGGTCTGAACTTCAGCGGGGCCGACCTCTCCCGCCTGGACCTGCGCTGCATCAACTTCAAGATGGCCAACCTGAGCTCGGCCAACCTCACGCACGCCAACCTCAGCGGGGCCAACCTGGAGAGGGCCGACCTGTCCTCGGCGTGCCTCGACGTAAGCGGGATTTTTAATCGCTTCATTGAAATGGAATACAAATTAACATGTAATTGGAAGCCGATGACAGTGCCAAAACGATCGTGGCGTTGAGCGACTTGGGCGTGTCTTTCAGGGAGCCAATCTGCTGGGCGTGATGATGCTGTGCTCCAACGCAGAGGGGGCGTCCCTCCGAGGCTGCAACTTCGAGGACCCTGCGGGCGTCAAGGCCAACCTGGAGGGTGAGGTTAACAGGGCTGTGTCGGGTGTGAGCAGGGGTGGGCGACCCTGGTCCTAGGGAGCCGCTGTCCTGGAGGTTCTAGATGTTTCCCTGCTCCAACACGCCTGATTCTAATGAAGGATCATTATGAGACTTCCACAGAGCTTTGATAACGACCCTTTATTAGAATCAGGTGTGCTGGAGCAGGGAAACATCTAGAACTGTCAGGACAGCGGCTCTAGAGCAGTGGTTCTCAACCCTGGTCCTCAGGGCCCACTGTCCTGCATGTTTTCGATGTTTCCCTGCTCCAACACACCTGATTCAAATGAATGAGTCATTATGAAGCTCAGCAGAATCCTGATAATGACAATTTATTTGAATCAGGTGTGTTGGAAGGGGGAAACATCTAAAACATGCAGGACAGTGGGCCCTGAGGACCAGGGTTGAGAACCACTGCTCTAGAGGACCAGGGTTGCCTGAGTGTGTGTGTGTGTGTGTTTAGGCAGCGTGTTAGGGTACCAGGTGCGTGTCCTGAGGTGTGTCAGTGGTGTGTGTGTGTGTGTGTGTGGCTGTGTGGGAGATGTTGCTTCAGTGACGTGTGTGTTCCCCCAGGTGCTAACCTGAAGGGGGTGGATATGGAAGGGAGTCAGATGACCGGCATTAACCTGCGTGTGGCCACGCTGAAGAACGCCAAGCTGAAGAACTGTAACCTGAGAGGGGCCACACTGGCTGGGACTGACCTGGAGGTGAACACACAGTCACACACACACAGTCACACACACACAGTCACACACACACAGTCACACACACACAGTCACGCACACACATTCACACACACACAGTCACACACACACAGTCACACACACACAGTCACACACACACAGTCACACACACACACAGTCACACACACACAGTCACACACACACAGTCACACACACAGTCTCACTCACTCACTCACACACACACACACACACACACACAGTCTCACACACACACACTTGCTCTCATACACACACACAGTCACACACACACAGTCACACACACAGTCTCACTCACACACACACACAGTCACACACACACACAGTCACACACACAGTCTCACTCACTCACACACACACACACACAGTCTCACACACACACACTTGCTCTCATACACACACACACACACACACACACACTCTCTTGCTCTCATACACACACATGCTCTCTCTCTCTCTTTTGCTTTCACACACACACACTCTCTCCTCCCTCTCTTACACACAAACATTCCCTCCTTTCTCACACACACACACACACACACACATTCTCCCTCTCTTCACACCCTCACTCTCTCTGCCTGTCCCTCTCACATTCCCACTCGCAAACACAGGCCTCGAGTTCCTCACCAATGCGACCCCCCCCCTCCCCCCCCCCCCCATCCATCCATCTCTGTCCCTGCCAGAACTGCGACCTGTCGGGCTGCGACCTCCAGGAGGCCAACCTCCGAGGCTCCAACGTCAAGGGAGCCATCTTTGAGGAGATGTTGACCCCCCTGCACATGTCCCAGAGCGTGCGATGACCCCGCCCCTCCTGCAGCGAGCGCACACACACACACACACACACACACACACACACACACACACACACACTGTTGGAGAGAATGTGAAACCTGACCTGGTTTGTCAGCAGAATGGCAGTGTATGCCTTTGCATGTGATTTAGCGTGTGATCGACTGCAGACCAGTCTAGTTGGCAGGGGTCTGGTCATCCTGATGTTTGGCTATAGAGCAAAGACAGTGTGTTCTTACTGGCTGCTAATGTAGTGGTTATTCTGTATTGTGCTTTTACTGTTTAATACCTGTTGGAAGAGGGGGTGGACAATAAATGTAGTTATTTTTTGGTAACTACGTGCTCTATTGTCATCATTTACTGTATGTTTTGATGCGAAACTGAAAAGAAGCCAGATGGATTCCTTCTTTAAGGAATCTTCTTTAATTCCTTCTTTGGGGTGTCCAATCCTGGTCCTCGAGGGCCGCTGTCCTGACAGTTTTAGATGTTTCCCTGCTCCAGCACACCTCCACAGAGCTTGATAACGACGCTTCATTAGAATCAGGTGTGCCGGAGCAGGGAAACATCTAAAACCTTCAGGACAGCGGCCCTCGAGGACCAGTATTGGAGACCCCTGCTCTACATTATTGCTTGTAAAAACTGTTCAAGATGTTTTGGAAGTTTAACCAGCGGTCTTCCTGTTGATGGCCAGCAGGGGGCAGTAAAGACTCGCCATTCTGCCTCTGTTTCTGTCTGCCCACAGGTCCTACTGTCCGGTCAAGATCTTAATGAGATGGTACACTTCTGTGAATTACTACGCAGGCTTCATTCAATGAATGTCTAATCCGTTAACTTGTCAACCTGCTTTTCTGCTGGTTTCTAGTGTGTGGTGTGTATGCGTGCGTGTGTGTATGCGTGTGTGTGTGTGTGAGACTGTATTATAAACCGATGTAGCAGACGAGTCTGGGAATGAGCTCTAAGCCGGCTCGCTGCGTTGCCTTCTGCCATGACAACGACAGATGAGCCGCTGTCATGGTGATTGATGTGTTGCTATGGCAATAGATGGAGACTGGGATGTCTGGGAAAAGTATCAGGCTACTGGTTATTGTTTTTTTATTTACCTGCACTGCGTGTGTGCGTGTGCGTGTGCGTGTTCCTGTGCAGGAACATGTGCTGAACCCTCCATGTATGGAAGGATTATCTCTGTTTTCGGTGAACAGACTGTTTAAATGTTGAGGGGAAATGGGGGATTGTGGGTGGAAGGGCCTGATTGGAGCTCCTGCGGTCTGCGGTCCAATCAGAGGGGGAGGCACGTGCGACAGGAACGCGAGGGGAACGGATCTGAGCGGGAAGCTGTGGTCTCGTTTCAATGGATACCGCAAGGGGTACGGTACGCGCTTGCATAACTAATTCCGGGCGGTTTCGAACCCGCTTTCGACCGCAACCGCCTCGAAAGCTCGACTATTCCGACCCCGGGACCTCGTCCAGCAGGATGGAGGTTTCATCATCCTGGGATGTTTGTTCTTCATCATCCTTTAGCCATGACATGTCCGTCAAATCGCCACCAAACCCAGGCTGAGTGAGCGTCTCCATGGGGTTTGGTAATCACAGTCCAAGGTGGTTTGTTTATTTGGATTCTCCCGTGCGATGCGAGGGGAGGGGGGGGGAGTGTGTGTTTATGAGCCTGCTAGCGTGTTTGTGTGACACTCAGTCTGCAGGGTCTAAGTGACCTTGGCAAGGCAGTGGTGTTTGTATGGAAGAGAGAGAGAGAGAGAGAGAGAGAGAGAGAGAGAGAGAGAGAGAGAGAGAGAGAGAAGCGAGAGGAGGGGAAGAGAGGCTGTGAGACAGAGAGAGCGAGAGAAAGACAGAAAGAGAGGAAGAGAGAGGCTGTGAGACAGAGAGAGATGACAAGAGAGAGAGAGGCAGTGAGACAGAAAGAGAGAACAAGACAGACAGAGAGAGAGAGGAAGAGAGAGAGGTAGAGAGAGGCTGTGAGACAGAGAGAGCGAGAGAAAGACAGAAAGAGAGAACAAGACAGAAAGAGAGGAAGAGAGAGAGAGGCAGTGAGACAGAGAGAGAGAGAGAGAGAGAGAGAGAGAGAGAGAGAGAGAGCATTTATGGGAGAGTGCTTTATTATGCGTCGCCTTGGACGTCCTGGGTCTGGCAATGATCTGCGGTCCAACACAGGAAGAACATTTAGCCACAGAGGACCCGGGCCACTGTGTGTGTGTGTGTGTGTGTGTGTGTGTGTGTGTCTGGACACGTGTGTGTGTCTGGGCGCACGCGTCTAACGCATTAACAATACCAACGTTTTCAGCAGCATAAAAGCCTACTACTTCTGTCATTAATATTCACCTTCAAACATGACAGCTCATTTCCAACTCCCGGTCCGATGGAGAGAACACAGTTCTAAAAAGGAACCAAACAGAACCAGGAAATGGCCCTTCTTTCCCCCCCCCGACACATTTTTAAAACATTAAGATGATCTGGTCTGTGGAAACCTGGAAGGAACATTTAGGAGGAGAGAACTCACCCTTGGCTTACATGGGCCATTCAAAATAGGGACGGTTTTATGGTAGTTCAATTACAGAGAGAGAGAGAGGGAGAGGGGAGATGGGATGAGCCTGCTTGGAAGAGGAATCGTGAAAGGGAGGGTTACGCTGACGCGAGAGACGAGAGGCGAGAGATGAAGAGGAAAAGAGCTCCTGGAATGTATCATCACCAGAGCTGTAATCATCAACTTTCTTTTACCCCCCCCCCCCTCTGTTTTTGACTTTCATCGCCGTCCCGTCCTGTCCCCCCACTCCCTCCCTCCCTCCCCTCCCCTCCCCCTCCCTCCCCCACCACCGCCCCTGTGTGACACCCAGTAATCAAAGCCTGTGCCTTCAGGAAGGGTGTGGTGAGAGACGGGCAGACGTGTCGGCCAATGCTGGCTTCTCTGCGCCCGGCGCTCCCTCTCGCCTTGGTGCCACAACAACAGACCAACGTCACTGGAGCCCAGCTCTCCCTCCCTCTCTTTCTGTCTCTCTCTGTCTGTCTCTTTCTCTTTCTGTCTCTCTGTCTCTCTCTCTCTCTGTCTCTTTCTCTCTGTCTCTCTCTCTGTCTCTCTCTGTCTCTCGGTCTCGCTCTCTCTCTCTCTGTCTCCTTCTCTCTCTCTCTCTCTCTCTCTCTCTCTCTCTGTCTCTCTCTCTCTCATGTCGTAGCGCCCGCAGCCCCCTCAGCGATGAGCTCATCCGAACGGCAGCAGCTTGGGATGTAGTCGATGCTGAGTCACCCCGGCCCTCGTTCTTCCTGTTCGCCTGGGGCCCAGACCCTGCCCTGCTGATCCCACACTGGCAGGAACAGATGTGCTGCGATACCAGACAAACACACACACACACAGCTGAGCGCCTTGATAGTCATGACAGGCAGTCGTGGGCATGTGTGTGTGTGTGTGTGTTTGTGTGTGTGTGTGTGTGTGTGTGTGTGTGTGTGTGTGTGTGTGTGTGAGAAAGAGGGAAAATAAAACCGAGGGTTGAGCTTTTGTTTGGATTGTTTTCTTCAGACGTTGGTCTCGTCGCTGACCGAGAGCCGCGCGGAGCTCTGGAAATAACGCTGTGTCGTGTTAACTCCACATTCCACAGGCTGCGGCGTCTGGCTCTCAAACGATCCGGGACCCAGGACCAAAGAGGGCTCCGGCCTCGACCAAAACATCTCCATTCCCACGGACTCACCTGGGCTCAGTGTCGGAGCAGACCGAAGGCTTTTTTTTATCGAAACGAAAGGGGCTTTGCTGAAAATGTGCTGCTTCGTTCGACTCTATAAATACAGAGCATCGCCACAGGCATGAACACGAGTGTGTGTGCAAACACGCCAACACACGCACACAGACACGGACACACACAGTTGCCATGCATTACCAAACCGTCCAGCCCTCGACCGAAACTCTGTCATTAGTGTCAAGTTTATTGCAGCTACAAATCTCACCGAAATTACACACTTTCTCTGCCGAAGATCAGAGCGAATTCACCATTCTTCTTCTGTTTACCCGAGAACAAAAGGAAGACAGACAGAGAGAGAGAGAGAGAGACAGAGAGAGAGAGAGAGAGAGAGGGTGGAGAGTTGGATGAACAGGGGGGTGGATTAACCCAGCGCCCAGCAGACATTGTTTGGGCTTTGAGGTTGATAGACTGACTGACCAACAGACAGAAATACAGAGAGAAGCTTTTTAACAACAGTTTCTTGTAGTCAATCGAATTAAAGTAGCGGAACTGGAATCTTCTGGTAAAGTCTGGCTGTGCCTTAACTCAGGGGTTTGGGATGGTTCCTGGGGAAAGAATTGGGTGGGTCTGCATCTGCGGTGTGGAAATTCTGGTTCTGGCCAGGGTCTGAGGCTGGGCCAGGCCGGTCAGGGTGGTCAGGGTGTGAGTCTGCCTGCGGAAGCTTCCAGAGGATGGGATCTGTTCTCCAAGTACTTTCCTCTGGACTCCACCAGAACACGGCTAGAACCAAGAACAACTTAAACCAGGAATCTGGGTTCTGGGAAAAGTGTGTGTTTACGAGTGTGTGTTTGTGTTTACGTGTGTGTATTTTTGTGTGTTTGACTCGTGGATTGGCCTCGACAAGCCGCCCAACAGTAATAAACAGAGGTGATTGCCCTCAGCCTTTACACCCCGGTCATTATAGAAACACACACACACACCCCCCTCGCACGCTGCGCGCATAAATAAATACACGCTCAACAACACAACAACCTGCTTAGATTTACTCAGACAAACCCAAAATACTTTAGGTAACAGCTTGGTTCACCGTGTGTATGTGTGTGTGTGTGTGTGTGTGTGTGTGTGTGTGTGTGTGTGTGTGTGTGTGTGTGTGTGTGTGTGTGTGTGTGTGTGTGTGTGTGTGTGTGTGTGTGTGTGTGTGTGTGTGTGTGTGTGTGTGGCAGGTCGTGGCTCACAAGGCGCCTGTGGGTACAGAGTTACGGCCACTGGGGGGACCTTGTAAGGCGGGCTGAAGTGGTGTAAAACTGTCCGGATGTTAGACCACATCACCTCTGTTTATTATCACTGAAGAGCCTGCTTAAGCCAACACACACACAGACACACACACAGACACACACACAGACACACACACACGCACAGACACACAGACACACACACAGACACACAGACACACACACACAGACACACACACAGACACAGACACAACAAAGACACACACACACACTCGTTTAGGTCGTAAGTCACATTTGGTGATGTGTGACTGCAGTGGCTCCGTGTGTGGAGGGGTTACCTGGGAGCAAGGGGGGGGGGGCGGTGGCGGGGAGAGGGGGTCCCGACCCCGGCTCTGACAGCCCGGTCGGGATGTGTTTATGGGTCGCAGTCCCACCCACCTCCCCTTCGCTTCCTAACCTCCCTCTCCTCGCCGCTGCCTCGGAAATAATGGCTCCAGTGTGGCGTCAGCGGCAACCAGGTCCAGATGTGAACCTCCCCCCCCCAACCCCCCAACCCCCACCCCCCTCTAACCCCATAGCAAACCCCCTGCCACCCCCCCCTCCAAACTCCCCCCAAAACCGACCACAGCTCTGCTCTCTTTCTATGTCTCTCTCTCTCTCTCTCTCTCTCGCTGCCCCCCTTAATTTTTCTGTCTACTATTCACGCTCTCTGTCTCTCGCTCTCTCTCTCTCTCTCTCTCTCTCTCTCTCACACACACACACACACACACGGATGGATGGACAGCATACAAAGTTCATCAGCGGTTCCATCACACATTAACTTAACTGCTACAGGGTTTCATTAACCGCTGATCAAGAGGACCGGGGGAAATGTCCTGGACTTCCTGCAGACTGTGAAAACACTGGAGTTCCCTCCGCATACGAGGCCCTTACATCTGGACGAAGCATGAGTGTCAACTATCCAATCCAGCTTTCAGACAAGCACGCACACACACACACACACACACACACACACACACACGCACACACACTTGGAGCAGCCTTTATGTCTGCGCTGAACTTGAACAACACAGGCTCATATGCTTTGTAGCGCTAATGTCTAACACTGCCCAACGCCCACATCACGAACCAGACTGACAGACAACCCACGTAGCCACCCAGAAAGACAGACAAGAAACAGAGAGACAGACAGGCAGATAGACAGGCAGACAAGGAACACAAAGACAGACAGGCAGACAGACAAGAAACACAGAGACAGACAGACAGACAGACAGACAGACAGGCAGCCAGGCAGGCAGGCAGGCAGGCAGGCAGGCAGGCAGGCAGGCAGGCAGGCAGGCAGACAAAGAACATACAGGCACAGTCACCTCATAAATAAACATGATTGGGATCAACTCCACTTAAGGATCGCTAATGCATGCTGGGAAAGTATCTGACCTTTGCCCGTCCCTGCCAATAACAGGAAGCAGCACTTCGTAACAAGCGTCACAGTTGATCCATCACACCCCGAATCACATTTACAGTATCTGCAGCGCGTGCAGCTCGCCGCCTCCTTCCAGAAACATCCGTGACCGCTCACAGTCTTGTTGTTTATTAGGACATTATTTACAAAGCCTGAGCTGACAGGCCACACAAACTGAATAGAGACGAGGAAAGAATATACCGTCCCCTATTGGCTGGGCGAATCGAACATAAAGATTGATTTGTCCCGTACAATGGCTGACAGTATCCCTCCCACCCCCCCACCCCCCCCCTCCTCCCCCCCAGCTGTGCATCCTGCTGTCCTTCCTGCACTCTAACAGTGGCAGGCACAGGCTAATGCTTTGTTGTGGACTCAGTCTCCCTACAGTGAATTCACAATTCACACTGGAGACCACCATAGGTTGGACACAATATGTGTGTGTGTGTGTGTGTGTGTGTGTGTGTGTGTGTGTGTGTGTGTGTGTGTGTGTGTGTGTGTGATGATGTAACTTGGGCTGGTCCTGGTTAAGTAAACTTCTGATTAAGATAAGATCACGGCACGGAGATGAAGAGGAATTCTGGTGTGTGTGTGTGTGTGTGTGTGTTTTTTTTTTGCACACTTGCATTCAAACACGCCAGCAAATACACAGGACCAGATGAAAGTGGATTTTGTGATTGTCCTCCTACAACAATCTGGCTTATCAATGGCCCCCAAGATGAAGTTGTTTTTCAATGATTGCCTCCATCTTGCAAACGCTACCTCGAGAAAGTTGGCTTTGAACGAGAGCAGGAGGGGGGGGGAGGGGAAAAGGTTTCCTTCTCAGACTCAGCCCCTCTTGTCTCACACGTGCACAGAAAGCACACACACACACAGACACAACACGCGCGCGCACACGCACACAGACACACGCGCACGCACGCGGAGGGAAGTTTTGGGGGAGGTCCACGCGCTTTAGAGAAGGTTCTCGACAATGAAGTCCATGAAACGCGTTCCCCAAGTCTGTTGAAACGTGATAAGTGTGCGTTTGGGATGCGTTCAGGGCGTCAGGTTGGAAAGATTTCACCTTTCAGAAGGACAACATTATGGTCCTGAGAGCATACGAGCTGTTTTCATCGACCATGAATGTTTATAAAACAACTTTTTTTTTGTGGGTCGTGAAAACTCTTAAGGTCTTTGGTGGAGCGATGAGACGTTTTTAACTTGTAACTTTTTTCTTTCTTCCAATACATTTTTCATTGGCTCGATCGCACCGCTTTAAAATTGGACTTTATCGCTCCGGTGGATTACAAAGAAACCCTAAAAAACAAGACATTATTTACGCAAATTAATTTGCGTTTCACTTGCAAACCAGCATTTTCGGATCTTCTTGAGCCTTTCGACAGGTAAACGTGATTATGCATGATTTAATACGTTGTCATTTTGCAAGTTTAGGTGCGAGGTAATTTAATGGGAGATTTTTTATTATTTTATTTTGGTCAACAGGGTATTGACAAGGAGATGGATTCATTAATGCGACTTTATTCGAAAGTCAAATACGTTGCTGCTGAACACCTCTGTTAGGCGGTCGATCTACAGGCGATCGATTAATAGATGTATTGATTTTAGTGTTGGACCCCATGTAGACCAAAATATTTGCAGTGTGTCAAGTTTGATTGGACTGTCATTACAACTACGTGCTGATTCTGCAATGCAAGTCATTTCCCAGAAAGTAATGCAATTGCTGTTAATTAATAACTAGGAAACCTGACTAGTGTTAATTGAAAATAGACTCTTTTTTAATCAGGGTCTTCGATGCTGATATGGTTTCTGCCCCTTCAGGAAGGGGTGGACAGGCATGTTTTTGTTAAATATTCTGACCTTCCACATGGCATCTTTAGTGAGTTCTGCGGAGAGTGAGTGAGACATGTGGAGTGTGTGTGCTGATCCTCTCTCCTCCACCCCCCCTCCCCACCAAGACTCCCCAGGAGAGAGCTGCGGCTGATGGGGATGCTCTCTCAGAGAGTGGTGGCCCAGCCTCACCAGGGGGAGTTTCCCCAAACCGGAGCCTTCTACCCAGGTTCTGGTGTACTTTAGAGCAGAGCAGTCAGTCCTCTGGAGTCCGGCCACCGACACCATCTGGAGCTGAAAGAGGAGACCAACCCCCCGACCACACTCAACCCCCCCAGCTCTGTCTGCAGTGTCAGCCCTAGTTCTCGTCCCTCTGCCCCCCCCCCCCCCCCTTCTCGTACCCCTCTCAGCTGTTTCCCAGCTCTGGTTGACAGACACGCTAGCGTGGGTCCGTACTGGGAACCAAGCGCTCCCTCCCTCCCTCCCCTTCGCTCGCTCTGCCAGCTGTTCTGGGTGAGCTGGTGCGTTCGGGTTGCGAATGGCCCTTCTCCACAGGAAGTCGAGGACGGGGGTCGAGTTTGACGGGAAGACGGTAGGGAGGTGGGAGGTGGGGGGGGGGGTGACTGCGGGAGTGGAGGATGATTCAGTAACCTGAGGGACCAGTTAGGAGTGTACAGAGCAGTGGAAAAGGGCTGGGTGGGAGGGGGGTGGGGGGGGGGTGGTCTTCGCAGAGTGGCGAGGTGAGAGGATCTATTCCTGGGCTAGCAAGTCCCTGCCGGATGCGTGCGTCTTCACATGGATCTGTCTGAACCAAACACAGCCCCCTGAACACAGCCCCCCGAACACAGCCCCCCGAACACAGCCCCCCGAACACAGCCCCCCTTCCCCCCTCACCCAGAACTGGCTGGCATCTCAGCAACAAGGCGGCTGTGCTGCTGGACCAGCCTCGCCCGGAAACGTTAGCTACCTCAGTCTTCTTCACAGGGGAGAGAGAGAGGGAGGAGGTCATACATGCTGTATGACTGGTGGGGGTAATGAGATGGGATGCTCTCTCTCTCTCTGCATCTCTCTCTCTGTCTGTCTCTCTGTCTCTCTCTCTCTAGCTAAAGCCAGCTGTCAGATGAAGTGAAATGTACTGTTAAAACCTGTAAATCTGTACATAGGCTCATTCATTTAAGAGACTCTTAAATGCCGGTGTGGGGCTGAGTTACAGGGGGTGTGCGAGGTGTGTGTGTGTGTGGGTGTGTGTTTGTGTGTGTGTGTGGGGAAGAGAGGGCGCTATGTGAAGGGCGTTAATGATGCCTTCGTAAACGGGATGCACTACAGTGTATTATGAGGCTTCAGGGTCGCCACTCCTAACAACACACACACACACACACACACACACACACACACATACAATGTTCATAATGAGATGGTGAAGTGTAGCTGAAGCCAGTGCTTGCTGGTGCCAGTGTTGCTATCCAACCAGTGATTCTCATGTTTATGGGGGGTAGGAGAGGGGAATCTTGTAGAAAAACTTAATGCTGGTACATCTTCCTTATAGCCACCCCCCCCCCCACCCCCCCCCGGCGTGTGTGTTTTCTTGCCCCTCTCTAATCTCATGACACCCCAGTTTCAAAAATGCGAGACTGACTCGACCAAATGGCGTTTGCGTTGCTGCGGCCAGGCAGGTGTGTTAACCCAACTGTGAGACGCCTCAGCTCTGCTGTAACACACATCTGATGGGCATTAAGGTGTGACAGCTGCTCTGCTCACACACTGCGTGTGTGTGTGTGTGTGCGCGTGTGTGTGTGTGTGCGTAAGACAAATGTGCTCACCTTGCATGTCCTCTCAGAGACAGCTGTGAGGGCGAGAGGGTCTAGCGAGGTAAATTAGACCCCCTTCTACACCGTGTGAAAAAAGCTTTCACAGGCTGGGAGTTTGGGGCCCCAGATCCAGAAGGTTCCAGCCCAGGCTGGCTGCACGGGGACTGGAGAGCTGATCTGGGTAGATCTCACCCCTCTAACGTTTAGCTGTGGTCGTTTATTTTTTTTTCCCAGAGTGCCATAGACCCAAGTGCCCAGAACCAGCATGTTCTCCCCGAAGTGGCCCCGGGTGCTCCTCTGGGTCCTCCTGGGCCTCCTGCCCCTCTGCCTTCTGACCCAGGCCCGACCAGCCCTCTCCGACACCGACACAGACTCCGGTAAGAACTCTCTGACTCTCCTGGTTTACGGTGCTTCGCTTGAGTTTGGTGTAACAGGAGTTAACAGGCAAGGGCTGGATTGTATTAGTTCTAGCCTGTGTGTGTGTGTGTGTGTGTGTGTGTGTGTGTGGTGGGCCTTCCCTTCCTCAACTCCTTTGTTAGTGAAACTCTTTCATGTCAGGCTGAAATTCTGGCTAGCAGCTCAGTGCATGATGCTCTAATCCAGACATGGGCAAACTACGGCCCGCGGGCCACATACGGCCCGTTAGGCTTTTTAATCCGGCCCGCCGAACTTGTCCAAATTATAGTAAAAACCTCCTTTTCCCCCCTTCCCTGCAATGCCCATGTTTCCCCAATAGATGGCGCACTCAAAACACATTGACCGTTGTTGGAGTGGCGTGTATTTCTCTTTATTTCACTTTAATTTTCACTTCGTTTCACGCCACCATTAAGCCCTTCTGTGAAAATGAGCGGACCAAAGAGAAGGAAAGTGGACAGCGAATGCCGAGTGTTTAATAAGGAGTGGACAACAAAATACTTCTTCACTGAAGTCCGATCAACGGCTGTATGTCTGATATGCCAAGAAGCTGTTGCGGTTTTCAAAGAGTACAATATCAGCCGTCACTTTGCCACGAAGCATGCAAACTATGCTAGCAAGCAGTCAACACAAGAACGGGCGGCTACTGCTCAGAGGTTGGCAGCTAATTTACAGAGTCAACAGAACAGGCAAAAAAGGGAGACCAACAACACTGTTCCCACTGAAATGGTGAGTTTTTCTGCTGTGTTATGAAAAAATGCATATGGAAAATTTGGAAGTGCGTCTTTTAATTAAGAGCAATGCGCATTTACGCACAGCAGCGGTACAGTAGCTTAATTAACACGCCGCACATCGCTCTTAATTTAAATTTAAATTTTCAGCTGCAGGTAGGATATTTAATACAGCCTATGTCTGTGTGCTTGGCAACGATACACGTGTACTGTTTGCGCGTGAAGGCGAGGGCGTCCGTGGCGAGTTTGTAGAGCGCGTGGTCAGGACAATCCATCCATGATTTTGCGGAGTTTAACACAAGTAGATATTATTGAGCTTGAGTATTTCGTTGTGTAATAATATGTTTTGAATGTTGAAAGTGTTTCCATTTTTCAATAAATGTTGATTTCTTTAACTTTGCACCTTCGATTGAAACTTATTAAAAACAGACGCAATCTTGATAAATCACAGTTATTTTAATCTATTTACATTTCCTCCTCCCAGTATCTGCGAAATAGTATGTCAATGCCATATCTTGCATATTCCTTGAGACAAATTTATTAACTGATAAGGGCTATTTTTCACATTTGAAAGACAGTTAATAAATTGGGTTGTAGTGTTCTTACTGTGCTATGAGGTTTGCACACACTACATTTAATGCTTTAGTATATCCGGCCCAAACACTCCCTCCAAATGCTCCTGGCCCGGCCCCTCTGTCAAATTTTAGAACCCATTGTGGCCCGCGAGTCAAAAAGTTTGCCCACCCCTGCTCTAATCCGTCAGACTGCCATGTGGAAGTGGTACGGTCACCGGGGAAACGCTCCATTTCTGGAGGGCCCCGCTTCATACAGATATTCCTAACATGAGCCACATGACTGGAGGCAGACGTTTGAAGGTTTCCGTGTTTTATTTGGAAGCGTCTTTGAATGTTTTTCATGGCCTAACCGCAGTTTGGCTCCTCAAACACGGACTGTGGGCTGGACATCCGGGCTGGACAAACAGCAGGCTGGACTCACACACACAGGCACACACACACAAGCACACTCACACACACACTCACACACACACACAGGCACACACACACACTCACTCACACACACAGGCACACTCACACACAAGCACACCCACTCATACAGACACACACACAGGCACACACACACAAGCACACTCACTCATACAGGCACACACACAGGCACACACACACAGGCACACTCTCACACACACACACACACACACACACACACACACACACACACACACACAGGCACAGAGACAGGCACACTCACTCATAGACACACACACACATACACACACACAGGCATACTCACACACACAGAGACACACACACACACACAGGCACACTCACACACAAGCACACTTACACACACAGATGCACACTCACACACAATCTAAGCATTATATGCAATGTAGAAATATAACTTAGTATAATCTCATTTTGGAGTCTCGTGTGCTGGTGAGCTTGTGTGTGTGTGTTTTTAGTTCCAGTGTGTGTGTGTGTTTAGTTCCAATGTGTGTGTGTGTGTGTTCAGTTCCAGTGTGTGTGTGTGTTTTCAGTTCCAGTGTGTGTGTGTGTTTTCAGTTCCAGTGTGTGTGTTTTCAGTTCCAGTGTGTGTGTTTTCAGTTCCAGTGTGTGTGTGTTTTCAGTTCCAGTGTGTGTGTGTTTTCAGTTCCAGTGTGTGTGTGTGTTTTCAGTTCCAGTGTGTGTGTTTTCAGTTCCAGTGTGTGTGTGTTTTCAGTTCCAGTGTGTGTGTTTTCAGTTCCAGTGTGTGTGTGTTTTCAGTTCCAGTGTGTGTGTGTTTTCAGTTCCAGTGTGTGTGTGTGTTTTCAGTTCCAGTGTGTGTGTTTTCAGTTCCAGTGTGTGTGTTTTCAGTTCCAGTGTGTGTGTGTGTTTTCAGTTCCAGTGTGTGTGTGTGTTTTCAGTTCCAGTGTGTGTGTGTTTTCAGTTCCAGTGTGTGTGTTTTCAGTTCCAGTGTGTGTGTGTGTTTTCAGTTCCAGTGTGTGTGTGTGTTTTCAGTTCCAGTGTGTGTGTGTGTTTTCAGTTCTAGCCATCTGGCACCCAGCTGAGTGAGCGATATCGTTGTTTTCGAGGCCGTAAATTCTTGTTTTTCCTCCCAGTCCCAAAAAACAACAGCATAAACACAGCTTCCCCCCTTCCAGGTTCTTCCATAAATAAAGTACTGATCCCGGTGCGGGTGGTCTGAAGAATCAGCAGACCACGCTGTATCGTCCGCAGGTTCCCCGGGTTGACAGGTTTTAGGGTTGCCAGGTTTAGCAGTTCTGTGGTATTGTGTGGTTACACCCCCTCCCCGAGGCACCTTCCCCCCCCCCCCCAGGCTTTGTTCCTGCCTATCCCAGGAGGGAGGGAGGGGGGGTTGGGGGGGGGGCAGAGATTAGTGTGTTTGTTTGAGTGTTTAGCGTAGCTCTCCTAGCGGGAGGGGGGGGGGGGGGGGGGGTCTGTGATGTTCAGGAAGCGCTTGCGTCCTGCGCTTGAGTCGTGGCGACAGCTCCTGTCTGGGGCTGGGAAGGAGAGCCGGAGGGCCTCGTTTCACGGTGACCTGGCTCTACAAAGAGAGGCCGGGGGGGGAGGGGGGGTGGGGTGGAGGTCAGAGGTTAATCTG
>CM059311.1:1427500-1440000 GCA_030340665.1 Neosalanx taihuensis
GGACCGGCCCTCTGCCTGCACACAGGAGCTGTGAGCACACACACACACGCCGACACACACTCCCTTACGTGTGACCACACACATGCACGTACACGAACAGCTCGAACGCTCACCTTAGACCCTCCCACACCCACGCACACGCTAACCCACCTGTGGTGTTGCTAGGTACCAGATGATGCAGGACTGTTGGCACGCCGTGCCGTCCCGCAGGCCCACCTTCCTGCAGCTGGTCGAGGAGCTGGACCACACCCTCTCTCGCATGGCCAATCAGGTGAGGCCACGTCACTCGGCGAATGACATACCCTTTCGTCGTTGAAACAGTCTCACTCTTTCTGTCTCTCTCTCAGTCTCCCTCTGTCTCACTCTTTCTGTCTCTCTCTCTCTCTGTCTCCCTCTCTCTCTGTCTCACTCTTTCTGTCTTTCTCTCTATCTCTCTCAGTCTCACTCTCTCAGTCTCCCTCTGTCTCTCTCTCTCTGTCTCCCTCTCTCTCTCTGTCTCACTCTTTCTGTCTCTCTGTCTCTCTCTCAGTCTCACTCTCTCTGTCTCTCAGTCTCACTCTCTGTCTCACTCTCTCTCTCTGTCTCTCTCCCTGAAGTTGTAACTGGGTGGTTATTTTCATCTGTTTAATTTGGTCTGGGATTGTGCTTTGGGATGATTAAGTATGTTCCTAATGTCCAGTGTTGTGTAAGTGGTGACTTACTGGCTGTTTTTACTGCCCAATAAAGATTAAAAGAAATAAAGTGAAAACATCTCTCCTTCCCTCTCTCTCTCTCTCTCTCTCTCTCTCTCTCTCTCTCTCCCTCTCTCCCCCCCCCCCCTTTCTCTCTCTCTCTCTCTTTCTCCCCCCCCCCCATCTCTCTCTCTCTCTCTCTGTAGGAGTATCTGGATCTTTCCGTTCCTCTGGTCCAGTACACTCGTGTGGGTTCAGACACCTACTCCTCTTCTGCCTCTGTCGTCTCCCGGAGCACCACGTAGGGACCCTCCTGGGGTGCCAGGCTCCCCCCCCTGTCCCTGGTTCCATGGACAGGCCTGGCTGCCTCCTGGCCCCCCTCGGCCCCCTCTCTCTGCACCCTGGCCTCTCCTTGCCTCCTGGTCTCTCCTGGTTGGGGGCCTGGGTCTGGGCTGGCTTACAAGCGCCTGGAGATTTTTACAGAACCCTAACCAGGATGTCTGGAAGCGTGCTTTAAGCCCACAGACAGACAGACAGACAGGCGGGCGGTATGGGCGGACAGACAGACAGGATTCTGGCAGAGCAGGACGGAGACGTGACCAAGACGTTCCTAAACCGTATCCAGGAAGCGTCTTTCAAACAGTCTGCGCTTGGCTAGTGAAACATGACTGATCTCGGCATGCGCTCGGTCTCATGGACAAATCCTGTTGGGTCCACAGAGAATGTAACCAGTGTAAATGAGTTAGTTTGTAAATACTGTATTATATTTGAATTGATATTTGATATTTACACTACTATGCTCTCTGTACATGGTTAGGAGTTTATAACAGTTACTCAGTCCATTAGTGGGCTGCTATTCAAGTTTTTTAAGGTGTTTTTGAATATATTTCTCTATATGAAGAAAAAAAAAGATACTTTACAATATTTGTTGAATAAGCTAAACTGCTAGCCATGTTAGGCTGTGTTTCCAGCCCATTCGGATCAATCAGAAATCTGAATGGGTGGTTTCAGTCATTTGTATGCGTTTTCTGTGACAGGTTATTGCAGTATTACACCAGTTATCGCAGTATTGTTACGCTTCTGCTGTTACTAACTGCAGTATTACTTCACGTCAGTGCTTGGCCATGACCTCAGAGCTTTTTGGAGTGACTAGACAGCACTTCAGTTCTCAGATTGATATCATTGATGATAGTCAAGTTCTTTTTTTTATTTTTATGAATTTCCTTTTGATGACTATGCCAGTGGTGATGTTCATAGAGGCTACGCACTTATCTCCCTTGGTTGTTAATCCAGCCTTTACTCTAAGGAAGTATAAATAAAGACAACTTTCACTTTTAGGGGCAAGTCTGTCCGGCTTGAATCATGACCTAACGTTACACTGAAGCATTAGCTTCACAGGAGAAGTCCATCTGCTTTTTTTAGAGGTCAGCTCCACGGCAAACCCAAAGCTTAAAAGCAGTGTGTGTGAGGGGGGGAGTGCGACAGACAGAGAGAGATACAGAGAGAGGGAGGGAGAGAGAGAGGGAGAGATTGATGGTGGGAAGCGAACAACCTGATTGGTTGCTCCATGAATCACAGATGGACTTCCCACTGGGGAAGAGAGGCGCTCACAAACTAGCTCAAGCCTCCTGACAGCGTCTTGGCCCCGGTTCAGATGGACTCGGAAAACGGGGTTTGAAGGTGCATTTCCTTACACACACCCCCCCCCCTCTCTCTCTCTTCCCCCTTCCGAAAATTGCTTCAGTCCTGGTTTCAGTCCTCAAGCGGGTCGTGTGTTCCACTTATGGAATGCGCTTTATTGGGAGTTTTATACTGGTGTCACCCCCCGCCCCCCCAGCCCACTATTCATACATTCTACTGCCGGGAACAAGTCGTTTACCAAAGTCCTGCCGAGGGACTGAATGTAAAAAAATAAAAAAATAAAAATACACGCCGCTAAAACGACACGTCAGCACAAAGTATCTTGGTATCGGGTGATCTTGGCTCCCCCTGTACTGGCCAGCCTGGGTACGGACACACTCTAGGGAAAAGAATCACACAGCTGCCTGAGAGAACCGCTCTTAGTGCGAGTTTTCTCCAGGGCTGCCATTAAACGGCTCTAATACCCTGAAATGAGGGCTGTTAAGGGCCGTTGGCCATCTGCCCTATTGCCCCCACTGATGGCTGTGATGACACGCATGTACGCGCACACATTCTACCCCCTTGATGACTTAAGTGTGTGTGTGGGGGGGGGGGCTATCGATGTCCTCCGCCGAGTTGTTGAAAGCAAACACCTCTATCACCCACCCACCCCCCACCCCCGTCCTCTGTTTAGCTTTTGGGGGAGGGGGGGTGGGGAGGGGGTCTCTCCAGGGAGGCTGGGGGTGATCTCAGGTGGGGAGGACAGGTGGTCTGGTAGATCATTCCTGGTGTTGACAAACACCTCCATTAAGTAGGGGGGACCAGCTGTTTATTACGAGCCGCAATAGCAAGTCGTAAAACGGCAGATCGTGTCTTAGACCAGTGCTTCTCAGTTATTTTCTATTAAACCTCCCTAGGAAGAAGAAAAGATTTCGCGCCTCTCCACGACTATACATAGTATAATTTGTACACCTCTGAATACCACTGTATCCTTATTGATGTTAAATAAAACATAGATCTATTTACAACAAAGGATAACTTCATTAACATTGTTTTGAGTCTGTAACAGAAAAGATTTAAAGTGCATTGTGATAAAGTGCACAGGTAATCACTCATCCCTCTGTGGCTCAGTGGGTAAGCATGGTGTCACCAAGTCTGAAAGCTGTTTCAGTGTTCGTGGTTCAAGTCTTGCTCAGATCAATTACTGAATTATTTAACCAATGATATATGTGTCAAGTCATAGTTAGTTTGTTTAAAAACAAGACTCCTCTGTGGCTCAGTGGGTAGGCATGTGTAAGGCCAAACCTGGTAACCTGGGTTTGAATCCCCCTCAAACCAATTCATTTAACTTAATCTATTAGTATTAATATATAAGTTGTCTGCAATTTCGTTGTACATGTACAATGACAAATAAAATGTATCTCATCTCAGGGTGGTGGGTGGCAACCCAGGTTCAAATCCAGCACAAGGTACAGTGGTAAACGGCTTACACCCTGAGAGTGCAGTGTCCCCAACTGTCTTGATGACCACCCCCAACCCTCCAACACACTTCCTTCCCCTCCCCCCAACCGTCCAAGGTGTGGAACAAATGACCTTTTATAATAATTATAATAATATTTATGCAAATGTAATAAGGTAAAGGTAACTACTGTCTTATATTGCAAACTTCTAAAATGTTGTCTAAAAGTCTAGCTGCTCATCTCCCTCTGTTACATAACCCCACCATGCTGGATGGCAAATTTTCAGGGAGGACACGGCCCCCCCTGACCCTGGGCTCTCCAGGGACTCCGATCATCCGTGCCTGGGATTTGAACCCCGGCCGCAATTGGCACTCCGAGCCCGCCAGTGACGTTAGTCTACCTGACTCTTCATCGTTAACAAACCGGCAAACCCACTAGGCCACAGAGTCTCGGCGGTAACAGACCTTTTCTCCAGGCGTTTTTCAAGTGCCTCTTCCAAGCCCGGCTTTAAAATTGATCTTGCAAATGCTGGGATTTGAACTCCCAACCTTGCAGTTAAGAGGCAGCGTCTCATCTCACTGAGCCACCTCCAGGCTTACACTGACTGGTTCTCCGGGCGCTTTTCAAGAGCCTATTCCAACAAGCGCTTTTAAAAAAAATCACGCATAAGCAGCTGGGATTCAAACCCTGGACATTGCAGTTATGAGGCAGTGTCACAAGCCACTGAGCTAATTCCAAGCTGACCCTAATTTGTTCTCCGGGTGTTTTTCAAGTGCCCCTGCCAATCTGGGCTTTAAAATGGTACATGTGAACAGCTGGGATTTGAACCCCCAACCTTGTACTTAAGAGGCAGCGTCTCACCTCACTGAGCCAACTCCAGGCTAACTTTCTGTGGGTGAGAGAGAGAGAGGGTGAGAGAGGGAGAGAGAGAGAGAGAGAGAGAGAGAGAGAGAGAGAGAGAGAGAGAGAGAGAGAGAGAGAGAGAGAGAGAGAGAGAAAGAGAAAGAGAGAGAGAGAGAAAGAGAGAGAGACAAAGTGAAAAGGATCATCTCTGGAGAGACGGCGTCAGCGTCTAAGTCCCAGTCCCGAAACAACACCTTCATTGTCAGGACTCAGACACCTCCGAAGGCCCACCCCCCCCCCCCTCTCTTTCCACAGACCCCCGCGGTCCCACCAGTGTCACATGGTAATCAGTCCCAGATCCCATCCTCCAGCGTCTATCAACACAAGACCCCCAGACCAGGAAGAGGCCAGCTGAATGATCCACGACCACCCTGAGACCTGGGGTTCCTCCTTAGGTTACAGCCTAGATACAGGCTCTCTATCTCATTCCGTAGATCCCCCCCCCGACCCAGAAGGTGCACAAAGGAATGGGATTTAAGAGACACCTCTGAGTCACCAAGTCTGTGTGAAGGAGATTGGAGGGAGGAAATGTCCCCTTTTAATAAGATGTTACCTTGGGTTACACTACTGCTAACCCCCATATTGATCTTGGAATGTAATTCTATCCAGTTTACAGCTGTAAAATCATGTGTTTTTTACATGGCTGTTTTACAAAGGAGCGTCGTTTAAACTGCTACTATACCTATTTTATAATATACTATAAAATCGTTGTTCTTCAATGTCACAGTCACTTTAAAAGATGGATGTTACAGGATTCATTGTTAAAGACAGCTGTGGGGTAAAGCGATCAATATTTCCGTTCTCTCTTGCTTTTGGCTACACTGCCATCTAGTGGTTACCGGGTTAATCAACAGCTTGGAACGGTAAATTTTCTAAAGGTTGGGGTGAGATACACACAAGAAAACACACTGATCATCTCCACGTCATTTATTAAGGACAAACCCCATCCGACTCAGCGTGGTAGAGTACCTGACTTTTTCAACTCACACTGCATCACATACTAAAATGCCTTCTCAACCAAACACACTTCAACCGTTCATCCACCCAAGAGGTCAGGGAGACCCCCAGGGTATCAAAACAGAAGACAGCCGGACCCTCGAGGACACAGTCAGCCCCCACGACCAGCGTGGGGACATCCCTGTGCGTCCAAGGGTTGGACATTCAGTCAGACCAAGCACAACACAGCAGCCAGCCAACGATTGACCAATTGCAACAGAGCGGTCAGCAACAAGCACGGTCACACTACTAGATTAAATACGATAAAACTGGGTCATAAATTAAGAAAATAAATAGTGATGACGCTAATAATAATCAAACCCTCTCCCATCTCTTTTAAAATAATATCAGTATTACTGACACTGGTGTTGAGTTTTAACATTTCAAGACTTTAAATATTGGTTCTTTATATCACGATATTTAACTCAAACCACGTTCTTGAGTTGTGATGGAAGATTTACATCACGTTCTCCACGTCAAATGATTCAGTAGTATTCATAGATGGAATCAAATCGTAACATATCAACGCTCCAAAACTGCAGTTAATCAAATGATAGCCTTAGACAAGAGAGCTGTTTGTCGTGTGTTAGTCTGTATCAGTGTGTATGGTAAAGCATTGGGCATAGTGCATGTCAAATGTGTAACTATTAACGTGTGAGTGTGTGTGTGTGTGTTTGACCTTTGCCCCCTACTCTGTCTCACCCTCCTTCAGAGACCTCTTAGCAAACAGGTGGTTGGGGTCACGTCCATCCTGACTGGACTGAATGGTGAAAATCGGCGATGCCATTGGGTAGCGCCAGGCGCCCGTGGCCTGGCCGGGGGCGGAGCCTGAGCCGGAGGGGCAGGGCTTGTTCTGCAGGAGCAGGTAGAGGGTTTCGGTGTCGGGTTCGAGTCTGGACACCAGCCCTGCTCTGACCACGGACACGGTCTGCTCGTCACAGGCGAGGAGAGACCTGAGGAGAGTGCTGTAATATCTACACACACACACACACACACACACACACAAAACACACACACATTGTTTTAGAGGGAAACATCTGGCATTTACATTCACAGTCATTCTTTTAGCAGACGCTTTCATCCAAAGCAATTTCCAAGAGAGACTAAGGCATATCAAGTACATATTAGTTGTATTGTACTGTTGGTATGTGAATAAGCTTGAATACATGCATGTTTGGGTGTGTGTGTGTGTGTGTGTGTGTGTGTGTGTGTGTGTGTGTGTGAACCCACCTGTTGGGGAAGTGTGCAGGTACCTGTACCACCGCTCCTATAGTGTCAGGGTTGCCTTGAGCCACCCTACAGATGTCCAGCTTGGCGTAACACTCCTCCTGAACCTAAACAAGATGACACACACACACACACGTCTGTACACACACTGCAACCGACCTGAACCAATCACCGCTGGAATAACTGTCCTGGTTTTTCGTAGGTTTGGTTGGGGGCGTGTTCTTACCTCAGCAATCATCTTCTGGAACTCTCCACAGCGGCGAATGGTCTGGAACACTTTCGAGGTGACGCCGTTCGCGATGCAACGAAGGCTCTCCTTGACGAAAATCTTCCCCTGCGAAAACCGCAACGGCAAACACACTCGGCTCAGTACAGGGCAGGTGTCACGCATGCGTGTGCGTGGAAACAGACGGGACGGCGTTCACGTCACGTACCTGCGTGTCGAAGGTTGAGGCTGTTTGGAGGAACAGCTCGCAGATTTCGTGCATGCCGTCCGTATCGCAGGTGGAGTTTTCCAGACAAGCGAAAGTCCCGCAGCCCACGGTCAGAGCGCCGGTCAAACACCTGGCGACGTCCGCTGAGGATACACACGGGGAGGGAGGGACAAGAACACGATGCATATTAAACTATAAACGTCTTATTAAACTGTTATTTTGCGCCATTAATCTCACACAGTGATCTCACACAGTGGTCCACCAAGCAGTTATACTCACAGGGGCTGTTGGAGGAGAAGCGGGCCCGGCGGGTGGACGCCTCCTCCAGGTCAGACTGGAAGGAAGCAGCGGCTCCCAGGGTGAGGGCCACGGCGAGGCAGAGGGAGATCAAGACACATTTGGCAAACATTTTCGGTCCGAGATGCTGAAGGGTAGCAAGGCTGCTTTCTTCTACAGGGGCCGTTTGCCTGGCTGACTGATTGTAAGTCACTGCTAGGCAGGCTTTTATAGGACTTTAGGAATGAAGAATGCCATTACAAAGCCCCCCCCCCCTTTACGGCCTTTTACAATCAGTACGATCTACATAGGTGGAACGACGGAAGTCAATTATGAGACTTTCCATTGAGTTTAATTGCATGTGTGACACCTATGTGTTACTAACGTACAACGTCGAACTACATGCTGAATTTATCGTGGAATAAGATGGTATAAGCATACATGATTTTTTTTGTATTGGTTTCAACTTGCTTTAAATTGTATAGAAACTAAAGTAGATTAAACAGAAACAGCAGTTCACATATGTAGGAATTAGAAGAAAAAAAATAGTTAAAAAAACTAACAATAAATGATGGTCCACAATGCAATACTGTAATATGGACTGGCTCACTTGGTTCAGGAAATGTTCAGTTAGAATGTGTTTAACATTTAAACGGCTAAAAACATGGGCTGGCACTGCATGGCAGTAACCTGAACCACCCAGTGGAGTTTTATTTATTTAGGTTGGGGAATTTCGGTCTAGAGTAATTCATCTGTTTTTACTTTCTCCTTATTTTCATGGTTTATTATGCATTATTATACATTTCCTCCAAAAGGAAGTGGACTGAAATTGGAACCATCTGTTTTTACATATGGAGGAATCCTTTCTCCAGATCTGTCGCAATTGGTGTTTTCATTCTCATCTCTGATATGAAATGGCTTTTCTTTGCTCCGTTAAGTAATTTATTGGAACCTATCTTGTTGAGATAACTTTTGACCAATCTGGAATTAAGAAAAAAGTAGCTTAAACAACTTTGCTGACCCATCTAAGTCCATAAAACCTTCAGCTGGTAGATGCAAAGTGGGAAAGCCTATAGGCCTTATCATTAGCAGAGCTTGAGATGTGGAAAAGGTGTGTGTGTGTGTGTGTGCGCTATCTGTGTGGAACAGTCATTAGCCGAGGTGGCTATATATTCCGTTAGGATGTGTGGGAAGCCTAGTGACCCTAGGTTGACCTCTGTTGACCTCCTTAGGCTAAAGGTTTATGGCTGCGATAAGCATCTCGGAGGTGATCGGAAAGAGAAAACGCTTCCTGTTACGGCTTTCATTAACTTTCCTCTCATTCGCTCTCACACCCTTTCTCTCCCTCGCTCCCATTGGCTGCCTTCGTGGGGTATCTCACACAGGACAACACAACACAAAGAAACCTGTTGTGAGTTTGTGCGTTTATTGAAGCACAGCAAAACAAAGAAAACACAATTAATCACTCCATTCCAGATATTGCAGCCTGAAAATTTGGCACTTACACACACACAAGCACACACACACACACACACACACACACACACACACACACACACACACACACACACACCCACACACACACACACACACATACAGCATGGATATCAAACCTTCTCAATGTGGTATTGAAAGTGTGTGGCTGACTAGAACAGACGCTGACGCTGTGCAACCTAAGACCCACGTTGAGCATTGAGTATTGATGTTTCAGCAACTTGTTAACTCTCTCTAGAGTTATGACTGTTTTAGCCTGTGTTCCGCTCTTCACTTTCTCCAACCGTCCCTGGAGGAGGGGATCCCTCACTGAATTGCTCCTTCCAAGGTTTCTTCCATTTTTTCTACCTAGTGAGTTTTTCTGGGAGTTTTTCCTTGTCTTCCTTGAGGGTTTAGGTTGGTTGAGGGGCGGTTCTAGGGGCATATGTGAAGCCCTCTGTGACATTGCTTGTAAAAAGGGCTATACAAATAAATGTTGATTTGATTTGATTTGATTTGATTTGAACAGGGGTGTCAAGCTCCAGTCCACGAGGGCCATTGTCCTGAAGGTTCTAGATGTTTCCCTGCTCCAGCAACATCGAAAACGGACAGAACAGTGGCCCTCGAGGACTGGAGTTTGACACCTGTGGACCAGAGGCACTTAGTCGGTTGAGAACTCTCGTTCATGTTATGATTCTCAAACTTTTCTTCCTCTAAAAATAAATGTGCGTTTGTCTCCGTTCACAGTTTGTAACTGAGGAGGTTAAACGTCAGACTTTTCTCTACTTGGCATCTCTCCCGTCCAATCAGCCGCCCGCATCGGTCTCATCCCCCCCGTGTCGGCGTCTCGACGCCCGTCCAATCAGAACTCCTCATCCCAGCCAGACTCCTCGTCGGGGGGCGGGTCATCGACGTCGTCTGGGAAAACGTCAAAGTTGCTGGTGTCGAGGGGCCCTTCCACCTGAGGGGGACACGCAAGGGGCCCCAGCTGTCACCCACCTGAGGTTTGCTAGCCGGTGTGTTTTTTGGGGGGGGGGGGGGGGGGTGAGGACGTGTCTTGGGGTGAGGGTGGAGGGGAGGGGAGGGGGGGGGGGGCGGTCATTCACTCACCGTGGGGATGAACGGGGGGGCCAGCGTTCCCAGCCGAAGACCCTCCCAGTTGAACCCTTCGAACCACCTGAGAGACAAATGGACAGCGTGATCGTCTCTCCTCCTCCTCGTCCCCTCAGCCTGTCGGATCGCGTGGCTTCGGTGAACAATCTTACTTGTGTTTCTGGATGTCCTTCACACCGTTTTTCTGGTTGCCCAGCCTCTCCGAAGGATTGTCTCTGGAGACACGCACACACACGGAATTCATTAGGAATGTGTGTGTATTTGCGTGCGCGGGGCGTGTGTGTCTATAGTTTTACCTGCACAGACGCTTGATGAGGTTAGCCGCGCTCTTGTTGATTTTCTTGGGGAATTCCACCATGTCGATCCCCCTCAGGATGATGTTGTAGGTTTTCATTGGGTCTGAACCAGAGAAAGGAGGGCTAGAGAGAGAGAGAGAGAGAGAGCGAGAGAGAGAGAGAGAGAGAGAGTAAGAGAGAGAGAGAGAGAAAGAGAGAGAGACAAAGTGAAAAGGATCATCTCTGGAGAGACGGCGTCAGCGTCTAATTTCCTGTCCGTGGATCCCTCCCACTCCCACGCCCGGCGTCCGAGGAGAACCCCACCTCCCGCTCAGCAGCTCGTACACCAGGATCCCCAGGGACCAGCAGTCAGCCGAGGTGTCGTGGCCCTTGTTGAGGATGATCTCGGGGGCCACGTACTCCGGAGTACCGCAGAACGTCCAGGTCTTCTTCCCCAGACCCACCTTCTTAGCGAAGCCAAAATCCACCTGTGGGGAACATTCCAGATGAATTCAATCGGTCATTGCGTCTTCAATTTCCCCCGCTGCTTGTTGAAACGCCGTGTTCTATAAGAGAAAGTTTGTGCACCAGCTTTGCGTAGCCGCTCTGGTCCAGGATGATGTTCTCTGGTTTCAGATCTCTGTAGATGATCCCTCGGCAGTGGAGGAAGCCTAAAGCCTCCACGATGCAGCCCGTGTAGAAACGGGTCATCCCGTCGTCGAAGGAGCCCCTGTGCAGCACGCCCAGGACAGAATGCTGAAGGAGGAACGGGCCACGGAGGCCCGACACCTCAACGCATCTTTACCTCAGAACACGAGAGAGGTAAATGCACACAAAACACACTCCCTCCCTCTGACACACACGCACCTGTCTCTCAGCAGCGTCCACAGTTCTCCTCCCATGCAGGCTTCCAACAACATGTAGAGGTACTTCGCATCCCGGAACGTTCTATACAGCCTGCAAAGGAGACTCATTACTGCTGACCGCTTCAGAGTGGGTAAGGTGGGACGGTGTGTGTGTGTGTGTGTACGCAGTCCGTACCTCACGGTGAAGGGGCTGTGTGCCTCCATCATGATGCGTCTCTCGGACAGGATGTGACCTTGCTGGCTGGTGTCGAGGATGTGCCTCTTCTTCAACACCTTCATGGCGAAAGAGCGACTGGTGTCGTCCTTCAACTGGACCTGGTACGGACGGCGCCCCCCCCCCAAAAAAACGCACCTTCAGCCAAGTGAAGCAGCACACACACCTTCACCCACCCACACACACACCTACCTACCAGCTCCACCCTGCTGAAGCCTCCCATACCCAGGGTGCAGATCACGTGGAAATCGGAGAGGGATACGTTGGCGAAGAAGCCGGCCTCCGCCTCCAACCTGCAGAGAGAGAGCAGCAGGGCTGGGGGTCAACGTTTAGAGGCCAGCGTCCAGATAGAGACCAACAGGGTTGGGGGTCAACGTTTAGAGGCCAGCGTCCAGATAGAGACCAGCAGGGCTGGGGGTCAACGTTTAGAGGCCAGCGTCCAGATAGAGACCAGCAGGGCTGGGGGTCAACGTTTAGAGGCCAGCGTCCAGATAGAGACCAGCAGGGCTGGGGGTCAACGTTTAGAGGCCAGCGTCCAGATAGAGACCAACAGGGCTGGGGGTCAACGTTTAGAGGCCAGCGTCCAGATAGAGACCAGCAGGGCTGGGGGTCAACGTTTAGAGGCCAGCGTCTAGATAGAGACCGGCATCGGTCCAACAGGGCCGGGTGCAGAGAGAGAGGGGGGGGGGGGACTCACTTGGCCCTCAGTTCGTCGCTGTCGTACTGCTTGTTGTTCACCTCGCCCAGGCCCCCGATGAGCTGCTTGAAAGACCTGGAGGACAAGAGGGGAACATGTGAGGAACATCCAGGAGCCCTGAGGAAGGGGGGGACAAGAAGCAGAGGGTAGCAGAGGGGAGGAGAGGGGAGGGGGAGGGAGGGGAGGGTAGCAGAGGGGAGGAGAAGGGTGGAAAGGGAAGGAGAGGGGAGCAGAAGGGAGGAGAAGGAAGGAGAGGGGAGGGGAGGAGAAGGGAG
>CM059311.1:1442500-1772500 GCA_030340665.1 Neosalanx taihuensis
AGAGAGAGAGAGACAAGGACCAGAAGGGGACGGAGGGAGGAGCAGCTGGCTGTGGATGATGTGGGGGCATGGTAACAGGGGGGAGGGGACCCCCCCTCCTCCTCCCTCCCTCCCTCTGTCTGTCTCTCTCCATCTGTGGTGTGACTGAGAATACGAATCCCTGATTCATGTTGGATTTGATAACCGCTAGAGTTTAGAACCATTAAGGGTCGCCATCATACCTGAGCTCGTTTCGTTTGGGCATTTGTACTCATGCGCCCACAATTCAGAACAATGCCCGGGTTCGCTCACACACACGCACACACAGGAATACAATAGCGATGCGATAGTGTTAATGCCCAGTACTA
Organism: Neosalanx taihuensis; assembly: GCA_030340665.1. Lineage (NCBI taxonomy): Eukaryota > Metazoa > Chordata > Actinopteri > Osmeriformes > Salangidae > Neosalanx > Neosalanx taihuensis. The sequence continues at coordinate 1,442,848 of CM059311.1, forward strand.
AGCTAGTTCCTGTCCACACAGCTTGTTCCAGACAAACACACATGTTGAGACTTGCGTGAGTGTGTTACCGGTAACTGTTGCAGTACGGGTGCAGTTGTACAAGATGGCCAGTTCTCCGAATACTTTTCCTGGACTGATGGTGCAAAGCTTCTTCCCTTCTTTGGTAACCTCAACCAGACCCTCTGCAGGCACACACACACACACACACACAGACACAAACACACTGAGTTCCAACATGGTTTGGATGATGCTGTGTGTACATAATCACACAACAGTAGTCGAGAACGCGTTTGTGGTTGTGCTTCTTTGAATTAAATGTCCCGATTGTGGAGGTGTCAGTATCAGATGACTCACGCAACCCAGCTGGCCTTGAGCTGTGATTCTGCGTCTGTCTGTGTGTGTGTGTGTGTGTGTGCGTGTGTGCGCGCGCGCGCGGTCAGACCAAGCCAGTCTCCATGGGACGCCTCTATCCTTTGAACTCCTTTGATCCGGGCACCAGACAGTGAGATCACGATGATATCACCTGATATACTTGTGTCGGTCCCCCTCATGTCCTCCACCTTTCACCCCACTCCCCCCTCCCCCCGTCTCCTGGCATTCCTCTCCCCTCCCGGGCCTCTCCCCCCTCCGCCTCACCCTCCAGCACGTAGACCAGCGAGCCGTCGTCTCCCTCCTGGATGACGCAGCAGCCCTGGGCCAGACTGGTGGGATGCATGCAATCCATGATGGTTAGAATCTACGGGGAGGGGGGGAAACACCGTATCAGCTCTCGCTAGCTCCGCCTCCTTTCGGGATATCAAAGGGACTGGCGCCGGGGAGAGAGAGCGCGTGCGAGCGGAGGGGCTTCGATCGGTCACCTGCCCGTGTTCCAGATGCTTCATGAAGTCGTTCTCCAGCAGAGCCCTCTGAATCAGCTCTCTAGACCTGCAGATGGAGGAGGAATTGAGAAACCATTGGTGTGTGTGTGTGTGTGACAGAGCGAGTGTGGGAGGGACCGAGCGTGCGTGCGCTCACTCTTTGCTCTTGCTGTAGCTGGTGAGGGTGACGTGCGTGAGCTGGGCTGGATCCAGAGCGGTGGGCTCGGCTGAGATGGCCTGCCTCTTGGTGCGCTGCGGTTCGTCGGGCAGCGTGCTGGACGGACCGGGTCCTAACGGATCTGCGGCACCGTATTAGACCGTCCAATTAGCATCCCGTAAAAGTCTACATGCTTTACTCGCACATTTACATGTCGTTTGTTTAGCGGACGCGCTTGTCCAGAGCGACAGAGGCAAGTACAGGGACTTTCCTTCAGAGGCAAGTAGGGTGAAGTGCCTTGCCCAAGGACAACAACGTCATGCTGGCACAGCCAGGGTTCGAACCGGACACCTTACTAGCCCAACAGGTGTCAAACTCCAGTCCTCAAGGGCCAAAGTCCTGACCGTTTTCGATGTTTCCCTGCTCCAGCACACCTCCACAGAGCTTGATAGCGACCCATTCGTTTGAATCAGGTGTGCTGGAGCAGGGAAACATCTAGAACCTTCAGGAAGAGCGGCCATCGAGGACCGGACTTCGACAGCCCTGCCGGGGGCCCTAGTCCCATGCCGCTCCCCAGTATTAGGGGAGTGGGGTGAGTTACCTGTGCTGTCAGACTCATCAGAGTGACCAGGGTGTTGGAGAGCGTTGCGGTGTTTGTCCAATTCGGTCTGCAGCCGGCCAATCAGGTCGTCTTTAGCGTCCAGCTCCAGTTCCAGCTCGTCTATGAGGGAGTCTCGCTGTCGAAGCTCCTCAATCTTCAGCTGCAGGGCAAACTGCAGGTCCCGGAGGGTACCCATGTTTCTGAATGGATACACACACACCTGCACGTTAAACACACAGACGCACACGTTTACAATTTGGATATATGTGCACACACACACACACCTGCACATTAGACACACAGACATTCACGTTTACATTTTGTATATGCACACAGCCACAAACACACACCTGCACATTAGACACACAGACTCACACGTTTACAATTTGTATATATATGCACACACACACACAGACAAGTATGTCTTTTCTCACACACACGTAGACCTCTACTTCCATCCACAGCCCCGCCTTACTTATTCAATGGCACACAAGTTTCCAAATCATACATACTCACACATGTAGGGTAAGAAACTTACACGACCAGTGTGTACTCGATGGAGTGAGAAAGGAGGTTATAGTCCTCAGAGCCGGTCAGATTTGAGACACTCTCAAAGATATTCCGTTCACGGAGCCTTAAAGATCCAACAGCAGGCAAACGTGACCCAGATAGCGAAGCCACGTTCAACTGACGGTGAGTGTGAGTTTTATCGATCCGTTTCCATCGATATGGGGGGAAAAAATAAACATCGATTCATTATTTTGTAAAACGGGGGCTGATCGATCAGCTGCCAAACATAACGTTTTAGATTAGAACGTTAAACTGACACATGTCAATCAAATCGGTACATCTAGAATGTACTACCATGTCAATGTTTACTATGTTTTTTAATGTGAAACTTGTATGATGATTTTATTGTCTGTAAAGCGACTTTGAGTACCTTGAAAAGCGCTATATAAATAAAATGTATTATTTATTATTAAAAGCTTACCAGGTCATCCTTGTCCGGGCGGCGTTATTGCGGGTCAGAGCGCAAAGTGACAGAGCGCAGTTCCGCGCACAGTAGAGCGGCACTCCGGGTACACACTGCGGTGTTTTAAAGTGAGATGCTTCAAACTCAGTGGCGGTTCTACACTGATTTGCAGGGCAGTTGAGCCACCCTTCCGAGTCCCCCCTCACCCTCCAAAAATAAATAAATAAATGTATTTAATAAAATGTAATAACATTAAAATTACTCAATAGTGTAATTTCGGAACACACTTAAGAACACTGGATTCTCACACTGAAGACAATCCAGTTACTGAACTATTGCAGGTTGAGACCATTCCAGCAGTCATTTACTATGTTTTTAATATGAAACTTTTATGATGATTCTCTTGTCTGTAAAGCGACTTTGAGTACCTTGAAAAGCGCTATATAAATAAAATGTATCATCTCACGTCCACTATCAAACTCATAATATACAAACCTTTTATATATATGTACATTTTACATTAGTCATCTGGCAGTCCTTTACGTTACTTTCACACACACACACACACACACGCACGCACACACACACACACGCACACAAAGACACCTACTCGTTTTTCGAACTTGTGGGTTACATTTTTGACGCTCAAGTGACCGACATTTAACCGAGAGCCTCCGGTAATTTTTCGAAATATTGTTATTAATTATCGTATTTCTTCGGCGGCCCGATAATAATCCCGATAATTATTTAGGGGGGCTGAAGAACATTTTAGGGGGGCTCAAGTCAGGGCTAACGACGCCCATGCGTCAACTGATTACTTTTTAAATGCATTTCATTTAAATATTTTATCATTATTACATGTCAGTTATGTCTGAGTACACAAAAATACTTAATTACCTAATTAAGAGGTTACTCAAAACTTGTTATCATATTTATTCAAGTTATTTTGATGAACGTCCAAAACACGTGAATGTGTCGCGTAACCAATCGCTGCTAGATTTACTTAACAGTCATGGCGGATCCCTTGAACAAGCACAAGACAGACGTGCTGGAATTGTATCCTTATCAAGCAACGTTTGATTCATTTGATCGTGGTATTGTCGGTGTAAATGTGTTTTATGTTGTCGTACAATAGGTGATTCGGTAGCTGATCGGGTTTATGTTATGTATGTTTCCATTAGTCATGTCTGGTTGTCCACAAATAGTAACAATGCATCAAACTTCAGCATGTAAACCAGCAATCGATGCACCAAAAGCTTCCATCCTTGACATCCTTGCCGTGCCCTGGACGTCCCTTTCCCGTCGGCGAGGGAGGCTTCCATCGCTCTGCAGTCCTTGTCCCCGGATCGGGAGCCCCGGAAAGGCGGCATTAGCAAGCAGCTTGAAGTGTGTGGAAACACGCTGTCTGTGTGAGGATCTGTCCCAACCAAAGTCTTCTCATGGTTAAAGAGCGATGTTTAAGCAGTTCTGTTTAACTTAATGCTCTTGTGGTTGTTCCCTAATGCCAGGGGTGGGCAATCCTGGTCCTCGAGGGCCACTGTCCTGAAGGTTTTAGATGTTTTCCTGCTCCAGCACACCTGATTCTAATGAATGGGTTGTTATCAAGCTATGTGGAAGCCTGGATAATGACCTTTCATTTAAATCAGGTGTGCTGGAGCAGGGAAACATCTAAAACCTTCAGGACAGTGGCCCTCGAGGACCAGGATTGGACACCCATGCCTTATGCACTTGTTTGGTTTCACATGCATGTTTTATAATCTGGTAACTGATGTTTGGGGTCTATCATGTTGTTACGATCAGTGATATGAAGTTCTCTCCCAGAAGTCGCTTTGGAGATTAAATATCTGCTAAATGAATAAATGTGAATGTTGTTGACATTGTTCTGTTGTCTTCTCTCAGGAGGTGGACTGCAGACGAGGCCCGTATACTGCGTGTGTCTGTGGGGTCATTTCTGGACCATCTGTCCCTGGTTATAGAAACCATGGACGCCTTTGGACCCCCAGTTTTACAGTGAGCTCTTTTTAAAACGACCACTAAGAACTGGAATAGGGAAATTGCACCTTTCCAGCAACAGAACTGGAATATGTCAAATAATTTCTATATATGTGAGGTGTATCTATACTGGTTATGGTGCAGTAGCACCTGTTTACACCACAAGAGGACGCTGTTGGAGAAATGATCTACTGTAGGTGGCCCTCCACTCCCCCTTTAATGAAGAGGTTGGAAATATAAGGGGGGGGGGGGATTGTAATACTTTATAATTTGGCATCGGAGGGGATTATAATACTCACATAATTTGGCTTTGGAATCAAGCCCTTTACAATGACAAGATTGTGTTGTCAATTGGTGTGAACCACTGAATAAACCTTTTATATTTGTGCTGAGTTTATTTTTGAATTTTGGGATGTTGCTTTACATAAAATGTGTGATTCCCCAATGCTGGTGCTTGAAAGCAAAGAAAACCTTGAGGAAAACACCAGAACTCCTTCAGAACATCAGTCATTAAAGAAACGAGCGGTGAAAAAAAATAATGTTCATGACGTCAACATTTATTTATGATCTATTCATGTTGCATGGAGGAAATTAGATTATATGCAGTATATTATGACAGATGAGGTTGGGGGGGGGGGACAAATAGAGCAAAAATCACAGAGATGACACTAAGGATTTGATCATTGGTTGTAGTTGACATTAAGAATCACAGGTTCATTTATTACATTATAATAGAGATACGACACTAGATGACACAGGAAAAGGACAATGCATGGGGTCAGGGGGGGCATGAGATGCCTCCAATAACCCCCCAGTTTGCAGGGAAGGGTTCTTGGTAGGACCCAGACAGACTGGTCTGCTTGATTAAACCAGTCTGAATGGGGTTTGCGGTGACTTAAAAGAAGTGAGGATGATTGACCTCGTGTCTACAGTTGATGGACAGCTCCTGAGTATGTACAGCCTCAATGTATGCAAGGGGGGGATGTGTGTGTGTGTGTGTATAGGAATAACAAAAAGACAAATCCGACGAGGTATAAAATGACGCCATAGCAAAGCACACTGGAACGCTAGTAACGCAGAATGGCGGTCAAGCCAAAGGAATGGGACCGGACGCAGAAACTCGTCTAAATGTGGGTTTGAGTGTTCTAGACTTCAGATCTTTCCACTGCTCTTAAAACACACACACACGTGTGACTGTGTGAGGGAGTTCAGCAATCGCGTACCTCACAGTTCAGTTTCCACCGCAGATACGGTCGAGAGAGAAAAACGACTAGGAACCCGTGAGACGCGGAGGTTACATTCAACCACGAGGCAAAAGGGAGCGACGCCGCCCATTCATGGGTCCACATCTACAATCGCAGCCGCGTCAGAACCAATGGGGATTCATCGCTGGGATTTTACACTCAGGACAACTTGGTAACCACGGACACGCCTGGGTTTCCACACCCTCATCCTGGCAACTGCGAACTTCCTGTTCTGACTGCATTCGGATAACAACTGCATGGGGTTAACTTCACTTTGAGAGAAAACAAACAAACTAAACAAATATATCTGACTCACAAACTGTTTGGCAACGCAAGGACCGAGAGGCAGAAAAAAAAGAGGAAAAACATACTAAATATAAGTATATAGATCTGTCCCAAAAATATGTCTCGTAAGATGGAAGGCACAGAACGTTTGACTAGGTAGAAGTTCTTCCTGACCACTGATTCAGGACCAGTTTCCACCCCCCCCAAATGCTTACAGTCATGAGGGGTTGAACAAAGCCTGATCCCAGGTCAGAGGTCGAACCTGTACCTTGATACTCGCACAGACAAGACAGTAAGATGGCCATGATGTTCTAGAACTAACAGGACCGATCTGTCCCTCATGGCAGAGATGAGAACATTAAAACCACAACGAAAAACACGATTATATCTTTAGAAATCATTATAATATGAGGATAACGATTGGAATATCCATAGTATCAACGTTTCTTTTCCATATCTTATTAAAAAGTGATGCTGTGCAAGCGTGGGAGGGTCTCCTTTACTACTGGGTCCCAACGGGAGATGGGGAGTTAAGAAAAATAAGTGTTTTCATTTTTTTTCATCATCATCATCATCATTTTTTTGTAGTTTGTGTTTTTTTTTGTGTTTTTTCTATAATCTGGAAACTTCTATGGCTGTGGAGGGGACGTAGACAGGGTGGTGTCAGCCCCAGCCTCCCTCCACAACCTCTTCTCCTTCCTTCCCTCTCTCTCTCTCCATCTCTCTCTCTCGCACCTTTTCTCTCAGCAGTTGCAGCCGTCGCTGCTGGAGGAGGGTCGGTCGTCTCGCAGCTTGATCTGATCGGGGAAGTCGTACGTTTCCACCTCGGACTCCTGCGAGACAACAGAACGGCTTTAAACGCACGCCATTTTGTGTTTAAACGTGGTTTCGCAACAATACAATGAGTCACTCACACACACACACACACACGGAGACACACACACACAGAGAGAGAGACAGACACACACAGTCACACACACAGTCACACACACAGTCACACACACAGTCACACACACAGTCACACACACAGTCACACACACAGTCACACACACAGAGACAGACACACACAAACGCAGGGAGAGCCAAGAAAACCTGTCTAACAGGTGTTTCCCTTCGGTCACCACAGAGGAGGAGAACTGCTAACTTGGGCCTGGTTGGCTGCATCTTCTAGAAGGGAGCCTAGAGGGCTGCAGTGTTAGCTGGAAGCTCTGTACCTGCTTGAGGGCGTTGCGGGCGATGGTCTGGAATGCTTGGTCCACGTTGATGGCTTCTTTAGCGCTCGTCTCAAAGTACGGGATGTTGCTCTTGCTTTGACACCACGCCTGCGCTCGCTTTGTCGTCACCTTGGAAACCACGCACACACCGTCTCAGTATTATTACAGAAAATACCAGCTTTTTTCTATTTTTTTACTGAAACTTTTAACTGGAAATGTAAATGTATTCATTTGGCAGACGCTTTTATCCAAAGCGACTTACAGTAAGTACCGTATTTTCTGGACTATAAGCCGCTACTTTTCCCCACGTTTTGAACCATGCGGCTAATACAGAGATGTGGCTTTTCTATTAATTTTTCTTCAGTCCTCAGGAAGATGAATAAGTGACTTGTAGCTTCAGCGCAAGGGAGAATGAACCGACTTTAACAGTTGCGCAGTTGCGCATTACATTTACATTTATTCATTTAGCAGACGCTTGTATCCAAAACGCCTTACAAGAGAGAGCATTGCAAAAGAGCATCGGTCACTGATCATAACAGGGTTACAGTCCCCAAGCATAGTGGGTTTACAGATTATGAAACATATATCGTGAGAAACGAATAAGAGAAAGAAAAAGTGACAGTGGTTTTGTGTTCTGTGGGTTCAGTACGCAGAAGGAAGGGAAATAAATCAACTTGGCTTTAGTGCACAGGAGGAAGATGAATAAAACCATCGAAAAAGGTTTTTTTGTTTTTTTGTTCGATCAGCACTTATACTGCCGCGTTAAAGGCACTGTTCAGAAACAATCATTTCAAACAATTCATTTAGAATAAACACTTGTAGTACAAAAACTTTCTATGTAAATATCTTATTTCTCAACCTGGATATCAGCGGCTTATAGTCCAGTGCGGCTAATATATGACAAAATATATATTTATTTTCAATTTTAAGTGGTGCGGCTTATATTTAGGTGCGCTCTATAGTCCGGAAAATATGGTACAGGGACATTCTCCCTGAGGCAAGTAGGGTGAAGTGCCTTGCACAAGGACACAACATCATATAGCCACAGATGGGGCTCAATCTCACAACCTTCCGATCATGAGGCCAACGCCTTAACCCGCTGAGCCACCTGACTCCCCCAACGTCTGCTACCAAACTCCCAAATCCCCAGGCCAGCTCAATCGATCAGGGACGATCTGCTTTCCGCTCACCTGTCTGTTCTCCAGGTCGATCTTGTTGCCTAGCACCACAAAGGGGAAGTTCTCGGGGTCCCTGGGGCTGGCCTGGATCAGGAATTCGTCCCTCCAGCTGTCCAGGGTCTTGAACGTGTTGGGGGCCGTGACGTCGTACACCAGCACGCAGCAGTCCGCCCCGCGGTAAAAGGCCACGCCCAGAGACTGGAACCGCTCCTGACCCGCCGTGTCCCAGATCTGAAGGGGGGGGAAACATCCGAGTCAGAATCTGAATTCCTTTTTATTCGCTGCGAAAGTTACACCAACACGGAATTTACTTTGGCAGAATGGAGCACACGAAGAACATATACTGGACTTAAATAAAGATTAAAAATTAAAAGTAGGCAATAGATATTCAGAATGGGGTATATAAACTATAAATAGTACAAAAGTATAAAAAGTATTGAGTATATGGGTGAATATGGAGATACAGTGAACCCTCGCTATATCACGGTTCACTTTTCACGGTTTCGCTACTTCACGGACTTGCATCATGCATTGTGTTCTGCATTCTGATTGGCTAAACAGTCTCTCCAACCCAAACCTGTGCATCAACAAAGTTGCGGTTTACTGTACTTCTATTTGTTAAACAAATGCTTGGACCTGTAAAAAGAGTTTGTTCTTTGGTTTTAATATATAATAGAGTATTTAATTGTATGATAATTGCAAAAAATATATAAAGGTTTCTACTTCACGGATTTCGCATATCACAGGGTTTTTTTTGGAACGTAACCCCCGTGAAAAACGAGGGTTCACTGTATACTAGGAGGTGGGAGTATGTAAACAGTAGTGTAATTGGTAACGTGTGCACACACACACCACACACAAGGCTCACCTGCATAGTGACGAGCCGGTCGTCCACCATCACTTCTTTGGTTAGGAAGTCTGCCCCAATGGTGGCCTTATACTGGTTGCTGAACTTCTTATTCACATACTGGTTCATCAGAGAGGTTTTCCCGACACTGGTGACACAACACAACAAGCAGCCATGATGCAAACACACCTGCACACGTTCAGTCTTTAAAGGCAGTCTGCCATCATGTTTTATTTGATAATGACAGTAGTCTCTTACCCGGAGTCCCCAAGGATGATCACTTTGAGCAGCACCTTCTTACGGGACGCCATCCTTCCCTGCTATAATATGCCTAACTGCGGAGGAGACAACGATCAACAAACACGAAACATCCAGCTCAGATGCTACATAACTATCAAGATGAAAAGATAGTTTAAAAATAATAATAATCTCAGTTCGACAAACGCTACGGGTGGTGGGAAGCTAGCCAACAAGCTGCATGAAGCATTAGTATTGGATCTAGTTTAGCACTAGCTGCAATAAAACCACTGAAGATAAACGATCATGAAGTGATAGCGATGTTGTTTGATAGTTGCCCATCTTGCTCCCAGTTTTCTTACAGGCCCTTTAAAAGCTGCTAACTATGAACCTGAGTTTGATGACATGTAGCTTTGCTGCTGCTAGGATCGCCTGAGCCTGAACCGAGCTAATCCATGTCGCTAACACTGCTAGCCTAACGTTAGCTCAGGCAAATCATATCAACTTGTCGGTTGAGTTATTTATCGCCGCTAGTTTACCATTTGTCCCCATTTATTCAAAGGAAAACGTTGACGACCCCACTCAGGTTAGCTAGTTAGCGAGCTAGCTGTGAGGCAAGTCGGTGACCAAGCAAACGTCGGCTAAGCTAGGCTACTGTTTTGACGTTTGCGAACCGTTAGCACACAGAGCTAAGCCGTTTCCTCAGCCATAATTTTAAGTTAAAGACGAAAACGTCTTACCTTGTGCCCGTCGAAAAGTACTTTAACCCGCAAAAACGGGACAGCAAGTTGGCGAGAGACGGTTTGGATGTGAAAGTGAGGAAAACACGGTGGACTGTGGCTCGCGCTGATTCTCTCACAGAAACATCCGCTTGTGTCTCGCGCTCAGCTGCTCGAGCTCGGCAAACATCAGGGAAGTCACGCGGCGTTGACGCAGCGACGTGTCGACACGCCCCCCTTCGTCACATGTTCCATTTCTATGTTTTCACTTTTTTATATAGGACTTAGGATATTGAATTTATGGTTAATTTTCTAATTTTGTATGGTAAATTCATCCTTCACAAATGTAAATTTGCCAAAATATCCCCAAACCTTAAAGCATTTGAGTGTGAGTTTGAGAAATACATCCATACTTTAGTTTTGAACAAAAAAAAGTATGAAAACCCTGACAGTATAATGACCTTTTCAAGAAAGACTGAAGTATATTTGTATTTATTTTCTGTTTTTTTGTTTTGCTTGTTTGGTTTATGTCCTCTTTGTGGTTTATTTTTTTATTTACAATTTGTCTAACCAAATAAGTTTTGAGCTTGACGTTAGTAAGACACGTTGTTAAACATGGCATTTCCTGTATGTTTTATATTTCAATAAAGCTGTAAAAAAAGAAAAAGAAACATGAAGCATGTAGGGGGGGAAACCAAAGAAGTGCCACAGAAGAACCATAAGAGCATTGCGGTTAAACAAGTTGTAATTAAACAACATGAACCTTTAAAAGTGCATGAGTGGACCTGCAGGAAAGCAAGCCACAGTGATGTAGTCAATGATAATAATATGATCACAACCACAGCCAGCAATCATAGGGTTTGATTTAATCACTGATGGGGTGTTGACGAATACAGTTCTTTGGACCCATGAAAGGGCATATGACAGGTCTCTATAAAGGAGATTATGCCAAGTTTATCTATATGATCTGTTGTTAAATAGGCTCTACTGTTATAGTCTGAGTACTGGCACCGACATACGTTTGGTGTTTTGCGAAGGTTTGTTGATTACTTTTCTTTGTATACCGAAGTAACTTCAGTTTACTAAACCTTTGTTTACATTGTCGTTGTGTTGTTCTCCGCATCTGACAGTAAAATACTTGAACATGGACACAACCAGAATAAGAATGTCTTCAGAAGAGATCTTTTTAGCGTTAACTCCATTCAAAGTCAAAGTTCCCAACTGCGGCATGATCATTTCAGTTTGAACGACCTTTTGATAAGCGCTCATGACTTGGAGATATAAATACATTTGTGTTATGTTGATTCACTGTTCTGCGTCAGTGGATTTTGTACGACCAGAATAACTAGAAGTCCCAGCCTTTTCTGGGAAACAAATTCATAGAAACTCCACCTGTCTACTTCTGTCGCTACGGTAACCGACTGCACCACTTTCTGCTGTGTGCTTCCTGGATATGGTCATCACTACCATAGACATAATGAATTTATACATGTCTATGGTCACTATCCTGTGACGCCTGGTGGCAGAGGCCAAAGTTCAAAGTTGAAGAATGGCACTCACAGGAAGTCAGGAACGCAGTTGAATCCGGGCCATTCCATAATAAGACACAACAAGCAAGTAGTAATAAAAAACCTCTTCAGCTACTTTTATCATTAGACACAATGGATTACAAACACAAGACATGTCATAGGATACAGACTTTGTGTGTTTCTGTGCAACTTTCTATGTTTTACAAGGACCTGACTACACATCCTCATTCAGAATGTTCTTCAGCCTGATCAACATCACCGTCGTCACCTGTCTCTCTTTCCTCCCTCCCTCTCTTTCCTTCTCTCTCTCTCTTTTCTCCTTTCTCCCTCCTTCCCAGCTGCCCCTTCCTGTAGCAGCGGCCTCTTGAATGCGCGTCTTTAAAAGTCGTCATCGTCGCAAATGTCCAGATAGACGTCGAAGGCTTCACGGTTACAGTTGCCGTCAGGGGTGAAGACGTACTTATGGAAGGTCCCATCCACGCAAATAGCTAAAGTGTTGACGATAAAGAGGAGGGGGAACAAAACATTTAGACAGGGTGGAATTGTACAACAATTACGAACCAAACGATCAAAGATTGGCGCGTCAATCTCCCGCTCTCACCGATGACAGAGTTGACATTTTTGGACGTGTTCTTCCCGAACGCGCAGATGCACGCACATTCCGCCGGCACTGTGAAACTAGCCAGCGACCACTGGCTGTCCACGTACTGACCAATCACAGGGCCCACCTTCCCCACGCGAGCCAATCTGGAGGAGGAGGGAGAAAGGGACAGGGGAGAGACACGGTCACCAGGAAGAACCCGACCGAACGTCCGATAAGGGCAGCCCGAGAGCCGGGCAGACCTCTCGGCCCCGCCCAGGGGTGCCAGACACTTACGCGGAGCGTCGATTGAGTTTGGTGTCCTTCAGGGCGAAGATGTGCACCGTGCCCTTGTCGCTGGAGGCACAGAGGAAGGACGAGTCGTGGCTGAAGTTGATGCAGTAGAGGGTGGCCGGGTCCGTGCCTCTGCGAAGCTCCACCAGCTTGTCCCTGGTCGTGGTGTCGAACAGGCGAATGAGGGTGCCCTTGCGGGAGGCAGAGGCCGCCACGCTGCCGGGCTGGTTCAGCGCCAGGCAGGCGATCTCACTCTGGTGGGCGTTGATGGTGAAGGGGGCGGAGGATGTGCCTGGCTTGGTGTTAGACAGGTCCTGGACAACAGAAAGGAAATAACAGCAGATCACACGTTATGAATGGTAGTCAGTAGCAGGGAATGTTGTGGTTTGATGTATTTAAAAATCAAAGGAAAAGTTGAAAGTCATACTCACCACCAGTTGCAGACTCCCACACTTGTGACCAGGGAAGACTAGAAGCTGCTTTTCCATACTGGGACACAGATCACACAACCCTGTCGGAGAGAACAGAGAGAGGGAAGGAGAGAGAGAGAGAGAGAGAGAGAGAGAGAGAGGGCACCGGTCAAATGAAGGGAAGTTGTGTGGAGGCGACAAGAGTATTATGTTCTTACCCCTAATCAGAGAGGAGAGAAGGGGGGGGGGGGTGGTTACATACCTTTGGGATTGTCACGGGTATCAAACTCAAACAGCTTTACGGGGTTGTCAGGGAAACTGTAAACGTATATCCTGTTCTTCAAGACGATGATGATTCTGTGAAAGGGAGGTAACAGATGAATTTTCGGGCGGACATCCTGCTGACCGACAGACAGCCCGTCAAACGCAAACCGTCTCTGCCGGGCGAGCCGGGTCAGACTTACTTGTCGTGTCTCATGCGCACGGCGAGCACAGGCTTGGTGAAGGTGAACTCCAGCACCAGCTTGTCCTTGGGGTCCCGCGCCTCCTTGGCGTCGTCCCAGATCAGCACTGGAAGAGTACGCACACAGGCAGAGAGACAGGCAGGCAGAGAGAGGCAGAGAGAGAGACAGAGACAGGGAAAGAGACAGGGAGGCAGAAAGACAGGCAGACAGGCAGAGAGGCAGAGAGACAGGGAGAGAGAAAGGCAGAGAGACAGGGAGGCAGAGAGACAGGGAGAGAGATAGGCAGAGAGACAGGGAGAGAGACATAGACAGATACAGGTCAGGTGAGGGAGGAAAGCAGGCTTCTGGTAAGGCAGGGACTGATTGAGGGTTGGGGGGGGGCAGCAGGGGGCCTCTCACTCACTGGATATCTCGGAGAACTTGGGGCTGGCCCCTCCTCCTACAACAGCCAGGAGATTGGATCGATGCAGCATGGAGCACAGGGCCACACTGCCCACCTGCTCATGGTCTAAAAACACACACACACTCCAAGTATCAGTGCAAATATCTACATGTTTATATTTACATAAGTCATTCAGCAGACGCTCTTATCCAGAGAGACTTACAGCAAGTACAGGGATATTCCCCCCTGAGGCAAGTAGGGTGAAGTGCCTTGCCCAAGGACACAACGTCATGTTTCCTCAGCCGGGAATCAAACCGGCAACATTCCGACAACTCACCCCCATTCCCTAACCGCTCAGCCACCTGACTCCGGATGAACTCACCCAGATGTCCTTTCTCCATAAGAGGCTCCACATTGTAGATTCTGACGCCTGTCTCCATGGCACAACAGAAGCAACCTGCGGATGGGAGAGATGGAACAAGGGTGAGAGATGGAGGGAGGGAGAGTCCTGTCATGCCGCGGGGATGTGAGAAAGCCCAGGTGTATGTTCGAGGGTCGAGGGTACTTTCTACCGACGATCAGGGGCGTTCTTACTCTGATCTTGGTTGAACTGGAGGCGGTTAACCCCTCTCTGTTGGGCCATGGTTGGGGGAGTCGACGGTTCAACCACTTTGACGGACGATTCTTGTACCAACCGTGAACAATAAGAGGGAGGACGGTCCGTGTGTTGAGGGTCGAGTTAGGAACGAGGATCGCTTTTCTTTAGAAGACAAGAAGATGGTGTCAGTCCAGCAACAAACGCTGATCGGTAACATAACATTCCTTCCCGCAATCCTATGATCACTATCAGGGTAACCCGTAAGAGTCTTACCATGCAGATACGAGGAAATAAAGTTAGAAAACACGAATTGTGAAAGGTTCAGACGGAATGTGTCGCAACCGACAAGGAGAAATCCAGCTGTTGTTGTTGTTGATGTTCTGAGGAAGTGACGTGCCTCAACGTGTTTCGGTTTAGACAAGCACAGCTTTTCCGCAGGCCTAGATGAATATTCCGCCATCTAGCGGTGTGGAGAGGATCTGTCTTCTGAAACGGGTTTATTCGCCAAGTAACACTGAATTTACTGAGGCAGGAAATTTTCTCAGGATGGATTAAACTATGAACATATACTGTACTTTTTCATATTATGCAAATACGTGAACTGTCCTTTTTCATAAACCATCTGAGATGAGACAGATAGAATAAAATGAAAAATGAAATAACAATATAACTATACATAAGAATATCATTGGAATACATATAAAATGTCAATCAGAAAGAAAAAAAGAAGGAAAAAAAACACACACACACTAAACAATAACTAATATGTATCAACAGCGTTGCGTTGATACTTGTGTATCGTGGAGGATCACACAGGATCCCAATTCCTATTAAATGAGCCGATGTTCCAGACCAACAACGATGCCAGACTCTAAAATAAACACAGGGATCAAACACAATAAAAACAGTGATTTTATTTTTGTTTCGATATGGTGCTTTTGTGAGGCTCCTAAACCCACGGTCCATCGCTTCGCAACATGGATGGCCGCTGTGTAAAACGCAATATAGATCCAATATAGAACAGATCAGTGGAAAGCCATGGTACTATCCTGGTTCTGTTTATGAAGACTGGCTCCGGAAGGTTGGAATGGAAGTTTTACTAGTCACTATCACTGCAATATAGCAGCTTCTGGGGGGTTTAATACACAGGGTGAGGGTCGTATATAAGCCAGTGAGCAGAGTTTGTTTGTGTGCCTGTGGGTATGTTTGTGTAAGTAAACTCATGGATTTGTACGGAGCCACTAACGTGGAGTTAAAATAAAGAATGTCTTCTCAAAGCACCGGGACAACATTGTGTGTGTGTGTGTGTGTGTGTTGATGCATGTATGTATGTATGTATGTATGTATGTATGTATGTATGTATGTATGTATGTATGTATGTATGTATGTATGTATGTATGTATGTATGTATGTATGTATGTATGTATGTATGTATGTATGTATGTATGTATGTATTACGGTGGCCGGTAAGTGCAAAACACTTTTACAAACTCCGAAACAAATTTACAAACTCTGAAACACTTTTACAAACTCTGAAACAAATTTACAAGAACAACACCAAACGGAAAGGGAATGTACCAAAAGCCGGATCTGACGCGGAAGTGATTGAGTGAGTGGTGTTGTGTAGTTTATGTGGAGTTTTATGATGTTTTGCCCGTTTTGTGGAAACCATTTGAGTCAGTTACTGCGGTTTTGCATTTCGTGTGGACGGTCTCTGGAGTTTTTAAAGGACACGGACCAGACGGAAGGACCAAACGCACAGGGGACAGCTAAACAGCCGGAAAATGCTAAACAAAGTAAGTGCAGCATAGCGCTAGCTATCTGAATCCATTGTCAGACATGCAGTGAATGAAAGTGCAGTTACTGTTTAGTTTATTTCGCTACACAGTCAATCTTATTGAAGCCATAACAGAATACCAACGTGTTACTGCTAGTTATTGACGATTGTTTGAGCTGCTGCTAACTTTCTACTTGAACTCTGTTCATTCCAGCAGAACAACCATGCCCATCATATAAACAGTTCATGGAGTACAGAAGCACCAAGTCCAAAGAACGACAGTCTTTTAACTGTGGGCCGAAAGAAAGACATAAACATAAAGAAAAGAAAAACGTCCAAGTAGTTGCACATATATATATATATGTGCAACTTACTTATATATATAACTACACAACACTACTCTATGTATATGTGAGATTAATTACGTCTTTCTGGTGTCTTACTAGATAAACATAGGATTGATGGTGCCACACGGAACTGATTTAAAACCTTTAAGAGGGAAAACACTCCCATTATTTACAGACCCAGAAGTAGCAGCACCTGATCTGCTGAAACAAGCTGTGCAGAAAATTACAACATTTAATAAGGACATGGATGAAGGACCATACGTCCTTTTGTATCCTGACTGCTCGGAGGTGGTCCATGTGCCTGGGACAGAAAGGCCATTCAAATTGACTGAATATAAAAAGGAAATTGGGAAGGCATATTCCAGGATCACTTTTTTCCTTTGCCTAGAAACACACTTTAAAGGAGGTTTGTGGATCTCATAGTTCAATATTTTACATATTTACATGCTCTACTGTAGCATACATAATAATAATAATGTGAATTTATGTTTTTACCACAGTGGATGATACCCCAGACTCTAATACCCCAGACTCTTGATACCTCAGATTCTGAAATTGTGATCACATCCAGGAGCACAGCTCGATTCAATCAGGCTGACACTGTGGTATGTTACTTTTTTCCCCATTTTTATTGATTTATCATTTATTTATTTATTTATTTATTGAATATCTATTTGAACATTAAAGCATTAAATCCATGTTCTGGTCAATATTTTAGAAGAACCAAGTTTTGTTTTGATTATTTCTAAGTTAGCATTACAGAAACACTCACAATCTTTCACCATTGATATATACTGTATGTGGTAAGGGAACAATAATGGAAGCTGTTTAAAATTGTAGATAATTGTATGCTTTCCCTCTCAGGTGTTTGAACCACAAAACCAAAGTACACCCAAACGCAAACCTGAAGATGAAGGGTAAGTACTAATCTTTACAAAAGAAGTCATTTATCTTTATGTTTTGTGTGATGTGATGAGCTGAGAGTATTTGTTCTGGTGAACAAGAACATATCATACATGTAATGTGATTGATAACACACACACACACACACACATATATATATGAAGGCAATAATTGTATCAATTGTATTGTGTTTCAGAGATGCTCCTGGAAATCCAGGCACAGTTCAACCTGGAAAGGTATTAAGGCAGACTGTAACAGCCTTTGTTTCTTGCTCTCAGTGTTGTTGTTGTTTTAGACATTTAAATTTGTTTTTCAGATAGTAATATCTGATAGTGAGGATCTGGAGCCACATGAAACAAGTCCAGTCAGGACTACTTGCTACAGGTAAATAAAAAATGATGGTGACTCAGTTAATTTTAATTCATTGATTACACAGAAAAGAAAAATGTTTTGTTATGTTACGATGTTTTAACATGCAAATGTTAATTTTTCAACAGTAAATACACAGACCTGTATGCACCATGTGTTGAGGAAGAGGATGAGGAGTTGGTTGCAGACAATATGAAGAGTTTACAACACACACCAATGTAAACTGAGCCATTGCCTGTGCCATGTTTTTCTCTGTACAATATTTCTGGGCTTTAAATAATTTTTGTAAAAGTGGAAAATTCACTAATTAGGTCACTTTTTTGTCATTACAGCGAGGAGATGAACATTACACTACCTGACATTATCGCCAACCTATCACATCCCATTGATCATGGAAGAGTCAGCAGGTTCAACATCTCAAGGGCTAATGTTTGGGATGGAGCAGTCAGAGGTTTCAAGCGTACAACATACTCTGAAACCTGTGACATGCTTGTCAAATTTACTGATGATGCTGGTGTTTTGGAAGAAGGAATTGACACAGGTGGACCAAGGCGAGAGTTTTTAACTCTGCTAATGAAACATCTGAAAGACCGGCCCATTTTTGATGGACCAGAAGGACATCGGTTCTTGGTCTACAATGCAAATGGTATGCATAGGGTTAGATGTGTACTATACTAATGGTTAATGATCAATAACCATATATATCACGTGACATATACTTTGTTGCTTGAGTTGCATCTTAATACATTATAGTGTACATAATACATTACATGTTTTGATTTTGCTATATGACTTAATTCACAGCTGTTAGGGAGGATGAGTACTACCTGGCAGGAAAGATGATTGCAGTGTCAATTGTGCATGGAGGTCCAGGACCCCATTTCCTGTCAGAAGATGTTGTACATTATCTTGCTGGCCAGCCTTTATTTAAAGCAACAGTTAATTCAATAACTGATCAAGAAATAGTGAAAGCTTTGCAAGAGGTGAGAATAGAATAAGGATGCAGTGTGGTATAGCAGAGTATTACATAGTCTCAGCAGTGTTTTAAAACAATGTTTCCTTTCTTAATCAAATACACAGAATTATCTTAATTTATTGTTTTGTGATAGTGCAACATTACTATGCTATGTGCTATGTACAGTAACAATCAAAAATTCAGACACACTTTACCATATACTTAAATGAGAAAGTCTGTCCAAACTTTTGACTGTAATTGTATAATAATAAAAACAGGCAAGGAGATACAGTACATACAGTTATTGACTTGAGTGTTTATATTTCTATTTATGTTATTCAGATTGAGAATGCTGCTTCAGTTGATGCTCTACGAGAATGTACCATAAGACACAGCACAATGTTACAGACAGCAGGTTGTCTGAGACATGTGGCTTCTGTTGAAGCTAAGAAAGAGATTGTGTCTGACTACCTCCATTGGTATATTATTGACCGCAACTCATCTGTAATTGACAGGTAAGATCATATTTGTAATGATGGGATTTTTGTGGAATTTATGTAAGAATGCCTCATGGTCTAAAAGTGCTCAAGCCACCCTGCTCTCTGTGTCATTCCAGTCTTGCCATGTGCAAAACAAGACATGGGATTCTTTAGATCAGTTATGAGCAACACACAACCAACCTTCAAATGTATATTTGTTAAGGTGGATAGTCATTTTAGAGAATATTTAATAGTTTTCTTTGGGTAATTTAAATGTGATTGTCACTACACAAAAATGAAACGTTTGTGTTCACTCTTTAGATTCAAAGATGGTCTTTCAGCCCTTCAGTTTTTCACTGCACTACAGCTACACCCTGCTTTGCTGTCCCCTGTCCTGACCCACTCGGAAAAGGGGCTAACTGCTCTTCAGCTTGAGAGACTGTTCAAACCTGACCTCAGTCCACCAGGGAGTAACAGGAGATGTAAAGAAAGTGAAACTTTGGGCTACTGGGCGGACTATCTCCTTGACTGTGAAGGTTTGTAAATCACTCATATTTTAGTTGAGAAAGCAAATTTCCAAGGTGCTGAACATTTTGTCTTTGCAGAAGGTCAGGCTGCTGTGTCTGTGGAAGATGTTTTCATGTTTGCAACTGGACTGACTTCACTTCCCCCATCTGGATTGGAACCATCACCAAAAATCGAGTTCCTGGATGACTCTCCATTCCCAATGGCAAATACATGTTCAAACACATTGAAATTACCACTCCTAGACACTTACACTGTGTTTAAGACACAAATGGACTTTGGACTTCAAAATTCCCCAGGATTTGGATGTTTTTAAGCCACAAGTTCCCTAGGGACTCTGAAAAGGTTGTTATTAAAGGTTGTTAAGAATCTTTAGAATGTGAAGATATGTGAGTGTGTTTTTTCTCACAGTTAACATTATGGCCATTATATTTTAGACAAAATAAACAAGTTTTAGTTTTTGTACTTACAAAAATGTAATAAATATGCATTACTTTGCTAGCACTTGATTCATTTATTCATTAAAAAAAAACATCTTAATCACTCTGAAATAAATAGCAGGAAGAAAAGAAAAAGCCTGAAAGACTATTAACTTTTTGATTGTTTTATAGCTGAGCAATTTGTTTTAGCTTCATGTACAGTCCTGTTGCAGACTCCCAGTTTTCTGGCTTCTGTAGTTGATGGTGCTCCATAGCAAGTCCAAGTACTCCTGCATGTTTGGGTCCCCACATGTAGCTATAGATAGGCTTGCCTCAGGAAAGCCATCCAATTCAGTGTGTTCAATTTCAAATCCACAGTCTCTGGAGCCAAATCTATAGAAGACATAACAGCATTTACTTACATTTAAGTTAAAAAAAATAAGACAGGAACAAGGAAGTCTCAATCTAGTCTCAAAGTTTTACCTGTGTGGTAAGTAGTACAATTCATTGGGCACTCCTCCTGGACATGACGCTGTTCTGGAAGTGCGAATCCTGTGACTGTTCCACAGTCTCACACACTCATCCAAGTCCTTCTGAAGAACATCACCATAGCAAAATCTCAATAGGCACTGATGCTCATGACTCCCGTTGAAGTATCCTGCATCTCGGAGGTCTCCAAATAACTCCAATACTTTTTAAAGTCCGCAAGCTGATCTTAATACCATGTAAACTTGACATCATGTCCACGATCACATCGTAAGAGTGTCCCTCATTAAAATATTGTGTGCAATAATGTAGCCTATCTGGTCCTTCCGTCTGGTCCGTGTCCTTTAAAAACTCCAGAGACCGTCCACACGAAATGCAAAACCGCAGTAACTGACTCAAATGGTTTCCACAAAACGGGCAAAACATCATAAAACTCCACATAAACTACACAACACCACTCACTTAATCACTTCCGCGTCAGATCCGGCTTTTGGTACATTCCCTTTCCGTTTGGTGTTGTTCTTGTAAATTTGTTTCAGAGTTTGTAAAAGTGTTTCAGAGTTTGTAAATTTGTTTCGGAGTTTGTAAAAGTGTTTTGCACTTACCGGCCACCGTAATGTATGTATGTATGTATGTTTGTGTTTGTTGGCACGCGCATGTGTGTGTTAAAAAGGCAGTTGACCCCCCACCCCTCAGGTCTCACATTTGAAGTCCACAAACACGCCACCGTGAGCGAGTCAACTCAGTCAACCCATAGACATAAAAGTTATAATAAGATTAAGTTATGTCTATGAGTCAACCCGGTAAATGAAGCGTACCGAGCAACACTGCGGTGTGGACAGAGCCGCACGCTCGCGCAGTCGACCAGTGACACCGCGCGCGGCCTCAAGGTGGCGACGCAGATAAGCAACTGATAAGCAACCCCCCCCCCCCCCTCCGTTTCTCGTATCCGATCCCGTTGTCGCGTCACGCAAAACACCGTTTCGTCTGCCGAGCCGCATCGGTAACGGCACGTTACGTCAGACGACGCCCGCCGCCGCTGCCACCGCGCGTTCAATCTCGTTACCGTCCCGTCGCGTTAAATGACGTCTGAGCGAGTCGATTTGCATAACGTGACGTCTCGTCACCTTATCTCAGGAGGAGAAAGTAGGATAGAGAGTTTGAGACAGAGAGAGAGAGAGAGAGAGAGAGAGAGACAGACAGAGAGAGAGAGAGACAGAGAGAGAGCGATACACACAGAGAGAGAGTTGAGAGAGAGAGCGAGAGAGAGAGAGAGACAGAGAGAGAGAGATACAAACACACACACACACACAGAAAGTTAGAGAAAGATACACAGAGAGAGGGAGAGAGAGAGAGAGAGAGAGGGAGAGAGAGAGAGAGAGAGAGAGAGAGAGAGAGAGAGAACAGGTGGGACAGATAACAGAGGGAAACCTGTGACCCAGAACGTAAATGAGGCCAAATGTACCAGGCTCTGCCTCTGTACAGTGGATGATTAAATCTCTCTCCATTACTCTCTCTCTCCCCCCACCTCCAGCCCCCCCGGCCATCCCTGTTGATGCCTCGGTCCGTTTCCAGGCAATTCTGTGGTGGTGAGGTGAAGAACAGGTCTCCCGAGTGTGTACGAGCACACACACGTACACACACGCAGACACACGTAAACACACACGTACACACACGTAAACACACACACACATGCACTTTTCATAAGGACACGTTTCACCCCTGTTTGTATATCCTGGCGTCCGGGTTTCTCCTCCTGATAACCGGTCAACAATCAATGCCTTCGCTCATGAACTTTAACGAGCAAAAGGGTTGCGTCAGCACACGGACCGCCTCGCCGCCGGTAACGATGCGGCTGGAATCCGAGATCACGTGAGGTCAACGACGATGCGCTTCATCCGAATCCCCCCTCCCCCCACCCCACCCAACCCTCTAACGAACACCCAATCAAGCCCACGCTGTCCGTTCAGAGGCGTCGGCTGCAGACTGTACCTATGTAATCTTGCCCCTCCCCCCCCCCCCCCCCCCCCCCCCCGGAGTATTCTTAGGCGGCGTGTCTGTCGACCAAGTTCATCTTGGAGTGTGATTTGTTCTGTTTAGCAGAAACCGTCAGCCGCCCTGCTGACAGGGAACGACTAACGATCGCGGCTCATTAGAAGCGGAGCACCTTGGCGCCTGATGACGGCCCAGCAGCACGTAGGCGCCTGCCGCCGAGGAGAGCGGGGGAGCGGGGGAGCCGCTCGGATCGCACGCAATTAAACCAATTAAAATGTCTCCGCGAGACTCTGCACAGGAGCACGGCTCGTCATTCTGCCTGGCTGTTTGTGTCCGTTAGGATTAGGCTCATCCTCTCTGGTTTACCTGAGTGACTCCCTCTCTCCCCCCATACCTCCCTCCCTCCCCCCATACCTCCCTCCCTCCCCCCATACCTCCCTCCCTCCCTTCCCCCATACTTCCCTCCCCCCATACCTCCCTCCCTCCCCCCATACCTCCCTCCCTCCCCCCATACTTCCCTCCCTCCCTCCCCCCATACCTCCCTCCCTCCCTTCCCCCATACTTCCCTCCCCCCATACTTCCCTCCCTCCCTCCCCCCATACCTCCCTCCCTCCCCCCATACTTCCCTCCCTCCCCCCATACCTCCCTCCCTCCCCCCATACCTCCCTCCCTCCATCCTTCCCCACCCCCTGTGGCATCATTAACACAATGGGCCGATACCACTGCGATGAGCTGATGACCACATCTTGGAAAATAGCTTTCCGAACTCACAAATGGTTGCAGAGAGCGAGGGAGAGCGAGGGGAGGGAGAGGGAGGGGGGAAAGGGGGAGAGGGAGAGAGTGAGGGAGAGAGAAAGGAAAGCGAGAACAATCATTTTTAACTCCGGGGTCAACTCTCAAAAGGGATCTGCGATATGAAAACACTTGGCTTCCGGAAGGAAAATGTTCGCGCAGCATAATCACCATCCTTTCACGTTGGGGCGAGTTCACAATTAGAAAGTTTTTCCGCGGGACAAACGAGCCACTCTGTCATTTTCGCGTGGGAGGGTGAGAGCCAATCGTCGGGCACAATAACCATGCACACACAAACTGCGCTAACACACACACACACAAACATCACGATCTCATCCTAAATCATCCCACTCACTCCAAGGAATTAGTCACACAACAAACAAAACAGGACTTCCAGCCCATAATAAGCACCGATTTGAATCACTTGCGATGGAAGCCAGTGGCAACTTGCCACAAAAATACTTTTAATCTTCAGACAAACGCTTCACCCCGTTTGGAAGTTTTCTGTTTGTTATGTTAGTAGCCATGTCATTTTAGCCGGAGTGAATATGGGAGCCACTGGTTTGGGATGATTGTTAGTAAAGGTCCCTTCAGCCGTACAGAGATCCATCCTCGCTCCAACCTGTCGTCTTCCACTCAGTCCCCAGTTCTCAAGCAAATGAGAAAGATTATCTGCCACGGATCCTCCCCCTCCACCCCACCCCTCTCCCCCTCCACCCCCCCCTCCCCCCCTCCACCCCACCTTCTCTCCCCCTCCACCCCCCCCTCCCTCTCTGTCCCCCCCCCTCCCCCTCCCTCTCTCCTTTAATCACCGCTCCTCTGCTTTGATCCTGCCTCCATTAGCTACATCTGTGGACGCGCACACTAGCCTGAGCTGTGATCCGGAGCTCCCAACCCCCCGGAGCCCCCCCACCCCCCCTCCGCTCACCCAGGTCGCGTCGCTTGTCTCTGGGTCTCGCACCGGCGCGCGGCGACCGGGGTCCGGACCAGGTGGAGACGCGGGCCCCTCTGTGCTTGAGCGCCAGCCCCCTCAGGGCTGTGGCGGGCTGGGTAGATTAGGGGGGCTCTGAGCTAGCATGCTAATCACAGCCTCAGAGTAACGCTCCTGCTGGCTGTTTCCGGAACTCTCCGAGACGCATGCTCAGACGCTGGCCGTCTTAGGTGTGCCCACCTTGTTGAGATGCAGAAAGCTGGAGGAGAGAGAGGCAGAGAGAGAGAGGCGCAGATGGGGGGAGGGAAGGAGAGAGGAGGGGGCGAGGAGAGGGAGAAAAGAGAGAGAGAGGGTTGGGGGTGGGGTTACGGGCCATTACGCCGATGTGGTGTTCAATGCGTCAGTCAGACTGACTGCCAAGACAAGATTCAGCCCCCACCCATCAACACTCATTACCAGCCATCCAATCTCTCTGGTCGGCATGGCGACAGTACCGTGATACAGACGCAGACAGGAAGGGCCTGGCGAGCGAGAGTTCCATCCCATCGACGAGAGAGGGAAGAGGGCCGACCAGTCTTAATCGTTGAGCCACCTGACCCCCCGCTGTTAGGGATGATTAGTCCACAAACGAGAGAGACAGCTCGGGTTGAGAATCAGCGTGTTTCCGGAAAAGCGCGGAACAGAGATTTCACAACGAGGTTAGGCGGCAGCAGGAAGGTGGCGGTGGAAATTGGCGATGTGATGGGGGGGGGGGGGGGGGGGGGACTGGCCCGACTCATAATGCGCACCCTTTCCCCGAGACACCCTCTGAGATTCATTCAGAATTTGTCCGAGGATCCGTTCGACCGAGCGCTCGTGAGCACACACACCTTCTCCCACAGACCAGAGCGCCTTGAACTGGAGCGACTACAATCGTGAGCCATAACTCCCCCCCTCCCACGACACCTTAAACCCTTAGATTAACACTTGTCCCACC
Source organism: Neosalanx taihuensis (assembly GCA_030340665.1). NCBI lineage: Eukaryota > Metazoa > Chordata > Actinopteri > Osmeriformes > Salangidae > Neosalanx > Neosalanx taihuensis. The sequence goes on from CM059311.1 coordinate 1,468,363, forward strand.
TGGTAGCGCCCCACCCCCCGCCTCCCTCTAATCTTGTTCATCGCCTCGAAGTGAGATGGATGCCTCGGGAACTGCAAAATCGATATCCATGTTTCCCCGGGGAGGTAGATTAATGTGGCTTTAGGAGCCAGTGGAAAGGCGGTTAAGTAGAGCACTCCCCCCCTCAGGACATCGCTCACATCTTAATTAGCTGCCGCGCCCACAGAGCCCTGCCACACGGGATAAGGGAGTGCTGGGTACACGTGTGTGCGTGCTTGTATGGTTATGAAACCGTTTAATGCCAGGCAGCCCTGTCAACACGGCCACAAAGTCTGCAGGAGGAGGGGGACAGGGGGAGGAGGGGGACAGGGGGAGGAGGGGGACAGGGGGGAGGAGGGGGACAGGAGGAGGAGGGGGGCAGGGGAATGAGGGGGACAGGGGGAGGAGGGGGACAGGGGGAGGAAGGGGGGGGGGGGGTGGAAGAGGTACTCTTTACACTTGAAACTGGACGCCTTTTGTAAACGATTCCCGCATGCTTCTGTGTGGGAGCAGTGGTGTGTTTGTCTGATTGGGTGTACGTCTGTTTGACTGTGTGTGTGTGTCTGTGTGTGAGTGTGTGCCTGTGTGTGTGTGTGTGTGAGTGTGTGTGTGTGTGTGTGTGTGTGTGTGTGTGTGTGTGTGTGTGTGTGTGTGTGTGTGAGTGAGTGTGTGTGTGTGTGAGTGTGTGTGTGTGTGTGTGTGTCTGTGTGTGTGTGTGCATGCGTGTGCATGTGTGTGTTTGCTCACCAGAGCGGCTGTCTTGTGGTGAGAAGTCTTCAGAGCTCAGGTAGGATCGGTCATTGTAGGACTTGTGCAGGTCGTCCTCCTTCTCCATGTGGTACAGGAAGCCCGTCAAACCCAGTCTCCACCTGCTTCCTGTCCACCTGACCTGTCACAGGAACAAGGAACCACACCTTCTCAACTTTCTGTGTGGTTATGTGTGTGGGTGTGTGTGGGTGTGTGTATATGTGTGTGTGTGTGGGGGAGGGGGGGAGGAGTGTATTTAATTTAATTGTAAATCTGTTTCAACAGATTTGAACCCCTTATTTATTCAAGAGAGATTGATTGAGACCAAATGCTAGTGCAGCAGAGCACAGGGACCTGTGTGACTCCCTGGCTGACGAGAGGAAGCAGAGTCACATAGTCTCTGAGAGAATGAGAGAAGGAGCAGGGAGAGGAAATGAGAGAAGGAAAGACATGGAACAGGAAGAAAGCTGAAGAAAGCTCTTTCAACTCTGCCTCATCCCTGTCTCTCTACCTTGTCTATTTCTCTCCCTCTCTCTCTTCCTCTCTCGCTCCCTCTCTCTCTCCTTCTTTCCCTCCCTCTCTCTCTCTGTGGATGTCTGTCTCTTTCGCTCTCTCTCTCCCCTTCAATCTGTTGCCTCAACACCTCCCTGTCCAGTCTGGCCGCCACGGCAACAAGGTTTATTTCTACGGCCGAGGGGGCAGAGGGGGGAATTGGGAGTGACACTCGCGTGCGATCCCAACAATGAGCCGCTGTTCTACACAAACACACACACACAAACACACACACCACCACGCATCCTGATGTCATGTGCACCTTTCAGTGTCACACTCGGAGACTGACAGAGACAGACGGGTGACACACACCCAGAGGGGACTGGGGCACTGAGGGACACACGCTGAGGCACACACACACACACACACACACACACACACACACACACACACAGACACACACAGACACACCCACATAGACACACTCACATAGACACACACAGACACACCCACTTAGACACACACACACTCACATAGACACACACACACACTTACATAGACAAACACACACACTCACATAGACACACACACACACTCACATAAACAAACACACACACTCCCATACACGCACAGACATAGGCTCTTACTCACACACACTTATTTGCCATTTTCCGATTTCCCAGACTGTCTGCTTTCTTTCCTGCCGTATCGTTCACACACTCTCTCTCTCTCTCTCTCTCTCTCTGTGTGTCTCTCCATGTCTCTCTCTCTCTCTCTCTCCATGTCTATCTCTATGTCTCTCTGTCGTCCTCTCTCTGCCCTCCTTTCTGGTCATACCCTCAAGCTTCTGTGTAGTGTCAGCCACACCTTCATACACTGTATCCTCAGGTGCACCAGTCACCTTAAACACACACACACACACAGTTTCCAACCACAAACACACTCAAACGACACTCAGACACATGCTCCACACTTTCCCCCCGAAACACACCCACAGTTGTCGTGGTGAAGGGGCCCTCTCAAAAAACACCTTCACTTTCCACTTTCCACACCCCCCCCCCCCCCCACCCCAGAGCTGTGGAGAATGTGAGACCCACCCTGTGTCATAGAGAGGAGAGGAGGGGGAACATGGAGAGAGAATGAGGGGGACAGAGAAAGTGAGACTGGACAACTGTGGATGTAGGGGGGGGGAGAGACGGAGAGAGACAGAGAGAGAGAGAGAGAGAGAGAGAGAGAGAGAGTGTGGGGGAGAGAGGGAGAGGGGGGAGAGAGGAACTGGAAGGAAGGAAGTAGAGAACGAGGGAGAACAGGACCTATGGACAGAGAGAAAGAGCGGAGAGGAGAAGGGAGGAGAGGGGGAGGAGATGAGAAAAGAGGGGAGGAGAGGAGACTGTTATGGTGTGAGGTGAGGCTAGGCTAGGTCACCTTTTGGGGCAGCTCTTGCAGCACTGTCCAGGCAGCAGCTCAGGGTTGTCACAGTTGGGTTCTGGGCAGTCCTGTTTGATGTTCTTACAGCTCACCTTCCCCAGCACCTTCCCACGCCGGCCCTTTTGCTGAGAAAAACACAACATGAGCCACTCTCACCTACATTTATTCATTTACACCTAAATCCAATGTAGCAATACAGTATTAGGAGCAGGTCAGTGTAGCCCCTCATTCATCCAGGAGGGTTCCATTGTAGAAAAATGTTTCAAAGTTAGTCATCTGGACACTGTTTTAAGTTAAATCAACTTGATTTGAAAACAATGTCCAGATGACTACCTCTGTTTTCTACAGTATTAGGAACAGATTCATATTTTTCTATGTAAGTAAAGTACATGTAAGTAAAGAATTTCATATTAAAGATGGAAAATGTGGGGTTGGTCTAAATGTACCGGTTCACAGTAACACTGGACACAGTGCATGACACCAAACGGCTCTCCCAGGTCAGGGTGCCACGTGTCGTCAAGGGAATAGAACCGTCCACCAAACGAACATCCTGCAAAGAACAACGGGTTAGTTTGGGCGAATACAGAACTTACACACAAAAACAACACTTTATCGAAATGGAAAAGTATTTTCAATTAAAAAGGCTAAATTTGTATCTTCAAACTATTTGGCAGCGTGGTTTATTAGCCTAAATGAGTGTCAGGTGCACCGCCGAGGCCAGATATGACTCTAATGTTGTGGATAGGGATCTTTAAACTGCGGGTGGGTCATGAGCAGTTCACGTTATTTCTGAGACTCCAGGGTTCGATCTACAAGCCGAGCAGATGGGTGTCAGTTTGTCGGGAAGTGAAAGATCGCCAGTTAGCCTTCCAAAAGTGTGAGGCAGGAGGACAATAAACATTCAAGGCAGAACTGAGGGGTTTCCTGACAGCCGATCGATAACGATGACCCCGAGAGACACGCCTGTGAAATTCATATTAAATAAAAAAAATCCATTCAACCAGCACCATGTCATTTGAGAGAAGAAATACCAAGAATGGACTGTTCAATTTGGTAACTGGCGCACATCATGCCTTGAGGGTCGTGAGTCTTGTGTAACCAGGACTTATTTCGGCGCTTATGACCAGAATGTGAGAGAGAATTGATATCAGGGAAACATATTGCATGATAATCCCCTGAAGTCTGTTAGGCCAATAAGTGAATCCAACATGCTTTTCTCTGTCCCAAACTCCCCCATCGAATTCCACAATTGGGCGCATTCGCTCACTTATATGTGGATCAAATGTCCTTTTTCCAACCCAGGCTTAACTTTGTTATGGTGTGCCAACAACATACCACCACCACCACCACCACCACCCAGCTCTGTAAGATGACTGACTGTTGATGCAATAATGTGCGGTTATCTACGCTGCGTATAAACCTGGTTTGCGTTATGTTTTCATTAAGTGGTGCACTTTAAACACTCCAGCTGAGTAAGAGTGCACCAGAAACACCTCGCCTGCCCTCTGATCTGCTCAGCGGCAGTGAATCATCCGCTTGGCAGTGCCAAAGAAGCGCATACCATCACACACAAAAAAACAGCCGTAATGGAAAGTCGATTGTTACCATCACAGATGGCAGTCTATACTCACTTTCAACATTTAAAGGAAAACACGCAGCTCTGTAAAACGTGTACTTCTGCAAAGGGGTCAGCCTGAGGTCATGTTTTCAGATCACCTTCACTCTAATCAACTCCTTGAACAACGACCCCAAAAATATGTGCTTACCTGACAATCCCTTTGAAGGCTGAGGTTCCCTCTCGGACTGGATGGGCAGCGCGGGGGACTTCATCCGCGAGGACAAGCCGGTCTGCAGACACGCGCAGCTCATCACCCACAGCAGGAAGCTCAGAGCTCGTGGCATCCCGCAATGAGGCAGCATCCAAAACGCGCTCCGGTTTACTTGGAACTTTCTTCTCTTTCTATCTAGAGAGAAAAAAAATCTTCTGCCCTTGTCGATGCGTCTAAAGCCTAAAGTATAATAATAATATAATAATAAATAATCCTTGACGATAAAGAAGCTACCGTTTAAACGCTTGAAGCGCGTGCAAACCCGGGAATAGTCTGTCCTCGAAGTAGCGTAACGTAATGATCAAATAGAGTGAGGTTCTAACCTCGGTCCTATACTGTTCCAGCCCCCAAAATCGTATAACCCATCCTCTACTGGTCCTTTCTGTTTTATACTGCTCGGACACTTGAAGCAGTTGGGCTACAGGGAGGAGTGAGAAGGAAAGGGGGGTGGGGGTAGGTGCAGAACTGGAGGAGTTGCAGCCCAGAGTGTCAGACAGCGGACTGCTGTTTAAAAGCATCAGAACGCCTCGAGAACAGCAGCGCCGGTTACAGTACAGGAATGCGCGAGCGTCTGCCGCGTTATTTATACAAGTGCTTTCTGGAGTTTAGACAAGTGACTCACCAAAACTAAATAGTTTGAATTCCTATATGTGACAATTCTTTTGAAATCTGTGTTTTTTTGGCCCTAGTGGATCAGACTGTCCTTTTGCATTGAACATTTTTGTTGAATTCAATCTCCTCTTCAATACACACCAATTTAAAAAACGTTCCTACTTAATTTGTCATCCAAATCAGATCTGTTTAAATTTCACGGGCTAAAAGGGCTTTTGGTCAAACGTTGCTGCTTATGTAAATTACGATCTTATTTTTTCTACAAGCAGTTGTAAATATGTGTTTATATGTAAAATGAATGTAAAGTAAGAGATTGAAGTATGGAAAAAAATAAACGGTGTGTGTGTGAGTTAATGAGTGTGTGCAAGTGTGCGTGTGTGTGTGTGCGTGTGTATATGTGAGAGGCTTCTTGGTCCACAGGAAGCAAAGCTTAAGTTATAGCTTTACATCTTGATTTATTTTAGGAGGTTCAAAGAGAGGGTCATGTGAATCATGTACTAATGATGATTTATGGACGTGAGAAGAATAGACCAAATAAAGTCGATCTAAATGTTTAGAATGCATCGCCAAGGGGGAAATTGTAATGATGTATCCTTATCTATTACACACAAACACGCACACACAAATGCATATTCAATATGATGTGGAGAGGCACTCCGCTCGTGGCGTTCGCCGAAGCGGTTCGCGGTATGACGTATGAGGCGTCGTTGGGGCGGAAAACACCGGATCTCGGCGCCCGCCCGCAGTACGGACGACGCGAAGATATCTCGGCTCATTTCAGGTGGAGGAGCTAAGCGGGCGCTAACACCCCCCCCCCCACCACCACCTCCCCACACCCCCCCCCCTCCCGGATGGCGAATGCTCCTAACAATGGCTAGGTCATTAAAAAATATAATAATACGAACAATGTTCTCCCGTTAATTTGCTGTTTTTTTTCCCCTCCTGGAGCGAACACTCTGTGGAGTGGCTCTGTGACCGGCTGCTCTTAGCCAGCCACGCATCCCAGGAGGTCGACTTTGTCATCACAACAACTGCTCTTCCCTCGCAAATGGAATTAATACGAGAATTGCTTCCGTGAAAGCATTAGGACGGAATAGGCAGAACTGTAATGATGTGCCCTCCTACCACCACCACCCCCCCCACTCCCAAATCCCCCCCCCCCCCCCCCCCCCAAAAAAAAAGATAAATCACCCCACGTCAATGCTCGGTTACACAACACCATTTATGAAAATCCTTTTTATTTTTTTTCCACGACTGCACAGTGAGGAGGGGGATGCGACGGAGCGGTTTGACTCCGCGAGAGAACGACGGTTTGGAAAAAAAGAAAAAAAGAAGGTTAATAAACCTTTTTCGATCACACACACACACAAAAAAAACAAAAAAAACAGGAAATCATCTGGGTTTGGGGGGTAACTCACGACAAATTCCCAACCGATTCGACGCCAATTCCCCCCCCCCCCCATGAACACCTAAAGAAAACACAGGCATGTTACAAATCACGTTGCAACTATTTACACGCTTAGCCATCGCTTCAATCCTGCGCCATCGTTGATGGTTAAGAAATAATTTAGTAACGGACATTCAAAAGCATGCCTCTTGGATTAACATGCGCCTGCACACACGCATAGACACATATCATTTGTCTGAGGAGTCTCCGAGTCACGCTGGAGTTTAAGGAGGCAGAACTGAGATATACAAATAGAGGACAAAGTCGATTTCAAACTCATTTTCCAGTGTCGAGTCACTTTACAACCTGGAAGCTTCCAGGTGGGCAACCGTCACCTAGGAAATTGTCCACAAAACAATAAAGCCATTGAGAGAGTGTGAAGAGAGAGAGAGCAGAAACAAGAGGAGAGGACACGAGAGAGAAGTCATCGGGGTTTGACTGCAGCAGATTGCCGTCGCTCTTTCTTTTTTTCCCTCCGTCTTTTCCGGACGTTTCCCAGGTTTTCCTGCTCCAGTTTGCCTCTGCGGCCTGAATGTTGTGGCTGTGATTGGCAGCTTCCAGCGAGGGGGGTCGAACCTTCCTCGATCTCACTGCACGACTGATTCCCTATCCAGCCCTCTGATGTTGTATCCATGGGGAGTAACGAGATGAGAAGTCTTTAACCATCACTACGTACATCCAGTACCCAAGGCTAGAGAAAGTGAGGGAGAGAGACAGAGAGAGAGAGAGAGACCAGAGAGAGTGAGTGAGAGAGAGAGAGAGTAGTGTAGGCAGAGAAACATGCACATTTGTATTCTTTATCTCTAGCAAACCCTGTAATCCTTACCACTCTCGTTAAACCTTCAGCTAGATACGCATATTTCACATCAAAAGAACATCCTACCCTGTCTGAAACCCAGATGTTCTCCTAACCTTCAAAAAGTCAAGGTGAATCATCTTGGTTGGTCAAGTTATTTTCACCTCCACTCAGGCATGACTCACAAGACAGCCTAGTCCACTGGAGAAACACCCCAAACAAGTGTGTTTCTGATATTTCTCTCTCTGAGTTACTTTGCAAGTTCTTCACAAATCCAATTCGATACTGTATACCGTACCTTTGCATTGCGATGTCTAATGCTCCAGAACAATAAATGGTTTCATCACCGGGTATACAAACGCCTCTGGAAGGCCTAAAGACAGTTCCGGATCTTTCCGCTCATAAGTGTTTTTTAATTTATTTTTTACAATTCTGTAACTTTATTTTACACCTTCATGTCGAATAATGATATTATCATCCTTTCCACCAACAACCAATAATCCAGTTACTTAATACTGTATATCGAAGCATTCTTCGCGTTCCTTAGGCAAAAAAAATAAAATAAAAAGAGAAGCTCTATACCATTTTGTTTGTCCACATTAATAAGATTTCTGTCCTTGTGTAAGCGCCACTTTAGAAGTAGGTCCCCTTGGTGTTCCTCGTCAAGATCTTCTTGAAGGCCTTCCGGAAGTCCTTGTTGAAGATGGTGTATATCACAGGGTTCAGGCAGGAATTGCAATAGCCAATCCAGAAGAAGAACTTAAAGAGTGGCTTGGGGAGGGAACAGGTTTTTGGGCACACGGCCACCAGGGAGTAAGAGAAGAAGAAGGGGAACCAGCAGACCACGAACACGCCGATTACCACCGCCAGCACAAAGGTGAACCTCTTCTCTCGGTTCACCATGGCCTTGCGTCGGGACATGGGCGTGCCCTCGGGCTTCGACAGCCCATCAGAGGCCAGCTTGGTGCCGGTGGGTGTGGCCACTGTGTTTTTGTACCTCTGGGCCAAGCTTTGAACTTGCCCTTTGAACCCTTTGCTTTGGAAAAACCCTTGTGCGGTCATCCCCGTCTTCTCGGTCCTACCTTGCCCTTTGCCGTTTTCTCCGCCGTGGTCCCTCCCCTCCACCTCCGAGCCCAAGGAGGAGCCGTCACCATGGGGGGATCCCGGTTGCGTCTCCCCGGCGTGGGGAGGCTGTTCGCGGGCCTCCTGGGGGTCAAGGAGAGCCTGGGGTTGGTTTGCTCGAAGGGGAGGGAGGGTGGGAGGCGAGGCTGGTGGAGTCACGGCAGCTGGTGCCTGCGACGAGGAAGGAGGCTGTTCCTCGGGGGGCTGGACTTCGTCGCCGGGGGTCTCAGGCCGGGCCGGAGGGGGAGAGGGGGAGGGAGGAGTGACGTGAGGACTCTTTGGAGGGCTGGCACCTGATTCGTCGGACGGTTTCTGCCGTTTGTCCGAAGCGGCGACGTTGGCGCCCGGGGGGGCCTCCTTGCGTTTCTCCCCAGGGGGACAGCGTGTGTGCTGCTTGGCGATCTGGTAGATCCTCACGTACACCAGGATCATGATCAGACACGGAGCGAAGAACGAGCCGATGGTGGAGTAGAGGATGTACCAGCGCTCGCTGTTCAGTTCACAGACCTCCACCCCTCCCTCGCTCTTGTCCAGGGAGAGGAGAGGGGGGAAAGAGATGACAGCCGAGATCAGCCACACCACCACGATGGCCGCCTTGATGCGCTTGGGGGTGCGCCTGGCCGTGTACGACACGGGCCGTGAGATGGACAGGTAGCGGTCCAGAGAGATGGCACATAGGTGGACGATGGAGGACGTGCAGAACAGGACGTCCAACGCCAGGTAAATCTCGCACCACAGCGAGCGGAAGGCCCAGTAACCCTGCAGCTCGTTGGCCAGCGAGAACGGGATGATGAGGGTGGCGACGAGGATGTCCGCCGCCGCCAGGGACACGAGGAACAGGTTCTGCGGGCCTTGGAGAGAGCGGGAAGTCAGGACGGCGATGATGACCAGAATGTTCCCCACAATGGTGAAGACCATCATGAGCGTGATGGCGATGGCGAAGGCTGCTGTGGCTTCTGGGGAGTAGGGAAGGGTTTGAAGAGCACTCTGGTTACAGGGTTTTGGACCAGAGGACAGGCTGAGGTTTGGACTCACGATTCCCCCCATGTCTGATCGGCAGACCCCATCAGGAACAGCTGTCATGTTGGCATCAAAAGGAGAGATGATTTCAGGTTAGTCACAGAGGGGGCTTGGGAAATGTATTTTTGAAGGTTTTTGTTAGCTTAATCCCTTAAGGAATTCTTGGTGGCCAGACGAAAAAAAAAGATAAGGAGGATGATGGGCTGGAAAAGCACTGACATTTTCTGTTTCCACTCGAACTTAAAAGATTAAAGCTCGTGCTGCCTCCTTGCAGCATTTGGAAGGAAACCAAGTCTTGATTCGACTGAAAAACGCATTAAAAAAACACACTGATGAACATCTGACGAATCCAAGGAGTTCCGAGTTCCAAGAGCAAGATTTCATGAAGTTGCTTTAACAGAAACTTAAAAAAAATCCTTTAACCTACGTTAGACGTTACTTTAACGTAAGAGGGTTTTGACGTTAATTTAGCTCTGTTGTGGGATGTTGCAGGATATGCAATGACATTACGCACGTACGCTTGAACTGCGCAAGATATACGGCATGACTGTAAGAAGAAAAAAAAAAAGACGAAAGTTACCATACACAACGCATCTCTCGTTAATATTAAAAAAAATACTTAAATAACTTCAGACAAAGGTTACAGCAGATCTGCGCGCGCTTTCCATCTCCAAAAAGCACAGCCGTTGCATTGCATTTTTTTTAAGCAGGATAATAACGAACAGGGGGGAAAAAAGAAAAATTCATATTTTAGTCCATGCAATCAATACAGAACGAAGTCTTCACCTACTTCCAGAGGTTTCCAATAGTTTCCTTGCAACTGCCTATCACCAGCAATGAAATCGTCCGTTCAAAATAATTGAACATCATTAATCCCAATCAAGTTAGTGCGTTTTTTCCTCCATCGGTTAACAAATGGTGCCAATCGCACTGATGCACCATCCCGATCACACTGCCAACAAAGTAGGAATCGGGGCCATATTAATAACTCCGCCTGCCCACGTCACGCATCACCATGCCTCCCTCATAGATGAACCATCTCAATATGCTGACCTCATTTTACGCAAAGGTGGTCGATTTTGACTTCATAAAAGCAATTCTGATTCACAAAGTCAATTCGTTTTAATTTGAACTACGTCGTTGCCATTGCCCATTTTGAGGTGGAAACTGGGGCAACGTGCCATTTCAGCAGTTATTTTAAGAAAAAGGAAAAAAACTTGAACCTAGAAGAGATTCGGTGGATCAATGTCATCACTCTCCCCATCAGGTTAGTGGAAAAAAAGTATAATTTTGCTACACCAAATGGTTATTCTAGTACGCACACACATCCAGTTTATATTAATTTAAATCAGGTTTTAGATGTTTCCCTGCTCCAGCACACCTCCACAGAGCTTGATAACGACCCTTCATTAGAATCAGGTGTGCCGGAGCAGGGAAACATCTAAAATCTTCAGGACAGCGGCCCTCGAGGACCAGGATTGGACACCCCTGATTTAAATACATACATTTTATTGATATTCTGCAGTCTAAAAACCCACATACATTTATTCTGACATACAGGCACGTGTATTTACCTAATAAATACACCCAAGATTAAACGCTACCCAATATATGAGCCAATGTGTTACTGGCCACAGGATGAAGTCTTAATCTTGAATAGCTGTTCAAAATTCAAATCTTTCAATCATTCTGCTGCTTGTGCAAGGGCGCCCTCTAGTGTGGTGGGCAGAGTCTTGCACATGCAGGGTGGATGGCGGAAGGTGGGCAGAGTTCAAACATGGGTCGCGTTGGCACTCGCCGCAGTCCCGAGAACGGCGGTCGTCGAGTTCCCGGCGGAGGGCAAGCCCTGTCGGTCCGTGGTCGCTTTGGCACTCGCAGTAGTCCCAGGAATCGTGGTCGCAACGTAGGCGAAATCCGCTTCCTCTATGGTGTCTGCGTCGGGGGGGGGGGGGTTAGATAAGCGCAGCGTGATAGTGGTTAAACCGACACGGGGGGGGAGAGTCAACTCACCGCACTGATAAAGTCGTCGGACCTTGTCCACGTCCAGATTCGTCAGGAAAGACCTCTGGCCCATTTGACTAGCTCCCCTCTCAGAACTCTTAGGCACGATAGTGGGCTGCCCGTTCTTGGAGAAATACGTCCTGTCGCACAGGACGACAAACGCTGACACGGGTCACTCGTGAGCCCATGCAACCCCCCCCACACCCCCCCCACCCCCACCGTACCCTCCGTAGTGCATGATGGATTGGATGTCGTAGGGCAGACCCAGGGTGTTCCCATTCTTTTCTGCGTAGTTACCCTCCATGCCTGCAAGAAGACAATGAACGACACCGCAACGGCAAGCGTGGGGACGCGCTTGGACCGCTTCCACTCTGCCGATGCCCTACCTCCGATGATGTTGTCGTACACGATGCTGATGTGCTGCTGCCGGTCCATGCGCGTGTGCTCGTGATGGAAGCCCAGCGCATGCAGAATCTCGTGGGCAATGTTTCCAACGTTGCAAGGAGGCCCAACATGGACCACCTGTCGCAATGTTGTGTAGCCCACCTGGGCGGCACAGCTAAGAGAGGGGAAATAAGAGTCTCACACACACACACACACTCCCCTCATTACAACGCCATCACCACCTTACCCATTGGCCTTGATGAACTCCACGTAGCCTCGCTCATTGCCGCGCCTGTAGAAGCTCACACAAGTTCGACTGGTGATCATATCGAAGGCTGCTTCTATATCATCGGTCCTGTCCGCTGGGTAGAGAGGGGGTTAAGACATCGACTCATCCATCCAATAGGCTTCATCTAAACAGGCCTTCCGTTTTCCCATTTTAATAGAAAGATGTGTTGGTCTGACCAATTGCTGAGTTGATGACGTAGGGCACGGAGATGTGTCCTGCGATGGGCGGCCACAGGTTCGACACCGCATTTCTGTCGGTCTGAGAAGGAATATGGGTCAGGGTTAGAACATCCCATGGCTTCTGGAGGTGCAGAGGATCAGAACTCCTGGCTTTACTCACGGATACAATAATGTCCCCTTCCACCACATCATCATTGTTCAATTGTCCTTTAAAAAAGAGAAAATGATCATCTTAAATGTTCTGCTGGTAAGCTACTTAATCTTTGACAAGCAGGACAGGTACATAACACAGGCGCAACACAAACTCTTCCACTGCCTGGCTCCCCAATGGTGGAATCAAGTCCCCCACCTCCATCAGAAGCACAGACTGCCTTCTCACCTTCAAAAGAAGGTTTAAAACTAACTTATTTAGAGAATTTAATGGCGCTTAGGAATAGTATGGCACTTCACATAATCTAATGTTGTTTAGAACTATTTGTTGGTCCCCATATGGTGACTTTCCAGTGTTGTTGTTGTATCTCTTGCTATATGTTCACAATCGTTGTGTTATGCATTTATAGTTCTTCCCTTGGCACTTATTGGTTCTCATGATGTATGATTCACGATCTAAAAAAACCCACTGTGTTCGGGGTCTATCACGTTGCTATGCTCAATGACTGAAGCTCTTTGTAAAAGCTCTCTCTTGTAAGTCGCTTTGGATAAAAGCGTCTGCTAAATGAATAAATGTAAATGTAATGTACATATACATAAGCTTTATTCTAGGAGACCTTCCAACATTTGGACTATACCTTCAATGGTTTCGCCCTCGAGTTGGTCTCCAGCCGCTCTCTTCACTGGGCTGCTGAACCCTGAAACGGTAAGACTTACTTAAAGGCTGCTGTTAAACATGTGGCACTAGATCAACGTCTTCATTTCAACGTACCATTTTCGAAACATCCGACCATAAAAAGGGAGACAACCAGCACGTAAGAAGCAGCCATCTTAAAGGCTATAGGCTGCTGCCTAAACTCTAGGATTTAATCAAATGGGAACAGCCTCGTGTTTTAACCTCCACCTGCTGGGGTCCAATTAAGGTCACGTGACCCTGCGTCCAAATCAGAGAGAAGTAGACCTCTGGTCCAAAAAAGTATTTTTTTTTTGTATATTCTGTATTCAAATACCTCTAAATTGATCTGTTTGAGCTTCTACTTCTACTGGCAACAGTTCTGATCTGCTCGCTTGGTGCGTCTGTTCCGCCACCTCCAGCACGGTAGGTGGCGGTGTGTGCACTTTATACCAGAACCAAAGAAGAAGAAGCATAAACAAACATGACTTCCGGGGAGACACACATGTGGCGATAGTTTCATCAGAGTGGTGAGTATTGAGCTCTTTGAGCTTCTACTAGCAACAGTTAGCTAGCTTCTAGTGGGTTTTATACTTCGTAGCTCGTTACTTTACCGCTGGTAACCCCAGCTGTCCTCGTATGATATGTCAGAATTCTGAACAGGGAGGTAAGGCCCGTACTGTGGGGGTCTTGTAGTGTTTCCTGTTGTTTTAGAGACCCCCCCCCCATGATCTAGTCCTACTGTTGTTATTTTGCATCATCTATTCATTTTGTACATTTGCACATAGCATCATTTGCACTAACTGTACATACACACAACTCTGTAAATTCTGTTAAAATACTGTAACAATACAGCTGTACATTTGTCGCCACCAAATAATCTCTTTAACACCTCTGTATATTCTGATTATACTGTACATACTGTGTATATTCAGAGGATATACTATTGTATTGTGTTGTAATAACGGTTTTGCACTTCTGGTTGGATGCCAACTGTATTTCGTTACCCTGTACTTGTACCTGTGTAATGACATTAAAGTTGAATCTAATCTAATCTAATGCCGCAGTCTCTCGGTCGACCGGTTAAACCGAAGTAGCGGTAAATCTAAATCGCAAAGTAGCGGTAATTCTTCCTGAATCTAATCTAATCCCTCCCGATCCTTCATGCTAGGTCGTTGAATCATGACGAGGTGGGCCCGAGCGAACAACGTTCACAAGCACAAGCCGGCGGACGCCACGCCGTGGAGCCAGCTGAGAGGCTCTGGAGGACGAACCCAAGCCGGAGGCCACGGACGAGGCAGGGGGCAGCCTGGCTCCTGGGGGTCAGGGGGCTCTGGAAGCGGGCGTCCGAGTTGGGGCCGCGGTGGCAGAGGAGGGGGTGACCCTCTGAGAAGACCCCACCCCGGGGGGGCGGGCGTGAAGAAACCTAACCGGAAGAAGAAGGACTATGATAATGTTGACGTCAACGGGTTTCTGGACTTCCTGCAGCAGAGCGGGAAGCCCGTATCTAGCGGCGGCGGCGGCAGGGGAGGGGGGCGGGCGGAGGAGCAGGAGTTCAGGGAAGAGGTCGAGACGGCGCTCTGGAAAGACAGGAGGAGAGAAGACAGGAGGATAAAGAGGCAAAACGAGAAGAAGAGCAACATGGTAAGTCATGGTGGCTCAGCGGGTTAAGGCGTTGGGCTTATGATGGGAAAGTTGTGAGTTCGATTCCCGGCTGTGGCTGTGACATTGAGCAAGGGGAATGTCCCTGTACTTGCTGTAAGTCGCTTTGGATAAAAGCATCTGCTTTAAAGCATCTACATCTAAATGGATCCTTTTATCCATTTCATCAAATTAATATTTTATATTTTTTAAGTCGAGCCAGCGACACACACGCTTGCGTTACACTTCGCATTAAAAAGAAATTATCCACCTTCCAACTGACTCATGATTGGCTCACACCCTCCCTCCCCCTCTCTCTCCTTTCCTCCTCCCTCCACTACCTGCGTCCTCCTCTCTAGCTTTGCTTTAATTGCAGGAAGCCTGGCCACGGATTGGCTGACTGCCCGGAGGCGGAGCGCGATGAGGAGATGGGGAGGGACATATGCTACCGCTGTGGGTCGACCGAACATGAGATCCAGCGATGCAGGGCTAAGATCGACCCTGCCCTGGGTAAGGAAGACGCTCCGGGTTCAAACGAAAGGTTTGATCTGACCTCTGGTTCATCAAGGGTTAACAGTCTGTAAAGGTTTCTTGAAGTGCGTTGCTTTGTCTCGTCCTCAGGTGAATACCCCTATGCTAAGTGTTTCATCTGCGGGAAAATGGGTCACTTGTCGCGTTCCTGCTCAGACAACCCTAAAGGACTTTACGCTGCAGGTGCGTTCCAGCCACTCCCCCCAGGGTTGCGTTCACTTATTAAAAACACATTTCTCAGAAACGCTCGCCGTATTGTCTCTGTTTGGTTTCCACTCTCCTCACCTGTCTCCGGAACCTTCCGCGTGTGTAGGAGGGAGCTGCCGAGTGTGCGGTTCAGTGGAACACTTCCAGAAGGACTGCCCCGAGCATCAGGCCGCGAGTGAGTCAGACCCCCTTCCCGCCTCTCTCTTCGTCCTCCCCCCACCCGCGCTCTCCTCCTTCCTGCTTTCCGGGAGGTCATTTATTGAGCCTGACCCCTTTCTTCTGTCTTCTTCTCTTTCTAATCCACGTTAGCCAACTCGGTGACGGTGGGCTGGCTGTCCAACAACATGAGCGCCGACCACGAGGACGTCCACGTGCCCGTGAAGAAAGCGCCGGTCAAACAGCCCAAAGTGGTGGTCTTCTGAGGGGGGGCGTCCAGGTCACCGCTGCAGACCGCGCTTCTCCCTGTTGGGCTTGTCCGGAGCTGGGATCGGCCAAACTGTCTGTTGGGGTGGAGGGGGATGGGGATGGGGGGAAGCCCCTATCTGTTGCCCCGAATACAGGGTGCCTGATCAGCCTGACCTGCTCTCTCTCTCTCTCTGGTTTGAATTCCACTGTGCAGATGTTAATGTCTCATATAGATGCCATTTAAGAGAACAAGGACAATGACCGTTTAAAGAGAGAGAGGGGGGGGGGGGGTGTTTATTGAGGATGATGCATTAAAATACTATTCAGATTTTGTAACATGTCGATGTCATAATTGACTGATTTAACATCATCAAAAGAACATGGCTGTAAAAAGACAAACAAATCAACCAACAGTAAATTAACGACCACCCACAATGACTCAGGTGGTCTATGTTTTACGTTCAGTCTGTTGCCGCCATGACCCTAGAATCCTGTAGATTGTAGACCTGTAGGTTGTGGAGAAGAAACTACAAAGATCAGATGCATGCTGGGTAGAGCAGGCCTGCGCGCACTCGCCTTGGGAGTGTTATAAAGACGTAGTGATGACGTCTTTCTCCAGGAAGCCGATGCAGGCGTGAGCCGTCTCGTCCATGGACCTGGACCATCCGGCGAGGTCCCCGGCCACGTAGGGCAGTGTGCTGGAGGTCACCTGGGTGTAGTAACACACCTGGAGGGGGAAGAGGCCATCAGGAGGGCATCGCTCACTCTACGTACACGCGCGGAGGGGGGGGGGGGGGGGGGGGTGTGCAGCGTACGAACCCTGCAGCTGTTGGGTCCCAGAGCGTGGATGAGGAATCCCACACACTGGATTTCGCCACGTTGAAATCCCTCCTGGGGAGGCACCGTCGTCACGGTTACGGACCTCTCGGCGATCGTGTAAGGGTCCCTATGCGCGGCACACACACGTGACATAACGTTCGTATTGTCGATTTGAGAGAGACAGAGAGGAAAAGAGAGCGCCCCCCTGGTGTGAGAGGAGAGGGTACCCGTGTTTGCATGGCCTCCTCTTGGAGAGCAGGATCACAAAGTCCTGGACTCGGCCTCCGTCGTTGGGGGAGCACTTGATGTGGTACACGGCCTCCTCCTCGCCAGCCCTCTCCACCTCCTTACAGCTCCTGACAGGGGCAGATACAGGTGAGAGGTGAAAGGTCACTTCCAGACTAAATAACCACACCCAGCATTTTAAAATATAGCTTTAAAGGGCCTTTCAACATGCTGTACAAGGGGGCTGTCCATGTGGAAAAGCTGTAGGGTGTATGCACTATACATTTAGCAGACGCTCTCTGAGGCAAGTAGAGTGACGTGCCTTGCCCAAGGACAAAATATCATGTTGGCACAGCCAGGAATTGATTATTAGCCTGAATCCCTAACCGCTTAACCACTTGAGTTGGCTAGAATAGTTCTCAGCTGGGGTGGGGTGGTTTGGAGAAGGAAGCCCACCCCATAAGCACCAGCAGAAGCCTGCTCACACCAGCAGAAGCCTGCTCGCAGCAGCAGAAGCCTGCTCGCAGCAGCAGAAGCCTGCTCGCAGCAGCAGAAGCCTGCTCGCAGCAGCAGAAGCCTGCTCGCAGCAGCAGAAGCCTGCTCGCACCAGCAGAAGCGGTAGCTCGCACCAGCAGAAGCCTGCTCGCAGCAGCAGAAGCCTGCTCGCAGCAGCAGAAGCCTGCTCGCAGGAGCAGAAGCCTGCTCGCAGCAGCAGAAGCCTGCTCGCAGCAGCAGAAGCATGCTCGCAGCAGCAGAAGTGGTTACACATCGTCTCACAGGTAATGTTTGTCCCACTGGGTGCGCAGGCAGGGATCGGCCAATGAGGCGAAGGCTCGGAGGGCCGAGGTAGCCACGTCCATCTGCACCCTCAGACACAGCAGCTCCGTCTCCTCGTGGACGTACACACTGATCTGGGGGAAGGGGGGACGACAGGACACGTCGCATCAGCGCGTCGCCGCCGTGACCTCGTCCTGGGGTCGGTGTGTGTGTGTGTGGCCTCCTACCCTGTCGTGAAGGCTGCTAGCCTCCCAGTCTTGTTTGCCAGCCATCACAGTCAGAGCGGCTATGTTGTTATAGCCCAGGTACACCTGAAAGAAGGAAGTGAACCTTTTAACTTTTGTGCTATCTGTATGTTTTTACCTGCTGCTTCTTTGGGGGATGATAAACTCGAACTGAACTGAAGTGATCCGTTATAAAAAGAGGTTAGAAGCTCTGTGACTCGCTGTTTCCTGTCAGGACGAGAGGCCGAATGTGAGGTGTTCACCTGGTTGCTTTTGTCCCAAGGGACAGAGAGAGGCCCCTCCTCCTTACAGGACAGGATGTGCTTCCTGCGGGGGCGGAGCATGCGGGCGGACAAGCATACGTTAGCAAGGGGGGGGGGGGTAGAAACGGACAGGGGACGTCGTGAAAGAGGGAATCGTGTCGATACGTCCAAACCTCAAACTAAACGTTCGCCTGTGTTACCTCGCCATCCGTATTCTTTTTCTCACGATCGCGGCCAGGTATCGTCTCTCCCCGTCCTGAAGCAAGATAACACACGTTTTGGTATAAAAAAGTGACGTGGAAAGGTCCTTGTGTGTTTGTTGTTAGCTCTGGTCGTGGGTACCTGTGTTGTGTATGTGGCTGTGGGGGAGGCTGGTTGTGGTGAGGCTGGTTGTGGGTGAGGCTGGTTGTGGCAGAGGCTGGTTGTGGGGGAGGCTGGTTGTGGTGTAGGTGGCTGTGGGGGAGGCTGGTTGTGGTGTAGGTGGCTGTGGGGGAGGCTGGTTGTGGGGGAGGCTGGTTGTGGGGGAGGCTGTTTGTGGGGGAGGCTGGTTGTGGGGAGGCTGGTTGTGGGGAGGCTGGTTGTAGGGGAGGCTGGTTGTGGGGAGGCTGGTTGTAGGGGAGGCTGGCTGTGGGGGAGGCTGGTTGTGGGGAGGCTGGTTGTGGGGAGGCTGGTTGTGGGGAGGCTGGTTGTGGTGTAGGTGGTTGTGGGGAGGCTGGTTGTGGTGTAGGTGGCTGTGGGTGAGGCTGGTTGTAGGGGAGGCTGGTTGTGGGGAGGCTGGTTGTGGGGAGGCTGGTTGTGGGGAGGCTGGTTGTGGTACCTGTGTGGTGTATGTGGCTGTGGGGGAGGCTGGTCCTTCATCAGAAGCGTTGGCCTGCTGGTAGATGAGAAAAGCGCTGTTGATGTGTCGAGGTTTTCCCTCGGTCCACTCCTGACAGTTGTAGGCCTCAACGCGAACTCCTACTTCTACGCTGTGGAGATACACACGCTTAAGACGCGCGCACACCAGCACACACACACACACACAAGCGCACAATTTACCTGTTCTGGAAGATGTTGTTGACCAGAGCTTTGAAGACCAGCCTGTCTCCCACAGAGGACGGTCCCCTGAACCTGAACATGTCTACTGAACGCAGAGTCGGGTAGCAACCCCACAGACGACTGGAGAAAGAGACACACACTCGTTTGTAGACACTGCGTATGTATGTGTGTACATATACAATGTGTGTGCATGTGTGTATATACAATGTGTGTGTGTGTATACACAATGTGTGTGTACCAGGCTGCCACTGTCGCTGCGTTCTCCATCCAAGCCATGATCTGTCCTCCAAACGTGTTGCCATGGTGATTGGCGTGTGGCGGCAGGACCAGTTCGATGCTCTCCACACGCGTGTTCTCCGTGGTGAGGGAGGGCGTGTCTTTCCTGTGACCCAAACCTGGAGACGCAGCGACAGACACAACCTAGCTACATATAAAAAGTTTAATTTATGTTTTATCTCCAGTTTTCCTCTTGAAATATGCTGTTTCCAACATATTCATCTACAGTTGACAGATATTACTGCCTGTGAGTTTTTTATGTGTGTGTGGACATTATTTGTCATGTGTTGACATCACCGTTAGGGCTGAGGAGGTTCAGGTTGGACCGCTGCAGTATTTGGTAGTCTTGCAGGAGGGAGCTGAAAGCTTGGTCGTTATGCAAACGCAGTCTTCTTCTCTCTGAAGCCAGAGAATGCTGCAACCGGTCTTCTTCCGTGCATAGATTTTCTACGGGTCTTAGAATAACCTACAGACACGCACACACACAAACACACACACATCAGCCAACTGACATTTAAGGAGTCGATAATTACACTGAGACGACCACGAAAGTGAGACGAACAAACGCATGACATCAACACTGTAAATACTGTAAAAAATACTGTAAAAAAAAAAAGAATACAGCTGTATATTTGTACTACCAAAATATCGTTAATACCCTCTGCATACTACATTTACATTTATTAATTTAGCAGACGCTTTTATCCAAAGCGACTTAACAAATATACTGCTGCATATTCCGCTTCTGCTGCCTGTTTTTGCACTTCTGCTTGGATGCCAACTGCATTTCGTCACCCTGTACTTGTGTAAGTACACCATGTGCGTGTGTAAAGCAGGGGCGGATCTAGAAAATTTTACATGGGGGGGCAAAGGGGTGGCAAGAGGTCTTGGCAGGGGGTCATGGGACAACAGTACGTGGGCCCCCCCCCCCCGTAGAGCCGCCCCTGGTGTAAAGATAATATAGTTGAGTGTTGAATGTAAGATCTCACCTTCTGAGATCCCACAGGCTTCCCCACAAAGGTGGAGAATCCCACGCACACTGTCTTCAGAACACCCGTCCACACATCCTGCACAGCAACACGAATCCCCACCTCCGCACACACACAGCAAATCAATGTGATTTTATTTACAGAGCACCTTTAAAACAACTTCCGTTGACCCAAAGTGCTTCAATATTACCCAGATAAATCAATAAAACACAATACACCACTAGGACACAATACCCACTGGAGCTTATGGTTAAAAGAAATAATATGAAATAAAATAATACAATAAATAAAATGAATGAAATAAAAATAAATAAAATATCATACCCACTGGAGCTTATGGGTAAAATAAATAATATGAAATAAAATAATACAATAAATAAAATGAATGAAATAAAAACAAATAAAATCTCAGCCAACGCGCATACAGGGACTGTAGGTGAAGGGTCGGTGCACCGTGGTTACTCCGTGTCCGACCATCAATCGATAAGAAGGGCTTATCACACGGCGTGTGTGGACACACTCGAGGTCATGGGCTTGTGTGATTGCGCGGGAGGTGAGCGCGTGTTTGTTTTTGTGAGTGCACGGGCGAGTGACAGCGCCTACCTCCATGCTTGTGGTGAAGGCTCGATTGCATCTGGCCTTGATGATAATGACCTGCCCTACCCTGGGGCGAGACACAGAGACAACGTGGTCATCTTCAACACACAACACTTCCATTTACATTGATTCATTTAGCAGACGCTTTTATCCAAAGCGACTTACAAGAGAGAGCTTTTACAAAGACACAGATCAACAGTGGTGGCAATGAGCGACTGACGTACCTGACCGTCTCCTCAAACTGGATGTCATCCATGGAGACCGTGACGCAGGAAATCCCAGCATGCCTCTCCGCTGAGAGGAGAAAGACAAGAGAGACGTGAGACCATATATGTATAAAGAACCTTTCTAATGTCTATGCGTGAGACAAATCACCCCGAGGGGTCAGCAACACAACTGCCCTGGAAGGGATTCTGTGACTCAACACAGTACAGTAACGGACAATCAAGTCACACTTTCTGTACTGACAAGTACAACAACAAACAACTGCACAAATCACCCCTCACCGGCTAGACAAGCAGTGGTGTCCATCCATTTGAGCAGCTGCCCTGCGCTCAGGAGTCCCTGGTGATCTGCATGGCAAGGCAGGATGGACTGACACATCTGAACCTCCATTGGAGCAGCGGCCTCCCTCGGATTCGACCCCGGGAGAGGAGCACCTTGAGCAGGCGCGGTCCCAGCCTGAGAGCCCTTGGTGTCCTGGTCCTGACAGCAACTCAGGGACAAGTTCATCTTGACATCCCGCTGGGGTTTGTTCTTTTCGTTCATCTTCACCTCCGGTGCTTCTGCGGTTTTCAAGGTATAGATGCAGTTCTGGAATAGCCGACAGAGACGAACAAAGCTGAAGCGATCACTAGAAAGAGGTCAGAGTCATTGACGAAATACAAAACACTTAACCACTCCTCTCGTCTATCTCTGATCGTTATCGTTGGCCTTCAACCTTTTAACGACGGAACACACACGCAGGGACACACAAATGACACTCAGCCTGAACACCGGGACCACCTGCGATCTCTCCCGGCTCTGCAAAGGTCGCTTATGGTTCAAGTCTGGAGCTGAGAGAAATGGATCAATGCAACACGTCGCTAAAACTGATCTTCACAGAACACTTGTTTCTTCTGTCAGTCACTTCCTTTCTGGCACAAACACACACACACACACACACACACACACACACACACACACACACTCACACACACACACACACACACACACACATGTTATGGCTTATGGACTCTGGTTTCTTATCAGCATATCATGCATGGAACTAGAGGGACTTTGACTGAAATCAAATTAATTTTTATTACAGGTAGAACGTTTATTTAATGTATCACGTGTAAATTCCAAATAAATCCTTGCATGCCTCACTCTTATACTAGATATCTGTCCATAAGAAACTAAATTAGTTAAACATCCAAGCTCAGGGCAAAGTGTGTTGTGTGACATCAACATTTCCTGCAGTACAAAGTACACTAAGCTCAGCTCACTCAGCTGTTAACATTTACAAACATTTTGGATGTAACAAAGAAAAAGCATAAAAAACACCCCAAATTGTATGAAACTTTTTTTCGTATCACAATAAAATTGTTTATTGGTTATTTGTTGTCACAATTATTTATTTGGAATATGAAAACGTATTATTGGCAGAATATTCGCTTTGGGAATAAAGCAGAGTTGGAGGACGAATCCCATTGGTTGAACCAGCTGACATTGCAAACGTCACAGCAAACACGGAACTGTTCCGGAAACAGGCATGACCAACGTTCCATCCCTACGAAACATTTTAAATAGTTGTTTTATTGGTAGGCTGCCTTAAATTATGTTGATTTTTCTCTCTATCGCTATTCATTTGAGCAACGTTTAAGCAGCATCTCTTCGCCGTAATTAAAGGTGAGATCGGTTTGACTCTTGCGTCATATAGTTGACATTAAGTGCAGTAGAAGTCATTTTTGCAGGTTCTATTTATATGCCTGTTCTCTCTCATCTGCTTCTATCTGCTTCTCCTTACCCAACACCCTGCAAGCTCCAGAACCTCTACCCTAACCCCAATGACCATATCAACAGAAATGAGCGGGTGTTTTTTGGACGAAAATCAGTTTCACGATTACTGCAAGGACCTTCTACAGCATTCCGACACAATCAGGGATGGTTGGATCTGGGAACCAGGAAAGGTAGGCAGGAGGCGGGGGTTAAAGTCAGGTAGGACAGGAGAGAGAGGAGCGGTCAGGGGCATGGAATCCCACCTTCGCTGTTGGCTCTTGTTGGGAGTCTAGAGCCTGGAGGATGGTTACCTGAGGAGGAACAGCCTGGGGTCTGGCAGGGTGGGCCGCAGCACGGACCAGGATGAGGGGGAGGGAGGACTGGGGTCAGCCTCCAGCTGTCTCAGAGCCCCCTTGACCAGGCAGGATCCAGAGGACACTGAGGGACAGCAGGTAGGACACTGCCCTGGGGGGTGGTGACTGCTGACATCATGAACATTTACATTATAGTCATTTAGCAGACGCTCTTATCCAGAGCGACTTACAGCAAGTACAGGGACATTCCCACCCTGAGGCAAGTAGGGTGAAGTACCTTGCCCAAGGACACAATGTCATAAAAAAATTTTCTCACATGTCCGGGAATCGAACCGGCAACCTTCTGATGACTAGCCCAATTGTGTTTCTCTTTTTTCATTAGATGTTCACAGCTAAGGTGACTTTTGATGATGATGATGATGATGATGTTATGGACGTTAACGAGGACGAAGAGCTCGCCTGCAGCGGTGTGTCCAGAGGCAGCGAGCAGGTGGTTCAGTATGAGCATCACATCCTGTTCTCCTGCAGCTATCAGACCCCTGTCCTCTACTTCAGAGCCTCCACACTGGGTGGGTACAGAGAGAGAGAGTGTGTGAGTGAGTGAGTGTGTGTGTGTGTGTGTGTGTGTGTGTGTGAGTTTGTGTGTGAGTGTGTGTGTGTGAGTGTGTGTGTGAGTGTGTGTGTGAGTGTGTGAGTGTGTGAGAGTGTGAGTTTGTGTGTGAGTGTGTGTGCGTGCGTGCGTGCGTGTGTGTGTGAGTGTGTGTGTGAGTGTGTGTGAGTGTGTGAGTGTGTGAGTGTGTGAGAGTGTGAGTTTGTGTGTGAGTGTGTGTGTGCGTGCGTGTGTGTGTGAGTGTGTGTGTGTGTGTGTGAGTGTGTGAGTGTGTGTGGGGGAAGGCTTTGTGTGAACGCTCCCTGTGTATTTCAGATGGGAGGAGTCTGTCTCTAGAGGAGGTGTGGAACAGCGTCCATCCCAGTTACAGAGTCCGATTCCAGAACAGCCCCTGGGATTCAA
This sequence comes from Neosalanx taihuensis, assembly GCA_030340665.1. Classification (NCBI taxonomy): domain Eukaryota; kingdom Metazoa; phylum Chordata; class Actinopteri; order Osmeriformes; family Salangidae; genus Neosalanx; species Neosalanx taihuensis. Next base: position 1,492,848 of record CM059311.1, read on the forward strand.
TCACACAACAGGTAGAAGGCAACTCTCTCTCTCTCTCTCTCTCTCTCTCTCTCTCTCTCTCTCTCTCTCTCTCTCTCAATCTCTCTCACCCTCTCTCTCATTAATTCGTTCTCTCTCTCTCTCTTTTCCTCTCGTGGCTACTCCACCCCCCTCTCTCTCTCTCTGACTCCCCGTAGGAACACCCCTTGCTGGGCCAGCCTTTCTTTATGCTCCACCCCTGTAAGACAGAGGAGTTTATGCGGCCTGTGATGCAGGCAGCCCTGGAGGAGCACAGGTAAGGACTTCAACAGGCCAACACCAGGTTTAAACCAGGCCTAAACCAGGTCTACACCAGGCCTACACCTGGCCTACACCAGGCCTACACCAGGCCTAAACCAGGCCTACACCAGGTCTACACCAGGCCTACACCAGGCCTAAACCAGGCCTAAACCAGGTCTACACCAGGCCTACACCAGGTTTACACCAGGCCTAAACCAGGTCTACACCAGGCCTACACCAGGTTTACACCAGGCCTAAACCAGGCCTACAACAGGCCTACACCAGGCCTACACCAGGCCTACACCAGGCCTACACCATGCCTACACCAGGCCTAAACCAGGCCTACACCAGGTCTACACCAGGCCTACACCAGGCCTAAACCAGGCCTAAACCAGGCCTACACCAGGTTTACACCTGGCCTACACCAGGCCTACACCAGGCCTACACCAGGCCTACACCAGGCCTAAACCAGGTCTACACCAGGCCTACACCAGGTTTACACCAGGCCTAAACCAGGCCTACACCAGGTCTACACCAGGCCTACACTGGCGACTGTCCAATGTATTTGTCTTGTCTTCAGAAATATCCATGGACTGATGTTTTATTTGCATTCCTACAGGCAGGTGAACTACGTAGTGACATGGCTGAGTGTGGTGGGTCCGCTGGTGGGGCTGAACATTCCTCTCAGCTACTTCACACGGGTACCTCTCCACCCCGCCCAGGGATCCAGGCAGACGTAACCAGGCACCCCTCCACGCCCTCTGGGGGGAACCGACCCCTGCACCTCTCCTGCACCTCTCCTCATGGAAACATCTAAAACTGTCAGGACAGCGGCTCTCGAGGGTAGGAGCCTGACACCTGTGCTCTATGAGCGCGCGGAGCAAAGGAGAAAGCACACTGCTGCCATCTGCTGGTCATGACTGAACATTACAGCTGTCTGGGCTTTTTTTTTGTCATACTGAAGATTACAATTATGCAGCACATCTCAAATGTAGCTACAGCTTTCAGATGTACAGTTTTTATTTTTTTCCACTCTGAAAACCGTTGATCTTTAGAGCTTCAGAAGTGAAATGGCTTCTGTATCTCTGTGTATGCATCTTTCCGTGTATTACAGTTGACGTCGATGAAGAATCGCGCATATGTTTCTGATATGAATCTTTCACAACCTCAACTTAAAAGACTACCAGACACTGATCTATTGTGTGTGTTGTTTTGTTTTTTGGTCACATAAATCCTTCTTTTATACCTCTTGGCTGTAGTGTTGAGGATGGATATAAGCGATAAATAAGAGGACCCCTGGGGGCAAACAGATCTTCCAGTGAGCGTGTGAGGGTGGCAACTGTAATTCTGCCATAGGTTTACCTCAGATGAACTCATCTTGTAGGTCAGGGGTGTCAAACTCATGCCATCGCGGGCCAAGAGGGTGCAGGTTTTCGCGTCAACCAAGCCCCTACACCAGCTGATTTCACTAACTCGTTTCTCCACTTAGTGAAATCTAACTCGTTATTGATATCAGCTGGTGTAGGGGCTTGGTTGACGCGAAAACCTGCACCCTCTTGGCCCGCGATGGCACGAGTTTGACACCCCTGTTGTAGGTCCATCACTGAGAGAGAGGGAGGATGGGATTAGTTCATGGCTGCAGATCGTACATCCACCCCGGGGGGGGGAGAAAGTCACAGAACGGTTCTGGGGAATCTGAAAACCACCCTGTGATTAGCTGTAGAACCACACGACTTACCTCAAGAGCCCTTATCCTGATAAGCTACCCCACAAGGTCTACGTATGCAGGTATAGTTTCCTCACTGTTCTCGAGTTCCCTGCTGCTGTTCGTTAAGATCGTGAGCTTCGCGGGGGGGGTGGGGGTGTGGGGGGGGGGTGGGGGTGGGGGGTGGGGGTGGGGGGTGGGGGTGGGGGGTGGTTGGGGATCCATGTGGATTCAAGTGCGCTGGCCTCGGTTTGTGCAATCAGTTAGCCCGCGATCGGTTAGCCGTGTTTAAAAGAGAGCATTGTTAGCCCGTGATGTCTTCCTGCCAATGTTAGAACAGCAATTGGAAACACATGGCTATCGAGCCTGCGTACTAAGCCGCATGCTCACAGAGGAGTTGTGGGGGGGGTGGGGGGGTGGGGGGTTGGGGGGGGGGGGACTTAAGAAAGGAAACAAATGTTTGCCGTAGGTGAGAGGAGGGAGAACAGTGCTGGGTGCACGAGTGCTGCCGAAAACACTTCATATCCTCAATCCCACTGAGGAGAGCAAGAGGAGAGGAGGGTGAGAGGAGAGGAGGGTGAGAGGAGAGGAGGGTGAGAGGAGAGGAGGGCGAGAGGAGAGGAGGGTGAGAGGAGAGGAGGGCGAGAGGAGAGGAGGGTGAGAGGAGAGGAGGGTGAGAGGAGAGGAGGGTGAGAGGAGAGAGGAGGGTGAGAGGAGAGAGGAGGGTGAGAGGAGAGGAGGGTGAGAGGAGAGGAGGGTGAGAGGAGAGGAGGGTGAGAGGAGAGGAGGGTGAGAGGAGAGAGGAGGGTGAGAGGAGAGGAGGGCGAGAGGAGAGGAGGGCGATAGGAGAGGAGGGCGATAGGAGAGGAGGGCGATAGGAGAGGAGGGCGATAGGAGAGGAGGGCGAGAGGAGAGGAGGGCGAGAGGAGAGGAGGGCGATAGGAGAGGAGGGCGATAGGAGAGGAGGGCGATAGGAGAGGAGGGTGAGAGGAGTTGAGGTCGAGAGGAGAGGAGGGCGAGAGGAGAGGAGGGCGAGAGGAGAGGAGGGCAAGAGGAGAGGAGGGCGAGAGGAGGGTGAGAGGAGAGGAGGGTGAGAGGAGAGGGGGGCGATAGGAGAGGAGGGCGAGAGGAGGGCGAGAGGAGTTGAGGTTGAGAGGAGAGAAGGGCGAGAGGAGAGGAGGGCGAGAGGAGAGGAGGGCGAGAGGAGAGGAGGGCGAGAGGAGAGGAGGGCGAGAGGAGAGGAGGGCGAGAGGAGAGGAGGGCGAGAGGAGAGGAGGGCGAGAGGAGAGGAGGGCGAGAGGAGAGGAGAGGGTGCCTTCCCACGGGAGAGAGTGATGTTCCTCCCCGCATGCAGGCTGTGCTTGTCTTCTGATCTGCAGGCTGATAGGCACGGTCTGCCTCCTGTTTTCATGTTATTGTCCGCGCCCCTGACCGGGTTACGTTGGAAACAGTGAACTCATCTGGGAAGATGTTGTTCCCGTGTCTCTCTCTCTCTCTCTCTCTCTCTCCTCTCACTCCTTCCTACCATCTCCAGCTCTCTCTTTCAAACCTCATTCATATGCAGGATCTTGCACTCCTCCCTAGTAAAATGACGTGCAAAATGTTGCATTACGCAATGTTTGCGGATCGCAGAGGCAATGGAAAACAATCTCCACTAGAGGGTCTCACTAGGAAACTGATTTATCCATGAAGCTCGGTAGGATCTTTAGATCATCTTGGCAGCCTATCTCCTTCTGGCCAGATCCTAGATCGGTGGCCCTGGTCTGATAAAAGGATGTTGGGGTCTGGCTGGCCAAGGTGGGGGCTGGTGGTGGAGGTAGGGCACCCTAGTACTCAGATGGGGTGAGGGGTACGGATGTGCAGCTATGACTGCTCGTTAGAAGGATTTTTTTTATGTTGAGAAGCTCACTTGAAGTTCTCTCTCTCTGTACATTCACACACACACACACACACACACACACACACACACACACACACACACACACACACACACACACACACACACACACACAGACCCCCAGCATGAGGGCCATGTTGGTTCTGTTAACATCCCCCCCTTGGGTCTGTGAAGAACTCATCTGGAGGTAATTACACACACACACACACACACACACACACACACACACACAGCTTGGTTGCGAATCTGTTTCATAGCAGAACAAGGAGCTTGAACGGTAGGATGTCATCAGCATATAAAACGACAAAACAAGCCACAAGCCTCCCCTTTGTCTGGGGAGAAAAGTGTGTGAGATGCCGTCGATATGGAGGAAACCTGCTCACCTGGGACCGCTGCAGACGCCCTGATTCGCGCGTGTGCGTGTTTGTGCGAGTGTGTGTCCGACGGCAGCTTGAACCTATTTGCATCTCGTTTCATCTTCTTCTCTGGCAAACGGACGTCTCCAGCTCCCCATCATTAAACAACTGGGTTGGTGGAGGTCCCGGGTCCTGGAGTTTACCCCCAGAAGAAGCCCCTCATGTCAGGGCTTCACAGGGCCCGATGCCTCCTCGCTGCGGAGCCTGTGAAGACCTTGACCCCGAGGGACCAGCGAGATGAGCCAGGATGCAGCACGCTAGCCAGCTCGCATCTCTGATAAACATCATGCAATTGATCCATTCCCACCCGTTTCATCCATAGGGGAATGAGTGTGTCTGTACTGTGTGTGTGTGTGTGTGTGTGTGTGAGAGAGAGAGAGAGAGAGAGGCTGATTCAAAACAACAGTACAGAGGATCCATTCAGTCTTTCTGCTCTCCTGGTTCCAATTGGAAAGAAACAGCGGAGAGTGTCTTCTTCTCAGCCATTACATTACGGAATCTGCCCAGGTGCATCTGACCCAGTGTCGCCGACTGCATCACAGGCACTGTGCATGAGTAAATATAATTGCAAGGTTGGTTAACGTTAGAAACCTTTAGGACAACGTTCGCTTTTTGGAGATCTACTGGATTGTATTATGGGTTGAACATCTGCAGGAGGATAACTAACCTTGACGCTTGGCCATGATCTTAGATCTGAGTCACCCCATGGTCTTTCAGTTCCAGAGGGGACCAGGCCAGTCTTAACAAAGTCCATCAAGTAACTTCATGGCCTCTGCTTTAACTGCCCCTTTTTGCCCCCTGGAAGGGACGAATGATGAATGAGAGTGAAGAAGTTAGTTTTGTCCCCCCCCGGCTGATGGTGCAGCACCCTGTAAATCATCTTTCCCCATGAGATCATTATGGAGCCATGTGTTTGTGGTTGTAAGCGTTGTGGGGGGGGGGGGGGGGGGGGCGTGTTGTTGACCGTTAGCTAAACGAGGGGGGGGGGGGGGGTTGAGTGCCTCCCGTTGAGTCCCTCCCGCCAATACCAACCTCACATTCATCCCATTCATTCGATCCGGTGACGAGGGACGGTCGTGAAAGACTGGATCAGAAAGTTCTTGAAGCCTGAACGAGCCTGGTGCTTAGAAAGGGGAGCCTGCTGCTGCGGGTGTTGGTTCCTCTCTGTCATTGTCTTCCACTGTTGCCAGATCGCTGTGGGGTTGCAGTGGTGTTGTGACATGGCTGGCTGTCTTAATGACTGCATCCCTTGAGTCAACATAAACACTAAAACAAGACTGCATGTCAAAGTCTGGCAAGTAGTCCCATTTCTGCGGCTGTTTCTGACATTGCTGCCTGGGTTTGTGGTGTTGGTCTGGGTTACGGAGGGTTGTGCATGCGTGCACCTGTGTGTGTTGTGTGTGTGTGTGTGTGTACAGGCTACGAGTTTCTTTCAGGACTGAAGTTACCAACCATGGGCCAATAACTTACTTCACGGCTGTCAGCGAGAAAGGCCATCACTCTAACTCACACAGTAGTGCTAAAACACACAAACACACACACAGCAAAGTGTGACAAAGATCTGTCCGTGGTCGTCTACAAAAAGTCCAAACAGTAGAGCTAAACATGCTAGACAAACAAGGTCATTAATGCCACGAGGATTTATGCTTGGCCCAGAGTTGTGGCCAGGGAGTGGGTCTCTGATTGGCTCCCCCAGCAGGCTTCATCACGCCAAGACAACGCAGATAAATACTATAAAACAGAAATATTGTCCTGGATCGGAACAGTAATAAGTCGGCCCCTGTTGCCATTGCAGTGGGCCCCCTATCCTGGTGAAACCCAACTCTGACGGAGCTTTGTTTACTGAACTGGGTAGAGTAAGACACGGTCTCAATGCCACCTGTACGTCCAATCAGATGGGGTTTAACCGTCCAATCAGATGTGGTTTAATTAAGGCGTATCGCCAGAGAGATAACTGGGCCAGATGTTTGCACCTGAACAGACAGGAGAAAGACCCAGATAGAGGGAGCGGACCTTACCTGAGGCCAAAAGATGACAGGATCAGGAAACGCTCGTTACCCCCAGCTTAAGCTGGAAGCTATTAGTCCGGGACCTTGTGTAAGTGTGTGTAAGTGTGTGTGTGTCTGTGTAAGTGTGTGTACAAAGCTATTAGGTGCATTTTAGGGCCTGCGAGGGAAGCTGTGCTAAAGAGAGACGGAAGGAAGGATCCCCCTGAGCGGTCGACCGAGATGAAAGTGAAGCTTGTCCCCCCGCTTGTGACCGAGGTAAGATCAGACAGCCAGCGGGCTCTTCCAGGATGGAGGTCAGGGGCCTGGTAGGACTAATGAGGCCGGTCCATCCTCTGGAGCTCAGGCCTCGCTGGAGATGCTCGGGGGGGCGACATTAAAAAGGCTTTCATGCATCTGCAGGGTCAGAAGAAGATCACGCAGTCTTTCATTGGTCGGTTCATAACGGAGGGAAGGGCCAGACTGGACAGCAGGCGTCTTGTCGGACGTGCCGACCTAGCAGAGGATGTTCCGGAATCAGGACCAGGATTTACTCACCATGTTAAACCAAGAATTGACAGTGGCAGGAAGGTGCGTACTCATTTCACCTGAGAACTTTCTGGAAGGTTGCCGTCACGCACTTCCTTTGGTGACGGACCGAGGGACGAGTCTTCGTGTCCGCTGCCGAACCGCGGTCTTCGATTTCAGCATGAGACTGTTAATACAGATTGTTTTTCCAACCCTCCCTTGATTTTCTGGCCCAAACCGCGATGGGAGTTGCTTCATCTGCCAGTTACAATAAATGACCAAGACCCCCCCCCCCACCATGAGAGAGCTGTTTAGAAAACCTCCTCAGCCACGTCAATATAGACCCACTGACTGGAAATCAAGTCTTTATCTTGAGCTACTGCTTTGGCCACTGAGGTGACATCATTTACATTTGACCATTTAGCAGACGCTCTTATCCAGAGCAACTTACAGCAAGTACAGGGACATTCCCCCCCTGAGGCTAGTAGGGTGAAGTGCCTTGCCCAAGGACACAACAGCATGTTGCCACAGCCGGGAATCGAACTCACAACCTTCCGATCATGAGCCCGACGCCTTAACCACTGAGCCACCTGACTCCCCGTAAAGTGTGTGAGTACTGTGAAGGAGCCACTCAGAAACACAGGGATGAACATTCGTCTTGGTTTTATTGAAAGGACCGCAAAGTGTTCAAACTGTTTAAAACCAAGCACCAAGGTTTGAGGACAGCTTCAAGACAACCATGATGAAACAATCATTTGTCTATTGTAACATTTAAAATAAGAGCTGGCCTCCGTCTTGAAACACAGAGATGACCCATTTTCCCACTTCCATGATGATTTTATTGCCGGTAAAGCGACTTTGAGTACCTTGAAAAGCGCTATATAAATTAAATGTATTATTATTATTATTCTCACATTTCTCTGGAAGTCTATATCTCTGAAGGCACAGCAGAGCACACTCAGACATGACGTCATACAACAGAACTGCACACAAACTCATCTCTATGGATTTTCTGGATTTCAGAAAAAAATATAAATTAAGTATAATAATATATACATATTAATATAATAATAATATATATTAATATTGATAAAGGATTCTCTGTATGGATTTTCTGATCGTCACTTTAGTAAGACACGCAGGCCAACATCTAGAGATACGAAACTGAGAAAAGCAACAACAGAAAAGAACGATGATCAGCGTTTCCTAAGAGCTCGGGGAATGGATCGCCGACGCCTCCGGCTGGGGGGTGGATGAGCGAAGGATGACAGGCAACTCAGTTCCTGCTTCAGCAGGGGATCAGCGTTCACCAGCTGCCGTTCCAGCTCTGACTCGGCAGAAGGTCCTGGATCCCAGACCCAGAGAGAGGGACGAGCCACCCAGCCGACCCCGCCTGGGCCACCTGGTCCTGAGCTGAGACACGACAGGACATGACAGTACGACAGGACTGGCCTCGGGACGAAAAGGGGAGAGATCCGATTCTCCCAGACCTACATGAGGTGTGTAGAGATGAAGAGGAGGAGATGGATGAGGGTTCGAGAGGGGAATCCATCCTTGGTTTGTTCCACCAGAGGAAACCTTACAGGAAGGGCGGTCGGCCCCGCGGCTGAGGAGGGCGAGGTGCTACTCAGAGAACAGGAGAGCGACGGCCATGACGACACAGCACAAGGCCACGTAGGGACTCTTCCTCTCACCTGGGAGAATAGAAAGATGATGATAAAGCTTGTGTTCAGATCTAGTCAACAGTTCTGGTTATTTCCAGTCATTCCAGCCAATCAAGAACATTTCAAATCCGTTTCACGATCTGATAAGTCATCAGAGGACATACAAAAGTCCAACCAAATCAGGAATTTGGACAACATTGACATCGTTCGCAGTTTTTATAGACGCATTTGAATGTCCATGTGTCCCTGTAACCATGACTAAACACACATGATCAGACATAATGATAACAATAACAATTGGCTCACCTATTCTGGCACATTTCCAGAAGATGCCCAATAACCTGAGGAGAAACGTCAAAAGAAAACCATAACACACAAAATCCCTTCCAGAACATGTATGTAAACACTCACTGTGCCTCCACTGTACACACACACACACACACACTGGAGAGTCCGGAGGTAATTACACACATGGAGGGGGGTTAAGTTGAATTATGCTAGAGGAAACCAATTAGCCCACTAGCCCTATTCTGAACTGACTGCCGGAAATTCCCCTTGTTTGTGTTTGTGTCTATTCGAGGAAAATAATTAGGGAGACCTGACCCTTAATGTTGCTTTAAGACAAGGTGAGTAGGGAAGTACAGGGGGGAGGGCCTCTACAGTGAAACCTCCATACAGGCAGTGGAAAAATAGGTTGATTTCGAACTAAATCAGAAGGTTGTTTAAGAATATTGTTATTTGTCAAAAGACATGCATGTGGTAGGTTAATTGGACATTGTGTGGAAAGATTTGTCCCTAGTGTATGACTGTGTGAGTGAAAGGTTGTCTCTATGTTGTCTGTCAATGTCTGTGTGATAGCCCTGCGACTAGCTGGCCCCAGTCCAGGGTGTACCCTGCCTACGGCCCGGAAGTAACTGGGATAGGCTCCAGTCACCTGTGACCCCTAATGGGACTAAGCGGAAGAAAGTGAATGAATGAATTAATAATATTTGTTAATATTTGAGAAATCTCACGCCTGCTGACTTTAACTGAACGTGTTCTATCAAAGCCATTTTTAAATCTCTCTTCGGGGACGGGTCATCACTCACGTTCCTCCTCCTGCGTTTTGCCTCGCCGATCGCGGACGCAACCCGTGGCCTTTCTAAAACACGCTGTCAGTAACTCTGTCAAGCTAACGCAACACTCGAGTTCCCGTCCAGCAAAACTAAAGCGAGACCCCACACGTGCCCCGTTTATTTAAGATGAATGTCCAGGGGGGAGTGCTTTTCATGAACAACAAGCGGTCGATCATCGCTGGGTAATTGGGGGGGGGGGTGACAGGCTGTCTCCACCCAACATCATCCCCCCCTCTGGGACTGAGATGTGGGTCCATCTCCCAGCCTTCCCCAGGCTCAGCTGAGAGAGATTTATACGTGAGAACTCATTTGATGTCAATAAACACATCAGCAACACGCAAACACTGTGGAACCAATTAAACTACCCTGAAACAATAGGATTCATCTGCGGGTCTTTGGTGTGTGTGTGTTTGAGACAACACTGCCGCGAGGCCTGGGGCTGACACTCACTGCGGCCTGATTTGTCTTGGAAGGAGCGTCTGTTTGCAGAGCTAAAATCATGCGCTTGCTGTAATCCCTTCATATCCCTCCCCTCCCACATGTGGTAGGCAGCTTGTTGGTTTAACCTCCCCGGTAGAAAAAAGGGAAAAAGGATCTGGAAAGGAATTTTGAGCTGTTGTTTTTTTGGAGGGGAGGGGGGGGGAGGCGAAAAAGCCTTTTTCCTGTAAAACGCAACGAAAACTCGTTTCTAGGCAAGGGGTGGCTGTGAGGGGGGGGGGGGGTGGGGGGGAGGAGGCACGGCCGTTCCTGATGAACGGTACTCTCTGAGACAAGTCAGTCTCTCTCTGTATGCTGGTCCGTGGTGGGAGGGAGGGAGGGAGGGTGTCGAGAGAGCGCACCCAGTCTTGTTCTTGTCCAGCAGGCTTGGGGCGAGGGTGTGGAGATAGGCGCAGGTACAGATGAGCAGCAGAATCACCGTCAGCAAACTCTGGAAGTTAAATATGGCCGACTGGGAGGATGACAGGAGAGAGGGAGAGAAGAGGGAGGAGAGGACAGAAAATACATCATTTGTTGATGAAAATGAGAGAGTGAGGAGTGGAGGGAGGAAGGAGATAGAGGGTACATGTGAAGCCCTTTGTGACATTGCTTGTAAAAAGGGCTATACAATTAATTGTTGATTTGATCTGATTTCATATTGTTTTATTGTCTGTTGTTTTTCTAGTACCTGATTTTATTGTAAAGTGTATTGAGACCATGCACCATGGTGATTTTGCACTTCAAATAATAAATTGATTGATTGATATATGGAGAGAGAAAAGCATAATTGTCAAACTTAAGATAGATTTCAAGGCAAAAGACACTCAATACTACCAAATCATACCAGCTAGCTAGCTGGATGCTAACTATAGTTCATACAAAGTACCTCTAAGACACAGTTAAACACACTTCATTTTCAGCCTATTCACGATATACTACTAAGGGTAGTTTCTCAGCAATAAAAATGTTAATAGTGCCACTTTTAGACAACATAACTCACCATTCTGTCTCACCATAAGGCTGCAGAGTTAGCTTAGCTTAGCTTCCCTTCAAACTTTCGTCGCCCGTCAAACAACGTCATTCACCCGCGTCAAGTCCTGCCCGGAAATTAACGGATGTCAAAAACCTCCTTTTGGACGGTTTAAGCCTTTTAACGTTGAATTTAGCATGGATTTAATTTAAATTAAATTAATTGGGGGAACTTTAAGGTAAGAGGTTATATGAAAACGGTTACGTATATAACGGCGCGAGTTTAGGGTGAATGCAGTGCCGCCACATGCGGTACCTGCGGGTTGTGTTTACAAACATCAGAATAAAAATCAAAATCAGAATCAGAAACAGTTTTTATTCGCTATGAAAGACGTACAAACACATAATTGACTATGGCAGGAGAGAGCAAACATAGAACATATATGGAACATAATAAGGTTTGATAAAAAAAATCATACAAAATTTCATATAAAATACAAATAAGATAAAAGTTAGATAAAAGTGGGCACTAGTAGCTGATGATGGGAGTTCATTTAACAGGGATTGGTTGTCGTCTTAAAATATAGCCGCCTGCAGCTATTGCCTACTTTTTTTATTTGTAATCTTTATTTAAGTCGCGTATATGTTTCTTTGTTTTCTCCATCCTGCCACAGTAAATGCCGTGTTTGTGTAAGCATGGCAAATAAAAACAAATTCGGAGTCTGCTAACAAATCCGTCCCTTAAAAGTTTAGTTGTGCGTCAACTAATTGTATGAAGTTCCACCAAAGACCTGCAGTGTGTTTTCGGTGTGGCGGTAGCCTGCTGGTTGGTCCCATGATGTAAGCAGGAGCTGAGTGCCCATAGGCTTCATTGGCAGGCCATATTCAAAACTAACTTCATTTTGCCATCTTGTTTTTCTCTGTGCTGCTATGTGAGAATGGGATGGGTGATAATTAGCCGTTACACACTTGCAGTAGGCCTGTGTTGTATGAGTGCAGGTTGGGGGCGTTGGCTAGTCATAAAGACGTTTTTATTGGTTGCGTTTTATTCCCCGCCCCCCAGTAAGTCTGCCAATCGGAAATGCCGGTGACGGTGCGTCAGGTGTCTGTCTCCTCGGAACCGGAAACCCCGTATTTCCTGCGACTGGCGTGGGAGGGGCGGGACTTAGGCTCCGGTTTCCAGGTGATGCTGACTGACGGACAGTCTGTCTGGGATGGTGAAGGTGAGCCAGTCAGTCCTGACCTCTGACCCCTGACCTAACTGCCATCCCAGTCTGATTACACCATAAGAGTGTCTGTTTCTGTCCAACCCCCCCCACCCCCCCAACCTCACCATGCCATCCTACCTCTGCCCACCCCCTCCCACCCACACCTCCCACCCGCACGCCCCTGTCCGCAGTGGGGGAGGATGCGGTGACTAAAGAAGCTGCAGAGCTGGAGGTGAAGAAGGAGCGCTACATCCAGGATCTTAACCAGGCTCTGGCCGGAGAAGGACGCTGCGATCCCGGGTACAGTTTCACCCTGACGCCCAGCCCCAGCCCCAGCCCCAGCTCCAGCAGAACCCTGGCCTACGAGAAAGTAGAGAGTGACATTTGGGTGAGTGGTGCCCTCCACTGGTGTGGAGGGAAATCGTACACCCCCCAGTACACCCACACACGCAGGGGTGGCCAACCCTGGTCCTTGAGAGCCACAGTCCTGAAGGTTTTAGATGTTTCCCTGCTCCAGCACACCTGATTCTAATGACTGGGTCATCATCAAGCTCTGTGGAAGCTCTCATAATCAGAATCAGGTGTTTTGGAGCAGGGAAACATGCAAAACCTTCAGGACTGTGGCTCTCGAGGACCAGGGTTGGCCACCCCTGCACACATACAGGCCAGTGGTTCCCCGAATCCCCAAACACCAGCGGTCTCCAGAGGACAGTAACAGTCCACAACCTGGATGGGTGAATGAACATCACCATGTGTAGCCTCTATCAGTGATCCCCAACCCTGGTCCTCAGGAGCCCACTGTCCTGCTCTGGTGTTAGTCCATCATGTGATCCTGACAGCCGCCATGGATGGAATCGCTGGACATAAATAGTCAACTCTGCCCCCCCATTACCTCCAGTTTAAGAAAATAAATAACCATAGTAAAAAAAAACAAATAAAAAAAACATAATGAGCAGAGAGAGAAAAGTAAAAGTAGAAAAAAAAAGTGAAAAGTGTATTTTTTGAGGGGGTCGGTCCATTGAAAGTGATGTAAACAGTCAGGTAGCAGGAAAACATAAGGACGCTTGTTACAGTTGGCCCCTCGCTCCAGGTCAACATGTCCTGTTAGAGAAGGAGCTCTAGCTCATTGACCAGGAACATGCCTGAGGTGAGCGCTCCCACAGGATGAATATGAGCTGGTGAAATAAAGACGCGTGAGGTCACGCGTGTGTGCGTGTGGGGGTGGGGGGGGGGTAGATCCCTGATCGACTGTATAACATGTGTTTATCCAGGCTACACAGGGGTGAGCGGGGGTCTTCTGCCCCCTGGGGCTAACCTGTCATGACGCTAATGTATGTCAAACATGGGGTTTCCCCAGGCACCCCTGATGACGCAACACCGGGGGGCCTGCACTTACTTTTCAAAGGGGGGGGGGGGGGTTAGGCCCTCCGCCGTAACGCCGAGCCAGAGAATGAGGGGTTGTCGCCATGGAAGTAAACACCACCAAACACACCGCAGTGACAGGCGGCGAGACGCACACACGCGGGGCGACGAGACGCGCGCGAGAGCACGCGCTGCCAAACAAACACGGCTGCCGCTCTGTCGCCCCGGCAACAGTTGCCGAATGGAAAACCTAAGGGGGGCTGCTGGGACGGCGAGAGAGTGGAGCCTGTGTGCAGAAGTGAAAGTTCCAAACGGTGCTTTTTTTGTTGTTGAACGTATGACGAAGTGTCATCCCCAACTGATGGGGGGGAGGGGGGGGGGGGGTTGGGGGGGGGGGTGGGGGTTGTGGGGGGGGGGGGATCTTGCTCAACGGTCATTCATGAGACTCGTTCATCATCGCCGGAGAGTGAGTCAGAGGGAGAGCGTTTGGGTCGGAGGCCGGCTGAAAAGACTTAAAACCGTCGTTAAAAAAGCCGCAAAGAGACTTAAAGAAACTTAAATCTGACCGACGTGAATCCGCCGTCCAGCGAGGCCGTTTTCCAGTGTCAAGGAACCGATGTCGTCTGTCCGTCTCTGGCAGCAGGAACTCTTGAGGTTTAACCTGAAGTTCTTGACTTCTGTTACTCAGCAGGGATGAAGGAGGAATTGGCCGGCGTTGGGAAAAGTTGTAAATATCCCTGTGAGAAAAGTATGGGGAAATGGGAGGATAGAGGAGGTGAGAGAGACAGAGAGAGAGACAGAGAGAGAGACAGAGAGAGAGAGAGAGAGGGAGAGAGAGAGAGAGAAACAGAGAGAGAGAGACAGAGAGAGAGACAGAGAGAGAGAGAGAGGGAGAGACAGAGAGAGAGAGAAACAGAGAGAGAGAGACAGAGAGAGAGAGAGAGAGAGGCTGCATGAGGAGAGACAGAAAGAGAGATGAGAGTCCCCGGTGGATGTATTTCAGTCCGCTGCTCTCTCCGTCGACCCGGCCTGTGCGCTGTGATGGCCAGGAATCATCTGCCAGTAGATCAACAGGCTTTATCACAGCCCAGGACTAACCGTTGATGCACGCACACAACACACACACACACACACACACACACACACACACACTTTGTCCAGAGGTTAGTTATTTGGGGTTGTGGCAGCTTCGAGGGTGGGGGGGGGGTCAGGAAGGCCCTTGGTAGGCCAGGATCTGAGAGGCGGAGTTTGTCCTGGCGTGGGACAGCTTCGCTCTCGGAGTGTGAGGGAGACACCAGGGTGCCATGACAACACAGGGGTCCGAAAAAATCCTTCATACATTTCCGTCCGCCTGAGGAAAGACGCTAGGCTGTTCCCATTGACGTGTGTCATGTATGTCATATCCACAGCTCAGTACGGTGCTGAACATGGGAATATTTCTGTTTGGCCAAAGCGTTCGCCCTAACAACTTAACTCGCGACGTCCGCTGGCCCTGATTCTCAAGATAATTCAGCCGCGGACGAGATTCGTTCGGCGATTCTTTCAGCGTTGTCCTTCGCGTTTGAAGACGTTTTACTCCCCCCCCCCCCTCCCCAGATCAAGCTGGGCTCCGTGTCGCTGAAGGCTCACCCGGAGCCCCTGCAAGAGGTCAGGGCCATGCTGGCTCACTTCCTAGAGCAGACCGCCACGCTGGAGAACCACAACCGAAAGCTGAAAGAGGAGAACCATCGATTCAGACAAGAGCAGCAACACATCACAGCTGAGTGAGTCACAAAAAGTACGCACACACACACACAGACAAAATCACACACACACACACACACACATACTCTCTCCAAAATCCATTACCAACGTCTATTTCCTCCCTCTCTCAGTCATGACACAATCCCATAATTCTCCATGGGGAGGGTCACCCCTGCACGTCTCATGTAGCTAGGAGCTGATGTCAGTGTGTGTGTGTGTGTGTGTGTGTGTGTGTGTGTGTGAGTGTGTGTGTGTGTGTGTGTGTGTGGTGAATGAGAATGGAACACACCCAAGGTGCTAAAAGCGGGCCCCACTGACGCACACAGCCTACAGGGCTACACACACAGGGCCGAAATCAGACACACAGGCGCACACAACCTCCGACACACAACAACATACACACACACACAACTGAGGGAATCCCTCCCAAATAAGTGTTGGGGTCTGCTCCCACCACCTTGGATGGGTCCATGTGGTTCCAATCAGCGGATTTCTTAACTGTAGCTTTCCAGAGTCACAGTACGTACAGAATGGAGGCATTGTGTTTTCCGGGAGGGGGGGGGATGGGGGGGGGGGGGGAGCGAAGCAGTGTGTTGTTGGGTTCCCTGGCAACCGCTGCCAGAAAGTGATCCACGCGAGGCTAGACTGAAGTGAGAGAAAGGAGGGAGGGGGTGAGGGTGGGGAGAGGGGGGGGGGGGGCAGGCGAAATGAAACTGCGCTCAAGAGAGATAACGTTTGTACGTTCCTGTGTGTGCGTGTGTGCGTGCGCAGGATGAAGCGCTACGCCGCCCAGAAAGAGTCACTGGAGGCGGAGCTGTACGGCCGCTTCGTCCTGGTGCTCAACGAGAAGAAGGCCAAGATCCGGAGCCTGCAGGGGAGCATCGCCAGCCTGCAGGAGCACAGCAGGTGCGCCTGCCTGGACCTCCCTCCAGCCCTCCCTCCAGCCCTCCCTCCATCCCTCCCTCCATCCCTCCCTCCATCCCTCCCTTCAGCCCTCCCTCCAGCCCTCCCTTCAGCCCTCCCTCCCTCTCTCCCTCCCTCCATCCCTCCCTCCATCCCTCCCTTCAGCCCTCCCTCCAGCCCTCCCTTCAGCCCTCCCTCCCTCTCTCCCTCCCTCCATCCCTCCCTTCAGCCCTCCCTCCCTCCATCCCTCCCTCCATCCCTCCCTCCAGCCCTCCCTCCATCCCTCCCTCCATCCCTCCCTCCATCCCTCCCTTCAGCCCTCCCTCCAGCCCTCCCTTCAGCCCTCCCTCTCTCCCTCCCTCTCTCCCTCCCTTCAGCCCTCCCTCTCTCCCTCCCTCCATCCCTCCCTTCAGCCCTCCCTCCCTCCCTCCATCCCTCCCTCCCTCCATCCCTCCCTCCAGCCCTCCCTCCCTCCCTCCCCCTCCCTCCCTCCCTCCCTCCCTCCCTCCCTCCCTCCATCCCTCCCTTCAGCCCTCCCTCCCTCCCTCCCACAGAGCAGTCACACATCAGCCTATACTGTGTGTACATCATCCGTTGCTCAACTCTTACCCCCCTCCTTGACGTCTCTCACGATTCCGCTGCGCAATATTGGATTTCACATTCGACTGGAGGCATTTCGCAATGTCATTGCAGCGCTCTTATTGGCTAATTGTGTCAGTATTAGCTAAGGCGTGTGTGTTTCCGTAGCGTGCCTGTTCATGTGTGTGCGATGCGTGTGTCGGGCGTGTCTTCCGCAGCCCAGCTGAGGGGAAGGAGGCGGGCAGCAAGACGTCAGGACGAGCCTCAGACCACGAGGATGACGACTACGGCTGCAGCACCGACGACGAGCCGGAGGACGCCTCGGAGACAGGCCCCGCCCCTGCGACCAGCGCCGCTAACATGGGTTCGAGAAACACCTTCCCTATCACACTGACATCGCGCACGGTCGTCTCATGGAGATGACATCAGAGCACGGGCGACCTCCCGCCCCCTGCCCCCCCGGGGGTGTAGGGGGGTTACTGCAGGTTATATGGAAGTTCTGGTATGCGCTGTAGCGTGTAGCCTGCCCCCCCCCCCCCCTCTCCGGAAACAGTCGCCTCCTGGTAAATCTTCAGCCGACGTCACCTTCCTCTGGGGTCACGCTTGTTAAAACGCCGGCCTGTAAACACACGAGCGCTCTCGAAAACACAAGCGCCCCCCCCACCGTGCAGCCCCCCTCCCCCCTTCCCCCCCCCCCCCCACCTCCACCACCGAGCGAGGATTGAGCCTAACTAGGCTGAATGAAAGCCCCGGCCGTCGCTAGCGTTTGAGACCCCTACCCCACCCTACCCCACCCACCCCCACCCATCCATCAGCGGTATAACACGACTGAGTTATCCTCATCTCGACTTACTCTTGTAACCGAGAGCGTTGCAAGGGTCTTGGTCTCTATGGATAAACTGTCAAAACAAATCCCCTTTTTTCCTTACCTTGACCTGCTTTTATGTAAAGTCACCGTATGATACAGTGTTAGCACAACTAACAGTGTTAGCCTCTCTCACCCTTGTAGGTAAGTTTTGTGTGTGCGTGTGTGTTTACAGAGTCAGTAGAGTTCCTAAAGGCAGCGAGGCAGTGAGGTAAACGTATGGATTCCATTACGCGTATGTCCAGATGACATGAACACCGAGGGGGGTGACGTCAGATATTTCGGGCCTGCTCTGCACACAGCCTCCCTCTAAGGGACCATGCCAAACATCATCCACCAGCCCTGTTGTGATAAGCAGAGGACAGCGTTCACTTACTCGGGGGTTCAGAAGTTCAAAACGCAGAGTAGCCTGGTGATCGACAGGTATTGCGGTACCAAATGAGATTTCTCTGGAATAACTAATCACCAAGCAGAGCTTCACCGTGGGGTCAGTTGACCGTAGAGGGGGATTGGGTGAGGAAGGGAGGGAGGGGAGGAAGGTGGGGGGGAGGGGAGGGGTCTGGACTGTGTCAGAGATCACCTGCCAGACCAGCCCAGCCACTCGAGCTCCACAGATAAGCCCCCCCCCCCCCCCCCCCCCCCCCCCCCGGCACGGCAGAGCACGTTCAGACGGCAGACGTCCGCCCCGCTGGCTTCCGACCATCGCGGCTCATTACACAAACGCTGGGCAGAGGGGTAACAGCCCCCCAACCTCTGACAGGTTGTTTACGGACCGACGACGTCCGCTGGTCGTGGAAGCTTCCAGAAAACTGTTGTTTGTCGGTCAGCTAGCACGCTCCCATACGATTCATGTTTGTTTTTCTACAGAAAATTGTTAGCTTCCCAGCGAAAGGCAAAACCATTTTTACGATTCTTTCCGGCCTGAAAAAAAGGGCCAAAAAAGTGAGTTGAAATACTGTCTCTACTTCCTGTATCCCAGAGTGCCCCAGTGAACAACCAACACACAGACACTGTCACTTGCAAGTGTGAGTGTATTCCTGTAACCAGGAGCAACACGTTGCGTTACTCCTGGGGGTGGGAGGGGGGGTTATTAATAGTGTTGGGTGTGGTATTTGTTTGAATGGAGAGGTAGTGTTTGGAATATTCACAAATAAACCAGTCAGACCAACAGTCCTTTTTTACCCGCCTATATTTTCCTCAGCAGTGGGCTGGGGGGGTTCAAATCTGTCCACTTTCATACCCAACGAACACACGCACACACTCGCACACACACACACACACCCTCACAAACACACACACACACATCCCAGTCCCTCTGTATGTTCTCTGACGTCGCCCCCCCACCTCACCCCACCTCCGTCGGTACAAAGAGGGCTCTCAGGCCCAGAACACACTGGCTCTGTGAGCGCCCGCTTGGGTGGCTGATCACGCTGTGGAGGGGGGGGGGGGAATGAGGCTTCTCCTCACCCAATCACAGCCCTGCGCTCGGGCCCCCGTCCCAGCCTGCTGTTCGCGGCGCAAGCGGACAAGCCGACGGAGGAAATGAGTTTGGCGTTCCGACTGTAACTCAGACCGTCCTCGCCTCGAATCAGTTGTAGCCTGTTCCAGAGAGGGGGGCGAGGCGGGCAGTGACCCCCGCCCTCCCCCCTGCAGTCAGAGGCTGCCCCCCCCCAGGAGAGGGGCCTGAGGCCCCTCTCCCGGCCACACAGGCCCCGGGGGGGTCTGGAGTGGGGGGGGGGACCCTGTCTGACTCCTTGCTAGGAAACACGAGAGCCCTGGAAATTGGACAATTACTCAATGCAGGCCCGACCTTTGAACCTTCACCCCAACCCTCACCCTTAATCCTCACCCCAACCCTCCTCCTGAGTGTGCCCCCTGTAGGAGCAGGGGAGAGCACATTTAGCATTCCACCTCTTTAACACCTCCACCCCCACCCCCTCCATCACTTCAACCTAAGGGCTGACAAGGGTCTGGATTCTAGCCCTACATCCCATAGGGGCACCTTCACACACACATACACACACACACACACACACTCACCCTCCAGGTAGATCCCTGTTATACATGACATCGTAGGAGCTTCTGTCTAAAGGTGGATATCAAAGCCTGTCATTTGACCAGAAGTGCAGAGTGGATTAATTCCAGTAGAGGGCATCATTTATGCTGGCTGGTTCCACACTGTACACCATGTCATGTCAGACACTCATTGGCCTACATCAAGTTTGAGGCTGGACAGACTCTGTTGATTAAGGATTGTTCTTTGGCTCAACTATACTACTTCTTAGCTGTGGAGTCTGTACTCATGTACAGACGTTCAACGAGTTGTGAAATAATCATCTCTTTGTGGATGATGCCCCACACACAGACACACACCCCACACACACAAGGACACACACTTATTTTTACTCAGGTAAACATATTCTATTGCCAGACGACGCTGAATCCAGCATTCATGAGATAGTGACGCTGTTATTTCTATAACACTACATACTATTACAAGCCTGAGCACTCACGCAAACATACACAAAAGCACACAGACGTCAACATTTGTTTACCCAGCTGTTTCCCCTACGCTCCACACCATCTCGTTTCACTTAAATGCTGTGTGTGACTATGTGTGTGACTGTGTGTGTGACTGTGTGTGAGTGAAGGTCTGTGTGTGTGTTTGCTTGTGTGTTTATGTGCTTTTGAGTCCTAGGGTCCATCTCTATGAGAAAACTCTGACAGTGCTGTCAACAGACACTGTTTTCTCCAGGGACCAGCAGGGGCCAAAGGGGGCCACAAGCGTGTGAGTGTGGGTCGGGGACATGTGGCTCTAGGGGCCCCAGACTCTGGGCAGAGTGGAGCCGTTTAGTCTGTCAGGATGCAGAGTGATGCTAAAACTTGGGCTGAACACACACAGATAGGCTTGTCTAATGCACCTCTCTCCTTGGTTACTTTAATGACCAACCACAAGTACGATAAACTGCAGCAGTTTCATTAATTATAGAATGGAAACGAATAAAGAAACCATTTTGTTTACGCTCCTTTGCAATGAACTAATAATTCACGAGGGTGAGAGTGTTGTGCTGTCAACCCAGACTGTCTCAACTGATTTAGAACGATCATTTCTAGACTAAATCATAATCACATAAAGAGTCATATAAGAGTCATTATTAAGGGGAACATGCACGTGCACTGAAATTGCAACGCAGAAACGATAGGTTAACCATGGAAACATAATCTCGCATGCATACTTAAAACTTTAACCGTTCAAGAACGTGTTTAAAAGCGATTTCGATGTTTCTCTACTTTTGATAACCTCATGTTTTGGAAAAACACTTAACTTTGGTAAAGTAACCTGGCACGCGCTGTTCCACAGTTAATATTCACCAAACAGCCCAACTGGTATAAAAGTGCATAAACAAGGCTTATAATAAAATAACTGACCATATAAATACCTTGTGAGTCCCTTCAGAAGTGTCGAGATGCTCCAGACAGCGGAGGACTTTTGGAACGAGTCAAGGAGCGCACAAGCAAAGGATGCACGTGACTGCGTTAAGTGGACAGAGAAAAAAAAAAAGAAGAAAAAAACCTCTCTGCGTTTCTCCTTATTTCAGGTCTAACATGTCGTTTTTTTCTGCGATGAGGTGATTCGTTTCAGACTGACCGTTTCACGACGCACAAGAATAATAAAAAAGACGCACAAGAATTCGTGAGGCGCTTTAACGCGAGTGACGCGCATTTTCTGGAGTGAAAAAAAAAGAAAACTGGTAAAGTTTGTCAACACGGAGGTCAACAAACAGCGGAGGAGAACTAATACACTCCGAGCTCCCAAGGAAATGTATTTCTTCATTCCCCACACTTACTGCATGACAGCTAACAACACTTATCCATACATTATAGTCCACCAATCAATCAATCCATTTATCATTTAAAGTGCAAAAATCACCATGGTACATGGTCTCAATACACTTTACAATAAAATCAGGTACAAGAAAGAAAGAAAGAAAGAAAGAAAGAAAGAAAGAAAGAAAGAAAGAAAACCAGTTACAAGTTTTACTTGTATAATGTTCAGCTGAATGCTCTTATAGTTCCTCACTTGGCACTTATTGGTTCTCATTATGTTTTGTAACCTATAGATGCCCTCTATGTTTGGGGTCTATCAAGTTGTTATGTCAACCCACTATCTCTCCCCCTTTCTCTGATAATAACTATCAAACCCAGAAGAAAATAGATATATAATAATATTTAATTCTGCGCGGACAAATGCATTTGCTTTCACTGTCGATGATGCTGACTTACATGTGGGCTACACTATGCTTGATATGTGACGAGAAATGATAAAACTACACGAAATAACGCAACAACAAAAAAATATTTCCAGAACAAACACGCAGCTTTTGCTTAAAAGTACAAGGCTGGACATGAAAGTATAAGAGCCGAAAGCTGATCAGAGCAAATACTTTGACAGTGTTACTAATACTGCTGCTGATGGTTTTGTGGCAATTAGTTTATTGTCGCTCATTATAATAACAGGCATAACCAAAAACAAAAGATGTAATTAAATAAATGCAACGAACTATGGTTATTTATATTTGTATTTTACATGTAACATTTTAGGGGTCAAATGGCTTTTGGGAGAGGGGCTAAAATGGCCATGTTGACAGAGAAGGTTGCCGACCCCTGGGCAGGCTTCAGTGTGCCATCGTGGCCTGGCTACTATTGCGGCAAGCTTGTCTATTTTTATTCTATATACCTCATTAAAGTTGATGAGCCATTTTTTTCCACGCAATTGCATAACTTCAGAACTCTGACTTAGCTTTCATACTATGACATCATAATCGCCGCAAAGTTATATAAATTGGGAAGTTTCAGAAGGTAAATCATTTGCGAAGAGACAGTTGAACCAACAACAAGTAGTACGAGTACAACACTAGAATAAAAAAACAGTTTAATTGAAAGTTAAACTTGATATCAGTTTCAATCATGGATGACGGTCGGCCCCCGCAGGAATGCGGGTCAGGAGAAAATGAGGATTCATCAAACATGTAAGATTTGATTCAAAACCACCTAGCACACACAGCATGTTCTTCACAGTCTCTTCATGCAACAAATGGCAGCAGTGTATGTAGGCCAAATAAATAAATCAAACTGGAATTGGTGCACACAAGTGTTGGCCAGTTACAAGCTTGGGTGGTCTCTATGACCGGTGAAATTAATGTGACATCTGTTGATGTCTGTAGGAATCCTGAGGACAGGCACGATGGGGCTGATTCTCATCCTGATGATGAGATCACTGAGACCATCCGCGCCCAGGTCGCCCTGAAGAGGCTTATTTCACACCTGACTGCAAAGCAGCAGAACACAGATCTCCATGAAGAGATCAACGACACCAGTCAGCTGGTGGGTGTGTGGAAAGTTCAGGAGCACACAAGACGTGCTTTTGCCTCTAAAGATGGCAATCTACAACAAAACCCTCACAGATTTCTAACTGGCACTATAAAACAGCATTATTGTCTCTAATCTTTTTCTGTTCTTGCAGAAGAAAGAAAACGAGGCCCTAAAAAGCGAGGTAATGCTAAACGACTACATGTGGGTATGGACAGAGCTTGTCAGCTAGCTTGTAGGAAACACTGTTTGAACTCTTTCTATGAACTTTTCAGATGTCTTCCGTCTTGTCTGAGGGGGAGAGGAAGACGGACATCCTCGTGAAGCTGATCAATGTACAGTGGGCCCAACAGGTATCTCATCATCAACTTTTCACACACACACACATACACACACGTATTTAACATGTTTGAAAAATATGAATGACTGACTGCTTGGGGTTTGACTCTCAGGAACAAATGGAGGAGGACTTGGCTGAGGTAGGATCTTTCTCCGTATGTAATATCAGACAGAGTTTCTGGAAGAACTTTCCTGCTTTGGCAGAGTCCTGCTTGTGGTTTTCTACTCGGATTAGGATTTGAGGTCTGTTTCTGTTTTATTTGTAGAAATCAATGATGATCGAAAAGCTCCTCGCCACCATCCAGGTATAGTAGAATGCCTTATTTTAATCCTTTTCTTTCTCATTGACATTACGACGACAGTGTTGGCGCTTTCATTCTTGACCTTGAGTGTGTGTTCAGGAGCTGAGGACCATCAATCTTGACCTGGCGGTCCAGCTCGGCTTAGCTCAGTGTAGCAAGAAAGGGTGGGAGCAAGAGATGAAGTCCAAACACACCCACGTTACAACCATCTAAAACACATTCTCAGTTGTTTTCCACTACATCTCTTCTCTTCATGCTCCCGCGCTCCCTCACTTCCTGTGCCTTTGTCTCTGTCTCCAGCTGGTGGCGTCGGCAGAGAGAAAAGGTGCTCAAGGGCATGGCCACCTTCCGCCAGCGATTCAAACGCTCCGTGGGGGTGAGGTCGCTGTTCAACCGATCCAACAAGGTCCACCCCGTCAACTTTGATGTCTAGGGAAGATGGAAGGAAAGACATTCAAAAATAATAAATTCATTTGGCCTTGAAATTCAAGGGGAGCAGTGTCTTTTCACATTTGGTTGAAAGTGTACACTGAATATATGTATGAAAAACAAAAACTGGAAATACGCAGTCTTTTTCTCAAAACTGTGTTTGTCCACGTTTTTCCTTGTGACGCTTCATGAACAGAAGCTTTTTAAAAGACCCAGACTGATTCAAACCTGAAGCACAGCGTGTGCAAGGTCAAGTACCAGCAGGTGTTGCATGGGCTCGGAGTGACCACATGGACGGTGTATGATTCCTGCCCATGGTTGATCGGTGTCCCTGGAGAGAGACTGGGGTCGGGGTCAGGGGGCTCCCCGCCTGGAAATTTGCTATCTAGCACAGTGGGGTTATGTAACAGAGGGAGATGAGCAGCTGAAGTTTTAGACAAAACTTTCTTTAAATACATACCGTACATACATACATAACTTATAAAAGGTAATTTGTTCCACACCTTGGACAGTTAGGACAGTTGTCCACCCCGCTAGACAACCTATGTATTGCTAAATTGCTCAATGCCTAAGTTAAAGGAATTGGTATAAGTGGGATTTGAACTAAGGTTGTCAGGTTTGGCTTTAGACTTTAACATACATGTGCTTACCCATTGAGCCACAGAGGGTTACTTTCACACTGCTATGAAATTGCAATGCACAACAACCAGATAAAGTGGTCTGTTTGTAAAGAAACAAGCAAACGACACAAGATTCAAACCCATGTATTTCCAAGAAAGAAACAATGCCCAAGGTCTGGACTAACTTTGTTTTCACTCAATTTCATCATTATCATGAAGATTAAATCCAGCAGTGTTATTTGCTCTTGTACTGAGTGATAATTTCAATTTGAATTCAATTCAATTTCCTCTCCTTTCCTCTCCTCTCGTCTCCCCTTTCCTTTCCTCTCCTCTCATCTCTCCTTTCCTTTCCTCTCCTGGAAAGAGACAGATCAGACCAGAGCGTCTCCTGTCCCGATAGCTGTGACTCTGTCCAGTCCCCTTGTAGTCCTGGGTGGGGCCTGAGATCTGACGGACGTCTGGGATACCGGACGTTGACCTCTGACAGGTCACGGAGGAAAACCTCACCCAAGTTCGATGGGAACTCGGTCCGCAGGGGCGGGAATCGCCGCTTTCACCTGAGATCATCCGTCATATTTATTTGCCACGCGCAGTTAGAGCGTTACCATTTGGTGCGGTCACTGAACTTCTGTTGGGAAGGTCAGAGTAGCTTTAATTGTCTTGATGAAAGGTCACCAAGCATAGCTCTAGCAGTCGATGGATCAAGCCTCCATGAATACTTCAAAGAAAGGGAGTTTTCTCAAGGTTTCTTTGGCTGGAATCTTAAAGGCTTGACACACACACGTAGACACAGGAAAACGTGTAGCGTGGAAGGACAGGGGGGTCTTTGTGTGTCTGGGTGCGAGGGCTTTGGTTTAACGGCATGTTCAACACTGGCTCACAAACATGCAGGAAAACCAGGCAGCCACACCCTAACAATCACAGCGACCCGCCTTTGGTGCAATGCCCTGTGCTGTCATGAATGGCCGCTCATTCATACGCAATTCATTTTTTACCGCCTTTCCCTAATAAGACAACGAGTCACCTCAGTATCTGTATCTGGAAGTCACACGTTCAAGTCATCGTTAACTTGTCGTGTTTTTAAGACGGAGAGTCCGGTGGCTACACGGTCAGACGGAGACATGTTTTTTCGTCGTCTTAAGTGGGGCTGAATCGGACCTTGTGAGGGGAAAACACAGAGCTACTTTCTCAGAGGCCGCCTGCACTCTGCTACACCCTACCCCCCCCCCCCCGCCCCCCTGCAGCACCACCCCACAGAGCGCACCCACACACACGCACACACACACACCGCAGCGTCGTCCACGGCAACCTGTTTACCGCCCCGCGCCTCGCTCTGGAGAGTCGAACCACAGAATACTCCCTCTATGCAGGCCCTGGCCCAAGAGCTCCAGGCTACACAGGCCCTGCTCTCATGCCCCTCACCTCCACCCTCCCCCTCCACACAACCCCCGGGGTCGAGTCCAGCGCTGCTCCCTCGAGGGGTCCCGGAACATGAAACAGCCCATCACTCATCTTCCTGAGCTGGCCCGACACCAGGCGCAAGCTGGCAAGAAAAGCTGGCCGCATTACCGCCGCTGTTTCATAAGCATTCCATTTGCGTGAACAAAGTCACTCCGGACCTATCATTATCTCTGTGATCTTCTACATACGTAGTCGTTAGGTCCCAATCCTAAACAATATGGGATCAGTGGATGCTGCTCTGAAGCTCGTCAAGGCCATCAGTGGTCTTCAGATCAGACATGTGCCTGCACAAAGTACGTCTTTAGAAGCTTCCCTTAGACGTAGTTTACGGACAGGAAACAGAGGGCCGGGTGCGATTGAAGCTTTATCTGGGAGGAAGTCTGCACGGTGACGCACCCAGGGAAGCTTTACGGCGTGAGATTTAACGACCCCCCGCCCCCCCTTTCTCTCCCACCACCTGATCCCTATCCCCCTGACGCTACCCAGAAACCCTCCAGAAGCCCCCCCCCCTCCTCCCCCACCAATCCCTGTGTCATATCCTCGTCCCCCCCCCCCCCCCCTCCTCAGAGCTCGCCGGTCGGTCCATCAGCCCAGAAAGTCAGCTGGAGCCGTGAGCTGTCTTTCACATCCTGGAGCTGGAGTCTACTGATAGGGGGGGAACGCCAGGGGGGAGAGGAGAGGCAGGAGGAAGGACAGGGGGGAGAGGAGAGGCAGGAGGAAGGACAGGGGGGAGAGGAGAGGCAGGAGGAAGGACAGGGGGGAGAGGAGAGGCAGGAGGAAGGACAGGGGGGAGAGGAGAGGCAGGAGGAAGGACAGGGGGGAGAGGAGAGGCAGGAGGCAGGACAGGGGGGAGAGGAGAGGCAGGAGGAAGAACAGGGGGGAGATGAGAGGCAGGAGGAAGGACAGGGGGAAGAGGAGAGGCAGGAGGAAGGACAGGGGGAGAGGCTGGAGGAAGGACAGGGGGGAGAGGAGAGGCAGGAGGAAGGACAGGGGGGAGAGGAGAGAGGCAGGAGGAAGGACAGGGGGGAGAGGAGAGGCAGGAGGAAGGACAGGGGGGAGAGGAGAGGCAGGAGGAAGGACAGGGGGGCGGGGGGGAATGCAGGGTGGGGGTGGTTGCGGGGGGAGGGTGGGTGGGGAGGAAGAAAAGGGGATGACAAAGCAGATTGCATCAGGTTCTCAGAGGGTCTTTTCTGAGTAGTGGTGGGGGGGGGGGTCGACCCTTGTTGTCACCCCCTCCCCCCCCTCACCGTACGCACGTGAGACAGGACGGGCGCTGACAGACAAACCCAAGGGTGTGGGTGCAGACGGCTGTGTAAGGTCGCGGGGTCGCGCTGATTCCTGGGTTGGAGTTTGAGACTCCGCCGAGCGAGGATGACGGACACGCCGGCGTCCCTCTTTGAAGTCGTCCGTCTGTCCCCGCTGAGGTCATCCTCTCCAGACGTGACACGGTCCCCCTTTGGTGCTTGCCATGTGACCTCTCGTTCGCTGTCACTCCGGCGCTCAGCTCTCTTTAGCCGTGTTTATGTGCACCCTGACGTTTTTCACACACACACACACACACACACACACACACACGTCCTCTCTTTTTCGGCCAGCCTGCGCAGGCCTCTCTCCCTTCATGAATGAAGTGAGTGTTGCTTTGGACTTGATGTTTATGTATATTCTAAATGAACCCACCTCCCCACCACCACCCATCCCTCTCTGCCCCCCCTGTGGAATTCTGCTCCCCAGCACTTTGGTCCCGAGCCTCCATGTTCCTGTCCAGGAGCTCAGCCCTTTCCCCCAGCTCTGCACTCGCTAACCCAGCTGCCTGAAGCAGCGCTCAGCACAAGCTGCCTCTGTGACTTCCAGTGTGGTGTCAGAGAGGTAGAGGTGTGTTCAGAAAGGAACGCCCAGTGCAGCTGGTAAATCTTTAATGTGTGTGTGTGTTTTCTGCTACTGGATGCCAGTTAGTCGTTTGTGTGTCTGTGTCTCTTCAGCCGCGTGAACTCAAACAGGAAATGCCCTGACTCTAAGAGCCAATGAACGTTCACTTCAGGGGAAAACAAAAACAAAACCACCCAATCACTTCCTCTGAAAGATCCAAGTCCCTGCTGTGTCTGTGTGTGTGTGTGTGTGTGTGAGGCTTATCAGGCCACAGAGAGGCAGGAGACGGTTCCAGTCTAAAAGAGATCAAAGGTTATAGCGGTCTCCTATAAACCTTATCAAGACAACTGGCCTGTTAGAGAACGTCAACAGAACCTTCAGAAAACCGTTCACTTGGAACCCTGCAGTACTCTGTGTTAACCACCAGATGGCCAGATACTGTAACCTTTACTGTTCCGGGTGGTAATTAGATTATTAGATAAACCTTTATTTGTCCTCCAGGGGTGGAAATTGCAGTTCACAACAGCAGCAGGGTAAAGTACAGCACACAGAGTTGCAGGGTAATATAACAATAAGGGGGGCACGATATGATACAGTATAACAAATAAAAAATGTGTAAGTTAAGTAGACATATACAGTTATTGCAAAGAAGATTCAGTAAAACCTCCTTGTGTTCATGACCCCCAGTTTGCGGCCCATCAATCACAAACGACTGGCACTTACATTCCGTCTAAAAAGCTTTATTTCAGCACGTAGCATGACTTATTTCACATCGTCTTAAAAGATGGCTACCAAAACCGACCTTTAACCTTTAACTACTGGCTTGTTATTGGACAACATCGTGTACGACAACGAATGTGCAGATTTCATGAATACTTTTAGTGGTAAAGATGCTACAGTCCACATGTAAACATGGAGCGGTCAGTAGAGAACAGTCACAGATTGTTTACAGTCACTTATGATTAGCATGATTTAATTCACACATTAATACATTAGTTTAAAAATAGGAAACAAAGAAACCACATACTAGCGACCGATGAAAAATTAATACTTAGTAAGCAAACGAGAAATACTATATTATATACAACAGTGATATTGTGCACCGTCTGGAAACATTCAGCGCTCTCATGGACGAAGATAGAGAAAAGGAGAGAAAGAGAGAGGAAAGAGTAAGACTGAAAAGGTGAAGGAGAGGGTGGAAGGGCGGTGAAGGAGAGAGGTATGGTTCGCCTCAGTAGTCGTCCGCGCACCCTAACAGCTCCGCCCTCACCGTGATGCGCCCGTACCACGACCAGGGGATGAGGCGCAGAAAACGCCCGTATATGGGCGGCTCGATGGCGTTCTTCCTGTGCGTGTTATTGTCCAGGTTCCCCTGGAACACCTGTAGCCAGGACAGACCGTAAGGCTCGTTCGCAATCCTCCCCCCTCCCCTCAGACAGTTCCACCTATATGTCTGGATGGGGGGGTTTTACCTTGTCAGTGTGTTGAGCTGCATCCTGGTAGATGGTCCAGGTGATGCCGTCGTTGCTATAGGCCAGCTTGTAGGAACCAACAAACTGGACTTGGCCAAAGTCCTTGGCTCCTTGAGTGATCACACCCGTGATCTTGGTAGGAGACAGCAGGTCCACCTGAATTGGGGGAAGGGCGGGGGCGTGGCAGGGAGAGAGAGGAGAAGTGAGACTTGGGTGGTCCAGCTTGGCTCCCCTGCAGACCGCCTCTCTGACCTCGCACCTGTAGCCACTGGTTCTGATCATCTCTGGAGGGCGACCAGGCATTGACCTTGCCCTGGCGGTCCAGTCGGGCCAGCTCGGGCCCCCAAGACAGCAGACCCATACCCAGGGTCCGGTACACGGAGGAAGAGGACAGCTGGGAGTCTGAGATCAGACCTGACTTCAGGCCCAGCGGCTCCGAACAGCCTGGAGAAGAAGAACAGAACTTAGTTTTAGAAGGGGGGGTCCCTTCTTATCCAGAGAGACTTACAGCAAGTACAGGGACATTCCCCCCCTGAGGCAAGTAGGGTGAAGTGCCTTGCACAAGGACACAACGTCATGTAGCCACAGCCGGGAATCGAACTCAAAACCTTCAGATCATGAGCCCAACGCTTTAACCCGCTGAGCCACCTGACTCTCTTAGAGACCTTAACAAGCTTGCGTGGGGGATACGGTGACATCACTGACCGGTGAGGTCACATCCTGTCATCTCCATGCGGAGCGTGCAGCGCCCCCTGCAGACCAGCGGGTAAACCCGCACGAACTGCGCTTCGATCGGAGGGGAGAAGACGTTGGTCACGGGAGAGTTGCTGTCCACGTTCCCACGGATGATCTGAACGGGGCGGGGGGGGACAAAAACAACGTTCTCGTTCTATTCCGGTTCACCTGGAGGATGACTGTTTTAGAGGGCAGGAATTCGGAGTCTTGGCCTCTCTTACCTTGTCCTGATGGCTTCCCTGGTCCTTCACCATCTTCCAGGTCCTTCCGTCGTCGCTGTAGGCCATCTTGTAGGACTTCACAAACTCGGAGCTGCCCATTCGCCGAGCACCCTGGGTAATAGCCCCCGTCACGCGCATACGGCGCAGCAGGTTCACCTGAGGCCAGAGGTCGGAGGTTGGAAAGGTACTGAAATTAACTCCATCCAAAGTCTGTGTGTGTCTTTGTGTGTCTCTGTGTGTGATGTGTGTCTCTGTGTGTGTCTTTGTGTGTCTCTGTGTGTTGTGTGTGTGTCTCTGTGTGTTTCTGTGTGTGTCTCTGTGTGTCTCTGTGCGTACCTGTATCCAGGGCCAGCGGTCGCCCTCGGCGGCGCTCCAGGCGTTGACCACGCCCTTCCTGTGCAGGCGGGCCAGGCGAGGGTGCCAGTGCTGCAGTCCAAACATGGCGCTGCTGGCTGAGGAGGCTGACAGCTGCCTGTCTGAGATGATGCCACCCTCCAGACCCAGAGGCCCAGAGCACCCTGACCAATACAGAGGGGGAGAGGGGGAGAGGAGAGGGTGTGAGGAGGGGGAGGAGAGGGGGAGATGAGAGGGGGAGAGGAGAGGGGGAGAGGAAAGGGGGAGATGGAGCGAGGAGAGGGGGGGAAAGAGAGAATAGAGGGGGAGATGGAGAGAGAGAAAGAAAGAAACAGAGTGAGAGAGGGAGAGAGAGCGAGAAGACATCGGTAGAGGAGAATGGTAAAAAGGCAAAAACTTATGTGTCAAAATGAATCCCTAACATTAAGTAACTGTGAACGGAGGCAACACCAGCATGTTCCTCTGACAGTTAAACCTCTCACAAAGTCATTACAATGTGTGCTGAGCAGAGAAAAGAAAAAAGAACTTTCACAGGCTCACTGACACGACGTCGACACGCTGACAATGGAGAGACAGAACGAGGGGGAAAGCATGGCTGGAGACCGAACACTCACTGTGCTGGCAGTTCCGCCCTGAGAACGTTCCGGAGCACACACACGTGTAGTTAGCTTCCAGATCGGTACACACGCCTCCATTCAGACACGGATCGCTCTCACACTCGTTCACGTCTGGAAAACAAACACAAGGAGAGGGTACAAACAGCCCTCGACACTGGAAGCTCTAAAAAGGTTCATCCGCTGTACATTTCATAGCCATGTTCTGCGTAACTTTTATTATTGATTTATGTGATTTATTTACTACGTGGGTTTGACTTACTGTCACTAAAACACGTTTCCAGGGAGATAGTATTTAGAGAAGGGTGCCTAGCCGATGACACACAGCTGAATTCGGACTAACCCGTGACTATCGTATTTATTTGTTGCTTTTTTACTAATATTGTGTTGACTTTTACAGCGTACAGTGTGTCTATTTGTTGCGTTTTTACTAATATTGCTATGTACTCTGCACTCTGGTCAACTGTGTTGTTTTAAAGTGCAATAGAAATAGAAATAAAGTTGGATTGGATATCAGCGGGGAAAGAGTTTCAGCAGACAGGAAGCAGCTCTGTGAAGGCTTATCGTCAGCCTCCTTCTGCTGCCTGTCTAGCACCTTTGACAGATGCAAATTCAGCGTAACGGCAAACAGACGGCTCACTGGGTACACACTGCTGGCTGCTGAACGGCTGTTGAACCAGTCACACTCTGGCATTCCCAATAAGACCGTTCCCATAGAACTCTGCTTTTGTCTAGAAAGTTCTCCCTCTCTGTTAAGACTTGGCATTTCTTTCCACACCGACGCTTACGGTGTTTACTTAGCGCTCTTTAAAGATGTGTGCGCATGCATGCATGCGTGCTAAGTTACGATAACGCTGCTCGTCGTGTTCCTGTGCGTGATGCGCACCGTGTCAAATCTGATCATCCTGAAGCAGGAGTGACCTGATTTAGGGTCGAGCCAGAGCACCCTCCACTGCCTGGGGGTGCAGAAGTCCTCGAGCTGTTAGGACGATCTGTCCTTCAAACACTGTGTGTGTGGGGGTGTGTGTGTGTGTGTGTGGGTGTGTGTGCGTGGGTGTGTGTGTGTGTGTGTGTGTGTGGGTGGGTGTGGGTGTGTGGGTGTGTGGGTGTGGGTGTGTGTGTGTGTGTGTGTGTGAGTGTGTGTGTGTGTGTGTGTGTGGGTGTGTGTGGGTGTGTGTGTGTGTGTGTGTGTCTGAGTGGATGCACATACTGCAAGTGTGTATTCTCAGCATGCGGGCTGTCACTGCATGTAAACCTATCAATCCCAGGGCTGTATGTGCGTCCATGTCAACGCGTGCTAACGGTACAATCATCGCTTCAGACACCCCAAGGCAATCACTGCTCATGGAACTGGCAAAAGGCAGGGGGGTGGGAATGTTACCATTAGACAAGTCATCATAACTCACCAAACAAAGAAAAGGCGGACAGATTTTTAAAAGAAAAAAAGGAAAGATATGACTAGAATTCTAACTTTAGGCACACAGTCTTTAATATTATCAAGGTAAAAGTTTGATCCCTGAATCTGACTGAGAAAATGAGGAGTTACTCACTGTGCTGGCAGTGGACCCCCGTGTAGCCAGGGGAGCAGTGACACAGGTACCCCAGGAAAGCATCCCCTCTGTGGGTGTCTGTGGCCTCACACTCCCCTCCATGGTGGCATGGGTTAGGCTGGCACGGCCCTGCATATGGACACAAAGTCACAGGGTAAAGCCTACCCCTCCTTTCACCAAAACAATCCCAGCAAGCAAGCCAACCCCCCCCCCCCCCCCACCCCCCACCCCCCGGTTTGTGTTGACACGTCCTACAATCAACCACCGTCAAACCACCGGACATACAGTAAATAATGAAACGGCCTCTTGTCCTGAGTGTTTCAGAAGGAGACACATTACACGAGGAGGAAAATAGGACATATTATTAATAGCCCTGGCTAATAGGAGCCAGGCCAGCCCTGTGGGAAGCTGTCCATCGGGTTAGCAGGCCTTGCGCACCCCTGGGCCTGAGCGCTCTTCCAGGGTAGCGGGCGGAGGGAGAAGCCAAAACATGGTGACCCTGAGAGTTCCAGAGATGGGACTAAGAGGGTCACTCCCTGGGCTGAATACCTGCATGCTAATCGGGCACGAAAAAAACAGAAGGATGCCCTTCCCTTGCCACAGGGGGTTGTCGAAGGGGCTTAACTCGATCTAGGTCATCTGGTCACGAACAACTGGCTTTCTTCTGCCTTTCCAACAGAACAAAGGCTTCCTCCTCGTTAAGATACGTACTTAAACATTACTTTTCGGACTAGGAAGGATTACCTGAAACATTGATGTCTACTCATGTACACACACACACACACACACACACACACACACACACACAGGCTTAGAATGTTGTGTTTATCTTAAGCGACAAGACAAATAGAAACATTAAGCAGGTAAAACAAAAACCCCTGGTGTTAAGTCAAGATTGATGATGAATAATGGGTGATGGTGCCACTGTTCAAACACGTTTAGTCATTCAGCAGACGCTCTTATCCAGAGCGACTCACAGCAAGTACAGGGACATTCCCCCCCCCCCTGAGGTAAGTAGGGTGAAGTGCCTTGCCC
The DNA here is from genome assembly GCA_030340665.1 of Neosalanx taihuensis. Classification (NCBI taxonomy): domain Eukaryota; kingdom Metazoa; phylum Chordata; class Actinopteri; order Osmeriformes; family Salangidae; genus Neosalanx; species Neosalanx taihuensis. Next base: position 1,526,890 of record CM059311.1, read on the forward strand.
AAGGACACAACGTCATGTTGGCACAGCCATACTTTTGATACAATTCACTGGACATTGGTGTGAGATGTATAACATGAATAAGATGACATCACTCTCACCTGCTGACCCCGGCCCCTCCCAGTCAGAAGCTGAGGAGGGAGGGAGAGAGGAAAGACGTTAGATAAACATTCAACTTTTCTCTTCTTCTTATTTCTTGGTATGATTCACTAGGTGTCAGTGAAGGTTGAATACATTAAGTCAGCTCACATATGGTCGAATCCCCCGGCTGAGGTGTTGAACAGTCCGCCTCATTCTCGCACAGCACCGGTTCGCACTCGTCCGCTGCGGAGAGGTTGAGGAAGTTAGACGTTTCAGACAAACGCATGCATAAAGACAGCCATCAAAGCCATCTTGAAATGTGTTTGAAATGCATGGAGCGTTAAAGCCATATCTTGTGAGGATGTCAACGCCATCCTTGCTGGTGGTCTGAGGTCAATAACACAGCCATGGCTTTCGTGCATGGTTCAGGGCGAGACGGTTTGTTGACATTACGTCAGTATTCTACCGCACTTTATTTTTTTTTATTATTTTTTTTTTTACCCACCGTTCAACTCCAGATCAGGGCTGGCCGCGCCAATGCAAAGCGTCGCCGCGAGGTAAACAAACGCGCGCATCCTTGCCGCGAAGTTGCCGCGTCTCTCTCTCTCTCTCTACGCCTTCTTGCAAACCAAAACAAGGGACAGTATACACACCCCCCCACCAAAAAAAACGTCCCCTGCTTTTCTTCGTCCACTGAAGCGACGATGCGCGGTAATGCCCCCCGCCCTGGGTCTGTTATAACCCCTGACAATTACTTTGAGAAACTGCGCAGAAAGAAAGGTGGGGATGCTGCCGCGTCGCTCTCCTCGCTGCAGAGCGAAGGTGCGCAGTGACGGAACGCTCCTCTGCTGATGAGCTGGGTACCGTGCCAGCGCGAGCAGACCCGTGGCGGGAAGAGCGCCACACAGGCATGGCAGGTTATTGTTCCACTGTGATTGTCAATCACGCTGCTTGAAGATAACGATAGTCAAAGAGGCAAAAACGTGTCAGCTTTATCTTTCTGCTAAATGAGGTATGATTTATCATCAAATAACTAGTTTTGCAATTGAAGACAAGACTAGACTGGGGGTGAAAAGAGACCAGAGGGTTTGGAAGAGTCAGGAAATTACTTCAAATATCAATATTCTTCCATTTAACGAGACGGTGATATTTGACAATATGGGAGATATGAGCTTCATTAAGTTCTGCATCCAAAAACAGGCCACATCGAAAGTTTCATGAATAGGAAATATGTCCATATGATATGTCCAAATAATATTCAGTATAGTTTTTTTTTTAGATGCTCTATTACTTTAATATGTGACATGACACATTTTTAAGATAGTAGGTCAGACCAAGGAGAGGAATCTATGATTATCAAACAAGCGCCACTGAAACAGCTCATATGGCGCCATCTGGTGGCCACTTACACACTTAGCGACTGTTATACACTTAGTACTGTTTTACTTTAATGACTTTAAAGTATAAAAGTAAAACAAAAATCGAAACAAGAATGCCTAGAATACGCTTATTTATCTTGTGCATGTACTTTTTATTTGCTGGCATGTATTCCAACTTCACTCGTCACATTTAAATTGGGTTCATAAATAAGATTAAATACAATTTCTCATACAGACAGAAATATTAATGACATTTAGTCCTTGCCTCAATGCATTCTGCATTTTTGGCATGAGGAGAGCTTATTGCAACTGATCTTGGGCCAGTACTACTAATCAAGATGTGGTGTTAACGAGGTAACTTCAGGTCTAACCCAGGGGTTTGTGTATTTGGTTAAACGTGAAGTTACCTCATTAACACCACATCTTGATTCGTAGTACAGTCTGATCTCACTCATGTCCAACTAAATGTTTACAATCCTAAAAAGTACATTGGAAACAATCAAAGAAAAACAAAGAACATTCTCCAACACTCTCGAAATCACTTGTTTGGCATCAGCACAGTAATCATCAATAAAAATGCTGATTTTTGTTAAATTATACAATCATTTCTGCATTTCTGCTTTGAAAGTGATAATGTCTGTTTGCAAAAATAAGTAGTAGTTTCTCATACCAAAGAAGGTTTACCAAAAGCAGTATTTTCTTCACGTGGATAATGTGCATCTCTGTAGCTCTGGTTTTCATGTGTGTCCTTTACAAAGACATTCTTATGGCACTAAACATCAGGATGCTCGATATGACTTCCTGTACATATGCAGAGGGATGCTACAAACAGTCTTAACTTTACATTTGTCTTGGATAAATATGTTAAATAATAAATAAGCGTAAAGGAAAAAAGAAAATCCTACACAACTGATTTGAAATCAAGTCCTTAAATTTACAAACGTAACTGGCATTAGGTTGCCAATACATAAGCAGCAATATTTCTATTATTCCAAAGTATCAACATACATAAATTGTAATTTTGAGTTCAGAGTTCTGCTGGATATGGTCACGTTGATAGAAGGCAGTCAGTCCAGCCTTTAACGGTTTAAAAAAAAAAGTCTTCTGTGAAAATGTTGCTACATGTCTTTCCAGCACAACAGAGAGTTCCAGCCTGTGTTCCGCGTTCTACCGTTGTTTGTCACAGTGTGCCTCCGCATTGACCCTCGGAGAACCCACCCGCCATTAAAACACGTCTCGGTCACAGCAGACCTTCCTGCTCTAAGACAGAGGGAAGGACGGAGAAATCAAACGGGGCGAACTTTATGCCAGTCCCATGGTAGAACTTGTTCTGGAACTCTACCCTGGAAAAGGAAGGAAAGAAAGGGAGAACACATCGAAAGAATGAAAAGAAGGAGAGAGAAGACAGAAAGAAAGAGGATTTTTTTAAAATCAATTCAGTGAATAAATAGCTCATAGTCAACCTGAAGGAAACGACAGCAGATTTGAATGAATAAGAAAGTGAGCGAAGGGAAAAACAGACGAGAGGCTCACCAGTGGAGGCGAAGGGCATGGAGGAAGGCTGACAGGCCCTCCATGACCAGGAGGATGGACACGGTGAGGAGGGCAAAGAGGCCGAACACAGGCACCAGGAACACAACCCCCAGTCTGGAGGTCACCCTCAGACCCAGACGCATCACCATGGACCACAGCACCTCCGAAAGCTCTGTTCAACACACACCATCACACAATGGAACTACGCTCGGACAGAGTGTAGAACATTCTAGATCATGGGGTGTCCAATCCTGGTCCTCGAGGGCCACTGTCCTGATGGTTTTAGATGTTTCCCTGATCTAGCACAGCTCCACAGAGCTTGATAACGACCCTTCATTAGAATCAGGTGTGCTGGAGCAGGGAAACTTCTGGAACCTTCAGGACAGCGGCCCTCAAGGACCAGGATTGAACACCCCTGTTCTAGATGGCTCCACATGTTTTCTTCCATGACCAGTGGAGGGCTGAGGGGTGGGGGGAGGTCTACTCACGGGCGTGGGCCAGGCTGAGGGCCCAGAGCCTCAGGTAGGAGGCCGTGTTGGAGATACAGCCCAGGCAGTACTCGATGGTGTGGATGGCCTGGTGCAGGAAGGTATCGCCAAAGTCAAACTGCAAGTGAACACAAGGGGCAAAGGTCACACGACTTCAGACACTGCATTATTATTATTTTTTGACGGATTTGACAGCGAGGGGGGGGATCACGCGAGAACACCCCCCCGCTGTCGGACGTCGGATTTGTGGCTGATGATTCTGACCTTCTTGCGCGCCGCCTCTCTGCTGCTCATGAGGTCATCCAGGCCCTCCTCTTCATCTTCGTCGTACGCTGGGGCCGTGGACGAGTCGTCCTCACTCACGCGGCGAACTCTCTCGTAGCCCTTCGTGAGGAGAGAGACCCTTCAGGTTAAGACTCGCAAAAGGTGCACACACACACACACACTCTCTCTCTCGCACACACACACACACACTCTCTCTCTCGCACACACACACACACACACACACACACTCTCTCTCGCACACACACACACACAGATCTCACCCTGCGTCCTCGCAAGCCTTTTGCTCCGCGATGCAGCCAGTAGAGGTAGAGAGGTTTTCCCAACAGCAGCACCGGTACGGACAGAAGAGCCACCACCACCAGGAATACCTGCAGCCCTGTCTGTGGAACCACACACACACACACACACACTCAGCATCAAGCTCAGGTCGAACCAGGGACCACTAAAACATCCAGTGCACAAGCCTAGTCAGACACAGCCAGGGGGCTGCCCAGGTGCCTACCTGCCCAGGGTAGAGGGGCGTGCCGTCGGCCCCCTGCATAAGGAACATGTTGATGAAGTGGATGAGTATGCTGGGGGCCAGGCGGGAGTCCCGGGCCCCAAACGCCATCCACTTGTAGAGGATCATGAAGACCAGGTAGCCAAAGAGACACAAGAGAAACAGCAGCTCGGGAAGGAATAGCAGGTAGACGTTGAACTTCTGCTGGAAGTGCCTGGAAGGACAGAAGATGATTTGATTGGTTGGATCGGCATCATCCTTTGTGTTGTTCTCTGGTTCTGATTAGCTGAATCAGGGACTGAGATGCATTATAGTCGTGCTTTGTCGCTTTATACGGGGATGACGAGCGGCGGGGTAGCTGTCGTCGTGACTTGGGACTCACAGGTGGTTGAAAACGCTGAGCACCACGCCAAAGCTCATGTGCACCACGCCGATGATGACAGACATCTTCATTTTGTAGGAGTTGAGAAAGGAGAGGCGGTTCACCGCCAAGTTCCAGATCTGAAAAAAGCAGAAGGGAGCATAAAACAGGTGTTCGGACCAGCCAGTTAGTCAGCCTGGGAGTGCTGCTGTATTCGGATGACCCATCCATCCACACTGCTTGGGATACTCACAGGGTCGATTCCGAATGGGTACGGTCCACGGAAAACACCGGAAACGTTGGGGTCCAACGTGAGCAAGGCATTCGTTTGTAGAGTTTCATTCCTGCATGGAGACATGATATGGTGAAACAGCTGTACACCAACTTCCTAACAAATGGTTTCCAGTCAAAAGCTGGAATCGACACCGCAGATCCAGGCGTGAGGGTCCGGGGGCTTACGTCCACTGCTGCTCTGCGAACATGGCCCTCACGCTCCATCCTGAGCCGAAGATGTTGAGGGACTTGGAGAAGCAGTCGTTGTAGATGAGGCCGGTGTAGACGGAGAACAGCCCCATCATCAGGATGATGTAGCGGCCTTGGAAGAACATCATCCAGACCTGAAGATGGATGAAAACACAACATTTTCTTCTTCTAAATGACCAAATAATATCCAAGAAAAAAATGCATCATGGTGAGTTCGTAGGTCTCACTGCTAAGGTCGACGTCAGAGCTCTTGTTTTTTCTCACCTCGTTGCTGGATCGCTTGCGTTTGTGGCTCTTCTCCGTCAGAACCATCCAGAGAGCGAACATCGTCATGACCAGCCCGTGACCCATGTCACCGAACATGACCGCGAACAGGAAAGGGAATGTGATGACCGTGAAGGGAGCTGCGAACAGGAAAGAGAATCATCATCACCTCCAGGAAGTAGGAGAACTATCGCTGCACCAGCAGCTGTGGACCTCAGGTGTGGTTGGGGCTGCGGTGCGGTGGGTGTGCGGAACCGCCCACCTGGACTGGCCTCGCGGTAGTCTCCAACTCCGTACGCCTCCACGATGCTCTGGAACCCGGACGTGAACTTGTTGGTCCTCAGAAGGGTGGGCGGAGTGTCGCTGCTCGGAATGCGGTTCACGAAAGACGGAACGGTGGCGTCTCCTTTCCTCTGAGACACGGAAGCGGGGAAACGAAAACGATCGGGAGGAAGTACACCGTTAAAGACGGCGTGCAACGCCGGTCGCCGGCAAATCTCTGTCCTTCGCGAGCGAATTCACTCACCGAGCCTTCCTCTAGCGCCCCCCGCAGGTTCGTTAGGTCACTGACAGGACACCACACCTCCGCGATCAGACACTTGTTGGTGACGTCGAAGCTGCAGAGGTTGAGGATGTGGTAGATGGCCTTCATTTTCTTCACCTGTACCACCCAGGTGAAGGCCGACTCAGAGGCCTTCTGGAGCACCTGCTTCAGGTAGTCCTCCGTACGGTGCAGCACCTGGACGAGAGGGAGAGCCATGACAACATGATTCCCCCGCACAGCATCGAGGGGAACGCTGCTAAACGAACAAGACGCCCCGGACGTACGTTATTCAAGTCCTGGATCCGCGTCCGGAGGCTGTCCATCACGTCCGCCCTCTCCTCGTCGTTCTCAGGATGCGGGTAAAGGTGACAGTGGTAGCTGGTGGGAACAGCAGAAACGCAACAAAGGATGAGAGAGAAAAACTAAAGGAGGTGGTCTTTCCTCTTGCATTTGTGTGACGTCTAAATGGAACCGTGAGGAAACCAACCAATCGCAGATCTTCTGAACCTTCTGTCCGATCTGGTCGCCCCAAAACGAGATGAGGAACACGACGCTTTCGTTGATCTCGCCCTGCAGGGAGAAAGACACGCGACACATGACGATATTTAACAGAAGGCAGTCGGATGGTCTCTGTTTGGCGTCCGGCGTGGCGTGTTCATTGTCGCACCGTGTCCAGGTCGACGAGGCTCTCGTCCACCTCTGCGTAGCTGAGGATGGTGTAGCCCTTACACACCCGCCACAACATGCGCTCAAACGCCTCCACTTTCACCCTCTGGATCAGACCTGAGACGAACCTGGAGAGGGAGGAAGAGAGGGTTAGAGTGTGTGTGTGTGTGTGGGGGGGGGGACAAACAGAACAAGACAGAGAGAGAGAGAACGAGAGAGGAGGAAGGGGGGTTGCGAGACAGAGAGATTGTGTCAAACAATGAGTTCAACACTGAATGTTTAGCCCTAAACAGTAACCTTTTACCTGGGTTAGAAATTAAGTCATTTCCTTGCCACTGACTTGATAGACCCTTACCCCAGCTTGGCTCCCAGCCTCTGCATGTGGGTGCTTCCTGTCCCAGACTCTGCCTCTGTGGAGGGGAACTCTTCATACTGGGGGCCCAGGGCCTCATGCTAAGAAGAAAGCAAACAAGCATTAGCACATCACACCATGTCCTACACGCACTTACCAAGACACATGCGTCTGAGGCAACAAAATAAAAAAATATATATATTCAGATTCAGATTCAGATTCAGATTACTTTATTGATCCCGAGGGAAACTCCTTTGTATCAACGGCACACAGTCTCGCAAAGCACACAAGGGTAAGGGTGTGAGGTAAAAGATTAGAAAGTGTACACAGGGGTAGGGGGTGGGGTCAATAACAATAAGTAAAAAAATGGTGGGTGAGGTGAATCCTCCCAGGGAGCATAATGATTATGTACAGAAGCTATACATTTACAATTATACAGTAATGGTCTTGTATAATATACAGTATTATATTAGAATGTACATGATTTTCAGTTTTGTACAGAATATATATATTTTCCCTCTTTTTTTACACAGAATATGGGAGTCATGACTGTTGGAATGATTGTTTTATTGAGTCTTCCCTCTTCCTGCAGCAAACTGTTAGGAGTATTCAGGCCTGGTCAAAGACTGGAGTTTTGAAAGGACACAGTGTGTCTGGTACACATTTGTTGCAGCCAATACACTACTGATCATATATGACACAATAGATATAAGTCCCAGCCAGGTGTGTGTGTGTGTGAGAGAGAGAGAGAGAGAGAGAGAGAGAGAGAGAGAGAGAGAGAGAGAGAGAGAGAGAGAGAGAGAGAGAGAGAGGGAACTCACCCGAGAGCTGCTGTGTATAAAAGTGTGTGTGATCCGCAGCATATGCGTGTATTCGGTCAGTTCTAGAAGGTTCCTCTGGAGCTTCTCCTTGTTCCTGGCTACCTCGCTCAGCTCCACCTCCAGTCTCTGCAGCTGCTCCTGAGAACCAAACGGTCAGACTCACACACCCCGCAGCCAATTCTCCCTGACCACAACCATCTTGGCCCTGAACCACTCCATCCTCAATCGTCGCGAAATCAATACTCATAACCGTGTCATGTTCTTCACTCTAACTGCCCACACGCCCAGCGAAAGAGACACTCTCGAGGCTTTAAAATGATGTCAATCCAAGGATTCTCAATCACGACAACGTAGCTTATTTCAGTACACAATACAAGGTCCTCACCATGATCTCGAGGACTTGTTTAGGGGGAGGGGCCACAGGACTGTCCTCCTCCTCAGGGACAGCTATATTAGCCTTCCGGATCTCTCTCAACAGATAACCTGCTCCAAGAAAAGGTACAGTCACACGCCACCATCCACATGGGTCAGATATGCCTTTTAGACATGTCCCATCTCCGTTCCCTTACCCAAGATTCTCTCCATCTCCTCACACCTCTTTATTTCGCTGACGAAGCGCCGTTGGAAGGAGCTGATGCTGGGGTTGAGCTGAAACCAGAGAAGTGAGGTTAGGTGGCTAGGCTGGAGGATGTGTCCACCGGTGCTTTTGTAAAGAATTAGGCTTCATTCAACAAGGCCTACGTTTATTTATTTTTAGGATGGAAGGGTTTGATTAATACTGTCCTTATTCTGGCCAGCTGACTTCAGAAGCGAGGCTATTTGTGGAAACAATGAATCTTTGATCTGCCTGAGGACAGGCTTTTAAAAGGTTTGCATCATCGGTTTGTTCTACTTGTAGGTATTGATTTCTGAAAAGGGCATTAACTGGACTGATCGGACCGATTAACCGGCAACTAATTGACATCATTCTCTGACCACTCACACCCACGACACACACACACGCACACACAACACACACACACGCCCAACATGTATTTTGTAACATGGTGACATTTACACAAAGCTGAATTGAATCAAATACAGTGAATTCGAGACTGTAAGACAAAAAACACTTGTGCGAGCATTTGGACGATCAGGAAAAAACTTACATCTCGGAACTCGACCAGACCCAGTTCACCCAGTTCACTGATGCAATCATAAGCAGAACCGGACTGGAGGAACAACTGGGCCAGGCACATCTCCTCACTCCGGAACACAGACCCCATCTTTATCTGCCACCTTGCAGTGGAAAAATCTTCTCCGGGCCTAAATCTCTCCAGCCAACAGCACTGGACAAGCCTGCGGACAATGACTGTCCATCCACACCAGCCGCAAAAAAATGATCGCGCAAATAATTGTTCTATTTCTTGACGTATATATAAAAAACAGCTGATCTCAGTTTGAAAACAGTTTTCAGCCCACTGCAATCAAACACCAAGGCTGTGTTTTACCTGCAAGCTCTTTTTGTTTCTTGAATGATAAGCAAGTCAAGGATATGAATATATTAATTCATTTCATATTCTATTCATCCTATTCCTTTAATAGCTGTTACTATCGCAATCTGTCGTATGCATTTGCCCATTCAAACACAAATCAGACCATCGTAGACTATCTGATATATGAAGACAGAAACTGAGTTTACAGTCAAATCGAGGCATAATTTAAGTAGAACTATAAACCGACATAGAAATTGCAGCCTTTCATTCGCGTTGTGTCGCTCAGCCGCTGACACAGATTGCGTCTTTGGGTTGCCAGGTATTTTGCAGACACTGACACCATCAGTAAACAAGATGTTAAACCACATAATTTCGACAAGGGTGATATAATAGTGCACACATGCGAGGAAGAAAAATAAACTAGCATTGTGTTAAAACAATATAAAAAAATAGAGGTCGAGAAGATACACGTGTTAAATTTAGGGTAAAATAAATGTGTCCATTGAGGTCTGTCTACCTGATTAACGTAAATTACTGACAGGCACCGATTATTTAAATAATTTGTATGTGTTTGAGAATATTGTGCAAATGTGCATGTGGGCTGTGTTCAATACGCTAAAATTGCCACAATTCACACTGACTGAATTACCACAACGTGGAATATTAACAGACCTGGCAACCTGCACATCCTCTAATTTATTCTATCCCATCACTGAAATTACCATCTGTCCTTTGTGTTTAATTTTAGATTTGGGGTTCACAGATTCACAGGATCTTTCAGATAGTTTATGATTTAACTTTCTTTCGGTTTTAATAACCCAAACTGATGATGGTTTTATGTCTACCTGACTTGTTGATCGCTTTTCCCAGTCATGTCCACATGCCATCCAATCCTCGACCCAATTACGTTATTGATTAACGATCAAGATGATTACATATTTACTTTGGTTAAAGTATTACATTTATTAAATTTCCATCATTAACTGGGTACAAAAATGTTGAGATGATATATAAAAATACAAATTTCTGAACAAAATGGGAGATACATGTAGTCATATAAATATTTATTGATATTTACAGCGTTAAATAGCTTACATTTTGATTCCCAAACGTACAAATACATTTACAAACACATCAAACATGAATTCAGTGGTCTGATTCAAGCTCTGATTCACGTCCGGGGCCAAAGAGGTCACACACCTTCCACACACAAACAGCAGAGCATGTTTCGCATACGCTAGTATTTGAGTTTGCATAGTATTTTCTGAGGATACTATTCTTTCTTTTTTTGTTTTATACTGTCTGGAGCCACGTCCCACTCTGCAGCTAAACAGTGTGTGTCTATGACCTCCAGCAGTCCCTGATGAATCACCTCAGGGTCTGTGCCAGCCTGTTGAGCTCCTGGGAGAGAGCAGTGACCGTGTCCAGGATCCTCTGCTTGTCGGTCTCCAGCAGACGGGCGCCGCAGCGCTGGTCGAACCTGTCCGGGTGCCAGATGGCCTGCTGCCTCCGCAGAACCTTCCGGAACACGGCCACGTCCGTCCTGTCCGCCCCGTGCAGCATCACCTCCACCATCTCCTCCACGGTGCCCTTGGGGGCCGGCCAGGGGATGTCCCCGTAGCTCAGCTTGGTGGTGGCGGACGAGGGACCGCTCTGGAAGGTGGCGGCGCACTTCTCCTCGTAGCGCCGCTTCTTCCCCTGCCTCGTCTCCTCCTCTTTGCGAGCCGCCCTCGCCAGGTACTCGGCGTGCTCCCTCTGCAGCCTCTCGTGCAGCTCCTTGCGGCTCCGCTCCTCCTCCTCATCCGTCTTCCTCTTCTTCTTCTCCCCTCTGGAGCTGGAGGCCGCCAATCGTTGGGCCTGGGCGTGCTGCTTCGCAAAGTACTCAGTTCTGATTCGATCAGCCCAGAAGCCAAAGTCTTCCTCGTCGGCGTCGTCTTGTAGGAAATCATCGTCTGAAAGAAAAAAGAATATCACAGACTGAATTCATCTGCTGTCTTTAATCAAAAATAAATATGAACGGCCCTAATTAAGATATCTTACCATCGTATTGTCCAAAGGTTTCAAAGAACTCATCCTGACATTCCCCAAAGAGTTTCTCTTGCCATTCCTTCTCAGGGTCGCTTTTGTGTGAAGAGCTTGCGCTCGTAGAAGGCTTCTGGTTCTATAGAAGAGTGAATTACAGTCAGTATCCATGTATTCATGTAGTGTAGACTGATCCTACACGGTAACCATCCAAATAAGGTTTATACTGAACGATGAACAACTCATGTAACCTAGGAGTAACTGTGGGCCTCCATTTTTAGGGTGTTAAGTTCATCATACCTTATCAGTTCTCATCCATTGCAGCAGATCCTGCGGTGTAACACCCGCATTATTAGATATGATCATGATATCAGGATTTATTCGTAGAAGAGGCACGACGAGGTCATTATATTCTGCATAATAAGACATAAGAGGTTATTGGTCACAGACTTACAGACATAGCCTAGTTAACTACCTATCTCCCCATCTGACAGCGGTATTGAAATCATTTCCTTCCGACAATCCTCACCTCTAGTGCCGTGTTTGAGAGCCCTGTTCGCCGCAATGTGTAAAGGTGTGTCGCCTTTGCGATCTTTCTGAAAGGGATCGGCTCCGTGTTTCAGCAGGAGCCGGAGGACAGCGTCGTCCCCGTTGGAGCAGGCGAGGTGCAGCGGGGTCCTCTCCTTCTTCCCCTGGATGAAGTTCAGGTTGAGGTCTTTGTGTTTCCGCAGGTAGGACTTGAGCTTCAGCAGACTGCCTCCGTCCACGTATTTCCAAACTCGTTTCTGTTTGCGGCACGGCGCCATGGCTGATCCTCCAGATCCACACCTTTACCACGATCTGAGCCTGATCACCTGGAAACAACAACACGGACGGATAACAGAGCTGCACCGTGGTCAATTTCAGGCCTGTCCGACGCCGAAATACGTCCGTGTGACAAGCGGTTTGCGGGTTCTCGTTGAGTTGTGAAATCTAACCACCAGGGGTCAGTGTTTCCCTGTGAACCCTACAGGGACGAGGAAAGTAATAGGCTGTTTCCACCGTACTCATTTGCACTGGTAACATCTGAGTCATATATATTTATACCTTGGTGGGTTCAACTCGTCAATCCCCTATGATGAAATTCAGCAGTATGTAACAGCATAGAGCAATAACGCACTAATGCAGACGATTAAGTAGACCAATGGAGGTAGAAAGACCCATTTAATCCAAGTGTTGCATGTAACTGTATACTAACTGTTTCCCAATGTAATTGTCTACCTACTATAATATTTATTTACCCTTTCTGCCCAATAAAATGGTCCATGAGTGACCTCTCAGTATTCAGCTGTTCTCTGTGTTGATGCTTTGCCATGGAGGTCCTTTCAGCATACCACCTGCCAGGAAGAGGGAAGAAACACATGAGGGGGGCATCTGTGTGTGTGTGAGAGAGAGAGAGTGTGTGGTCTGTGTGTGAGCGAGAGAGTGTGTGGTCTGTGTGTGCGCGTGTGTGTGGGGGGGTTGTTTGCGAGGGTGTGGGTGTTTGTCAACATCTTCACGTTGCTGTTTTTTGGGCCCTAAAAGGAGTTTTATTGCCGAAGCGTGGGTGCGTTGGCGTGACAGGGAGAAAGAATGATGAAGAAGAGGAAGAGAGAGAATGAGAGAATACAAAAATGCCACCTCCCTGCTAAATGATCACCAGAATTGTGATCGTACAGAATTCTACTATTCAAACTTTCAAACGGTCACAATTCTCATCCAAATGTGAACGTGTTCTTTGTGTCCTCAGATTGCAACTTCACTTTTGATCGGTGAACTGTCTACCTGCGCTGCCCCAGGCCAGTGCTTAAAGGAGAACAGCTGAGCGGCTTGTCTGAGCCACTGACAGGGCCTTCATTTAGGCCTGGGGGGGGGGAGGGAGTGGGGCTCCCTTCTCCACAATGGAGGGGATAGAGGAAGGCATGAAGGGGAGCTTTGTTCCCCCTGGAGAGGATGCTCCGCTCTGGGACTCGGTTCCTCAGTTCCTCACGAAACGAAAGATCCGGTGGGTCCGAATCGCAAAGGCAGTTTGCCCTCGGAAGCAACGTGCCCGTGTTAACGACACTCTGGCTTGTGTGAGTGCCTTTGATGTGCCATCCTTTTGAAAGAGAGTCAGAAACAGACAGAGAGAGAGAGAGAAAGGGAGAGAGAAAGAGAGATAGAAAGAGAGATAGAAAGAAAGATAAATACATCTTCAGTTTGTCACCTCAGGTGTTTGAATCACTCACCGAGGCGGAGGGAGGGTGAGTTTTCAGCCTCAGTCTCCTCCTCGTGATATGGGGCCGATGGCTCCGGACTTTCACCTCCTCTAAGTCCACCGGGCCCCCTTCCTCATTAGCCCTCCAGGCCTTTTGGCTCGGCGCTGAGAGAAAGTGTGCAACCAAAATAGATGTGGATCTTTCCATAGAACAGTGTTGCTCCACAGTAGCTGCCCTGACACCCCTGAGTCTCAGGGGGATTGATGGAGGAGAGGGGGGGGGGGGGGGGGGTGGCATTCCTGCGCACCAGGGGATGAACAGAGCGATGCTGCTGAAAGACAGGATATCCCTGGACAGGAACCCCTGCCGCGGCTGCCCGGTCTCAGCGTTTCCTGCCTGGCCTGGCCCGCTGACCCTATCCTGTCCTCTGTGGGACATCATCATCTGGAAAGGGGGAAGTGGTGGGGGGGGGGGGTGGTGTGGGGAGCCAGGCAGCAGGAGGGCAAGGTCCCCCAAGATGTTGTGTGTGTGGGCGGGAGGTCACCACCCCCATCCCGCCACAATGCGACCATCCCCTGCCTCAGGTCCGGTGTGTTGACTGGACTGCACCTCTTCCCATTGTCCCGGAGGAGAAGAAACGTGCAGAGACTTCCTCCGGGGCTTTTCTTTTTTAGCCCCGGCCTCGTGGACGTCTGCTCAGATTTATGGAGATGATTGTCTGCTTGTGACATCGCCTTGGCGACATGCCTTGTGCAACTCGACTGTAAAATAGGATAACAGCGCCTCAAAGCATGTAGGTTAACGAAGACCTGACAGTGTTGGTCTGGATGACCTGGTCTCTGTTGCCAGAAACAGGAAGGACCTATTGAATGCGTTCAAGGCCATTTCCCCTTCTAAGACTTAAGTCTGACAGTATGACAACTACATCCAACTTTTTGATTGGCTAACTCTTGTTTGTCAACAAGCAAACCCTCCATGTTAACTACGGAAGAAACCGATACATTACCCATTTAGAGTTTGGGCTGCTCCATATTCACGAGTTTGAGATCCCACACCACGAGTGTTTGTTTGGGGGTGACCACACCTCCTAGTCTTAACCAGGGCGTATCTTTAGACAGCCATCTGGGCATGAACCGACATATCTACCAGCCAAAGCACCCACCCCTGCGGTTTCTCCTATGGTCTTTAGCTCATTTCAATTCATGAAGTTCCTAATGAGTTCCAAAACAAATTACTATGGTAATACACCTGTGTGCCGTATGTTACAGGGGATGTGTATTGATGTCGATGGGTATCCTGAGGTGTTGGGGAGCGCTGGTGATAGACCTCAGCTGTGGTGTGGATACTGACAGTCCCTGCAGGAGACAAAGACCAGGCAAGCAAACTAGAAGACACCAACCTCTGCACGCTCTTGAATAATGCGTCGGTCCAACTCTCTGTGCTGCTTTTAAAGCCTTCTAGAACCTTCCTGTCATGTATAAGTGGTTTGTATATGTATCGTGCATAATATGGTTTGTGACAAATAGGGCTGTTTCAGTTGTTTCAGAGTAAAAGCTGAAACCGTCAATCCGTGGTGAAAGGTTCTGTTACCAAAGCACTCTGGTAAAATGTATTCCAGTGTATAGTCTATGTTATCTAGGTGGTTGTTTCATCAAATAGTTTGCCAACCTTTCTAAATTCACTATGGGGAGTTGAATGAGAGTGGTTTTGACTAGCCAGGGAATTCCCAACGGCGAAGTGAGTGTAATGAATATAGACACACTTAAACCCCCCCAACCCTGTCATTACTGAGGAATGCTGATTTAAGAACGCTTGTGTTATCTATTTAGAGGGAAAAAAGGCACGAACTTCATGCCGTTCAGCGTCATCGAAAAGTTTACAGTTCGATAGATGCCGTGGCGACGACGCAGAAAAATAACCGCACCAATAAATCAACATCCGCACATTTTGAAGCTAAAATACCTTGACCCTCCCCTTTTTCTCAAAGTGAAATAGCGTTGCCTGGATCGTGTGAGATTTGAACCGTGAAATCTTGGTGATGTGGTTCTATTACCTCCATAAAACTTGAAAACCACTAAGTGTAATCTATTCAGATTCTATTTCACGATGTTCTTTTGACGTTCGTGCCGACAGCAGGTGGGAGCTAGCGGATACGTTTTACTCAGGGAGGGTCTGGTCAGCCTTCTCTGGACCCCAGCCAACCAGTTGCTCCGGGGAGGAATGATCTGGGGACTCACAAGATCTAAACCCTCTTTTAAAAAATCAACAACAAAAAAATGGCAATCTGCTTTAAAATTCGGTTTCCGTAGCGTTGACAGAAGGCTGGGTTATAAATGATAACTCGAATCTCTCCATTGGATCGCGCTGGGGGCCGTGACTAGGAAGCAATTCAGTTGAGACAGCAACTGAAGACCAGCTACACACTAAAACCTGTCTCCAGTTGTTGGGGCTTCGCAGACATGGATTCCTGAACAGGGTGTTCCAGCCTGGCTCCAGTTATGATGGAGAGAACTTTCTGATCGTCAGATTAGAGACAGGGAGGGGGATTCTTCAGTTCTTCAGACTGTCTGTCTGAACATCGAGGTCAGAACAGCGATGACGGACGCACAATGGATACCGGAATTTAGGTCTGCACCCCCATCCAGTGATGTCATGAATATACACTGCATGAATCACTCTGTATGGAGATGATCCTGCTTAAACTATGACCATTTAGTCAGCACAGGCTGCATCGAGCTGGAAGTGAGAGACCCTGGATTAGGGGGGGGGGGTCTCTCCCTCTTTGCCCCCCCACCCCTTATCCCCCCCTGCTGTCTCTGATTAAACCCCAGGGGAAAAAAGCTCATTAGCAGTTAATCACGGGATGGTCTCTTAAAGGTCAATAAGCTACCATACGTGCTGAGTTTGTGTGCAAATGACCCATGTTATTGGCTTAGGCTGATCACAGCGCTAACCATTGGCAATTTACCGCTAGGCTACTTCCTTCACATTTATTACGTTTGTCACCGCGTCAGCTTCTGTGGAGGCGTGCAACGGTTGGGAGAAAATAAAAACACAAAATACGATTTGTAGGAATCCTGAAGGATGGCTTAAAAGGTTATGTTGTGGTAAAAAAAAACTTTTCCATAATTAATGTTGTTGATGTACAAAACCCCCCCTCAGGAGTAAACACTTTAATTTCCCTCGAGGATCAACGAAGGCGAATCGTCTTGCCGCCATCGTCCTTTTTTCAAAATCCAACGCTTATGCACGCTTCTCTAGATCGACCTGGGGGGGGGGGGGGGGGGGGGGCGGGCGTCTCCCACACTCTCCCAAAACGAAGCACTGGAAGGCGGGAAACGGTTCTTCAACATGTATTTCCTCTGGACTTCTGCTTTTATTTTGGCTCTTTGAAAACACAATGGGGGGAGACAGCCTCACCCATGCGCTGACGGGAAAACAGGCATTCCAGCCGCACTCCACAGCAGAAAGACCACGCAGTACGATTAGTTCCAAACAAAGTTTTTTTTTTATTACAAATCATAAAAGTACAACTGTACAGTCGATATTTACATTATGTTCATCATATACACGGCCATGTTTTTTCCCCAACCTTGTGGACACACACACACACAGAAAAAGCAGGGATAACTTCAGCGCCTGTTTATCAAGTGTCGGAGCAGCCACATTGTAATGGCTCCTCTTCCAGCCCCGGCAACATTTGTCATCTGCCATCTGTCTGTCTGGCGCCCCCCCCCCCCCCCCTCCCTCTCCCCCTCCCCCCTCGCTCCGTCTCCCCTTACAAACACTCTAATCAAGAGGGGCAACACCTCCGCAGACTGCCAACCCACCCAAACACAAACATCCCCCCCCCCCCTCCCTACCAGTTGCAGCTAGTGCATGCTAAAGAGAGTGGTCAATTAGTTCTCAGATCTCAAGCGCTCCCTAAATTCAAACAGGATAGCATATCATAGTAGGACACATTCATGAATAACAGTCCAGCAGGGTTACCAGGTAAATTCCAGCCTTGTGTACAGGCCTTGTGTCCACAGACGGTGCGATGGCGGGATTGCCCCCCCTTTTGCCTGCGTCGGAAAGTTCGTGCGACGTCCGCGGTCAGGATTCGCCGCCTGGACGCGGGACTTGCACAGGGGGTCCCTCGGTCGCCCAGGACACACTCCTGCGTGTACCTGAGCTCCCAGCCCCAGTTCACAAGGGCAGGAGACACTCGGAATGATGACCCCCCCTCCTCCCCCACTCCCCCTCCACCCAACACACACACACAGACACACAGACTAACAAGGCCATGATATTGGGGCACCTCTGAGATGTGTGATTGGTACCTGTCATCTTAACGGCAGGCGGGGGTGTGGGGGGCAGGATGGACCCCTCCGTCCCCCTGGGCCCTGGCTGGAGGGGTGGGGTGGGGTGGGGGTGGGGGGGGGAGCGGTCAGACCTTGGTGGCCAGGGAGTGGGCCTCCGTCTTCTGGGAGGACAGCGAGCAGGCCGGGCTGGCGTGGAGGGCCTTCTTGAGGTTGAGCAGACACAGGCACTGGGAGCGGAAGCGCAGGTCGAAGAAGGCGTAGAGGAAAGGGTTGAGGCAGCTGTTGACGTAAGCCAGGCAGGTGGCGTAAGGGTGAGCCAGCAGGAGGAAGCGCAGGAAGGCGCATGTATCCGGGGCCAGGTTCAGGTACGAGAGGGCGTCCGCGCTCTTGAGCACGTGGAAGGGCATCCAGCAGGCGGTGAACACCACCACCAGGGTGGTGATGATCTTCAGCAGCCTCCGCTTGCGCTGGTCCTCCTTCCGGAGGCTGTTGAAGTGGCGCGTCACCGTGCAGCCGATGAAACAGTAGCACACCATCATGGCCAGGAAGGGCATGAGGAAACCCAGGGCCGAGGAGGAGATGCTGAGGCCGGCCACCCACAGGTTCTCCTGCTGCTTGTCCGTCACCACCATGCTGAAGTCCATGGCGCAGGACGTGCGGTTGGTTCCCTCGTCGTGCCTCGTGGAGCGGAAGATCAGCGTGGGGGCGGCCAGCAGGCTGGACATGAGCCAGATGGCGGCCAGCGAGACGTGCATGTGGCCCCGCGTTCGCAGCTGGGTGCTGGACAGGGAGTGGACGATGGCCAGGTAGCGGTCGAAGCTCATGCAGGTGAGGCAGAAGACGCTGGCGTACATGTTGAGCAGGACCACGTAGCTGCTGATCTTGCACAGGGCCACGCCGAAGGGCCAGTGGTAGCCCAATGCCGTGTAGACCGCCCAGAGGGGGAGAGTGACCACGAAGGTGAGGTCGGCCAGAGCCAGGTGGCCTATGTAGATGTCAGCGGCTCGCCGCTTGCCCTTGGCCCGCCACACGGTGAAGATGACCACGCCGTTCCCGGACAAGCCCAGGATGAAGATGAGCATGTACAGCACGGGGATGAGGGAGTAGGATGGCTTCCATTCCGTGTAATCACACATGGTATCGTTCTCCTGTTCCTCATAGTCATAGTAGTAAACGTCAGTAACATCCTCCATTCTGTCCTCCTTATCAATTCAAAAGTTCCTTTGGATGTGGATCTTTCAGCCACAAACCCCTCGAAAAAAATTATAAATGTTTCTCTTCAAAAATCGGACGAAGCCTAATAAAAAATCAAACGGGTCCGATCTGGAACAAATGAAGATGAGAATGAGGAGAGTTCGACAGGAGCTGGTCACCGGTGGAGAATCTGTGATGTGTGTGGGTAACTTGGCGCGGCGCTCTGCCCCTTATGAAGCTCCGCTGGTGTGACCCCACCCCTCTCTTCTCCTCCGGGTTGCCCCCCCTCCTCCTCCAAATGAACACCCGCCCCGCATCTTTCGGCTTTCAGCTGAATTGACGTTCCTTAGTTTAGCAGCACAGCAAAAACGAGAACGAAAGTGGACAAATCACCGTCAATCGTAACTAGAATAACATTATTATTTATAGTTACGATTTACGCTTATTTGTGTTTATTTAAGTATCCCAACATTTACAGTTGTAAATTTACAGTCAGAGGTCGCATTGCAGAAATAATGACTTAAATCGTGAATTAATATTGACTGGGCGTGCGAACCCAGCTCCCTGTCTTAACATGCCCAAGAAGGCAATAGACCAGATACTTATAATGACAAAGTGACAGTTGTGTTGTACTTAAGGAACCTGTATTAGGCTTGTTCGACTGGAATACCTTATCAACATGTCAATATGTGAGGGTGGAACTTGTTCTAACATGTACATCTCACATGTGCACAGTAGTCATGTTTCATTTAAGAATGGTGGATTCACTGGTGTTCATTCATATATTTATATGAATGACACGTGACTAAGTGAAAAATATATAGCATAAAGTAGCCTATTATTCACGAATGGCATATTATTATTGAGTAACTAAGTTATTTACAAAAACAAGCGGTGTGTGTGTTGAGTGTGCACGCGTTGAATGTGTGTGTGTGTATGTTGAGTGTGTTTGTTGAGTGTGTGTGGATGTTGAGTGTGTGTTGTGTGTGTATACTGAGTGTGTGTGTGTGTGTGTGTATGTTGCGTATGTGTGCTGTGTGTGTATATTGAGTGTGTGTGCTGTGTATATTGAGTGTGTGTGTGTATATTGAGTGTGTGTGTGTGTTGTGTGTGAGTGTATATTTTGTGTGTGTGTATTTTGGGTGTGTGTGTGTATGTTGCGTATGTGTGCTGTGTGTGTATATTGAGTGTGTGTGTGTGTATATTGAGTGTGTGTGTGTGTGTATGTTGAGTGTGTGTGTGTGTATATTGAGTGTGTGTGTGTGTGATGAGTGGCCCAGGTGGAAGAGCTCCTTTTCAGCCTCCTCCATCTCTCAGCAGAGAAGCAGCCGTGGCGCCGAGTTACCCTCCCTCACAGACACAACCAAGGATCACTCAACAGAGTCCCTGCTGATCCTCCACTGAGACCTCGCTCTCTCTCTCTCTGTCTCTCTCTCTCTCTGTGTCTCTCTCTCTCTCTCTGTCTCTCTCTCTCTCTCTGTCTCTCTCTCTCTCTCTGTCTCTCTGTCTCTGTCTCTCTCTCTCTCTCTCTCTCTCTCTCTCTCTCCCTCTCTGTCTCTGTCTCTGTCTCTCTCTCTCTCTCTCTCTCTCTCTCTCTCTCTCTCTCTCTCTCTGTCTCTCTGTCTCTGTCTCTGTCTCTGTCTCTGTCTCTCTCTCTCTCTCTCTCTCTCTCTCTCTCTCTCTCTCTCTCTCTCTCCCTCTCTGTCTCTGTCTCTGTCTCTCTCTCTCTCTCTCTCTCTCCCTCTCTGTCTCTGTCTCTCTCTCTCTCTCTCTCTCTCTCTCCCTCTCTCTGTCTCTCTCTCTGTCTCTCTCTGTCTCTCTCTCTCTCTCTCTCCCTCTCCCTCTCTCTCCCTCCTTTGCCTATCAGCATGGCCGACATGGCCCGTTGTTGCTTTGTTGTTGTTTTCCGCGTGGCGGTTAGGCCGAGCGTCTGTTAATGACTTATCTGATGGAACTGTGTTTGTCCCTCCCCCTCAGACGCTCACCCCTCCCCCCTCCTCCCCCCTCCTCCCCCCATGAGCCGCTCGTCTGTGTTGCAGCTTTCAGCAGGAAACCAAGTTTCCTCCACTTTAATTAGAAATGATGTATTTATAGTGCCGGGGTCGTTGTTTTTCTTCGTTATTTGGGAAGGTCTGTCGGTAATTCGTGAGAAAAAAACTCCTCACCTCTTCCACTTCGTCCTCACCTGCCACCCTCAGGTTCCTTAGCAACGAGAGCCACCCCCCCCCACCCCCCCCCCAACTGGAGTCGTTGTTCCGAGGAGTCATGGTGTGCTCAGGGTTCGAGCGAGCGTGCGAGTCAACACACAGCGCAGCCTGTTGTTGGTATTTAGCATCTCTCAGGTCCCCCCACCTGTGGCCCCCACCTGTGGCCCCCACCTGTGGCCCCCACCTGTGGCCCCCACCTGTGGCCCTCCACCTGTGGCTCTAATTGATTGTGGTTGTGGTTGTTTATTTGGTTGTTGTGGTCGGCTGTGTGGCCTCTGTTGTAAACCCCACACAGATAATCTGACTCACAAACAACCTTTAATATTATCCTGTTTATACACTGTACATATATAGGTAGATAGATACATTATATATATTATTTAATGTTAATATCCCAAGTTAAAAAAACAGACGCATGCTTGTGAGCCCGCAAACACATATATGTACACACATGTGCAGACACACACTCTCACACCAGTGAGACAGACAGACAGACAGACAGACAGACAGTCTTGTCTGTCTGCAGAGCAGCTGAAATGCCCTTTGATCATTTGTCATCACAGGTCCTCCAGTGTTTAGCCTGTTTATGAGCCCAGGCTCTGCTGCGCCAAATGTGTGCGTGTGCGTCCGTGTTTGTGTGTGAGAGAGAGAAGAGAGAGAGACAGAGATACAGGAAGGTATGGAGGAGAGAGAGAGACAGACAGACAGACAGAGTGGGTCGCCAGTTGTGTTGTATGTGTGTGTGTGTGAAGCTGTCCAGGACCACATACGTTGGCCCCTCTATTGAATGACAGCTGGCCCAGCAGGGTGAGATTTACAAGTGGACCACCACTGAGGGGGGGGGGGTGGTCCGCTATCACACCCGACGCGTCCGAGCGGCGGCAAGTAAGGTTCCAGAAACAGGGCAGCACGGCGCGTGCTAAGGTCCACCCCCCCCCCCTCACGTCCCTTCTGGAATGTTCTTTACGCGATGACAATGCGCGTCCTTGCGTGCGTGAGCTGTGAAACTCTGGCTCGAACAAATGCCCCCCGCTCCGGAGAGTGTGAATATGTGGGGGGGGGGGGGGGGGGGGGGGACCTTTGAGGCTGCTACCCCGCCTTTACGCTGACGGCTCCGGGTGATTGACACCAGCTTGCTAAACACGTTCGGTAACGTGGACGGGGAGTTCTCACCTCGCCGTCTGGCTGTCTCGCTCTCCAGCCTCCAGCTCAGGGGTGGGCAAAGGATGGTCCTCGAGGCCCCACCACCCTACAGATTGTAGATGTTTCCTTGCTCTAGCACACCAGATCTAATTATCAGGCTTAATGTACCTAGTATTTTGCAAGCACTGAAAAAGCATGCATGAAACCTTGCTTTGACATACCGTTCTCTCTCATGCTGTCTTTCTTCTTGTCAACCTTTGAAACCAATGCAGTGGATAATGAGGATTTCCATCTCAGCTTTCCCTAGTTGGTGTTTCCTGCGTGTCCAGCGTACAGCGGTGGGAAAGCATGCCTTAGAGCCGGACGCACACCTCCAGCCGGATGAGCTCACCCATCAAGACCTCCGGGTCCTCGTCGCCCTGGCGACTGAGCACCGGTGATTATGGAAGAGCGCCGCTGAGCGCCTTCGTCCGGCCAATTAGACGAGGTGAAAGATGAGGGCCTCACGGCTGCGCGCGCCGGCGGCGAGCGCTACTGTTTGTTGAAACGTCCCTTATCAGCCTCCGTCAGGGGGGGGACACACGGAGGGGTGAAGGGGCCCCGCTTTTCGCTCGTTGTTTTCGAGCCCTTTACTACAGGGTTTCCTCTGCCCCTGCTTTATGGCTTTCCGCGCGCAAGAGTGACTTGCTAGTGGAAAGGGAAGTCGATGCCCTGTTCCTTTGTCTCATGGCTAAGCTATCTTTGGGTACGCTTGAGGGCGCGGGGCTATGCTGACCAGTGACAGAGATGGAGAAATATGTTTCTGTGCTTGTAATTGGTGATGTTCCAGAAAAACGTGGGATGTAAGACTGTATTGTTTATGACTAGCCCTCCCCCCCTTCCGGCGGGCTGTCTCAGACCGATGGTCGGGACTACAGCTTGATCACAGCCAGCTGCGGTTTCGGGAAAGACTTTCGGAAGGGCATCTTGAAGAAAGGGATGTGCTACGGAGACGATGCCTGTTTCATAGCCAGAAATAAATCCGCAGATGTCTTGGGTAAGATTCTAATCTGTGTTGCACAGTTGCAATCATTGGGGGGCCACGATTGTGTTAAAACTATAACTTAATTGCACTTTATGCATGTATGAATGCGTTAAAGGGGACTGAAATGCTGTTATATGACCTTCAGTTCTGTCAAGCACGTGTCGCCCACTCATGAAAACACAACAACCCCCACCCTGAGTGCAACCCTGGTTTAACCTCTGCCATCTTCAGTTCAAAGTTATTTTTCCTGTGTTAGTAATTAAACCGTCTAAACGTAGCGAAATGTTCGACTATATCCAACCGTAATGAGTCAAACTTGGTGCCGGGATAGAAAAAAAAGTACAGTATTTTATATATGTAGAAAGAAACGCCATGACCTTTCACCTACAAATGAGCGCATTGGAGTTACAGCGCTGCTGGTGGTTAAGAAATGATATTAGAATAATAAAATAATATTAAAATAGTCAAGATTTGTCGTTGGTCAAATATTGCATGTATACTGTGTAAACATTTTTTTAATGCATTGTCCCCAAAAAATCCTATATTATTTAGACAAACGTTACTTCGAGATTTATTTTTCGCATAGTTTTCGCAATAGAGGAGCTTTGTCTCGTTATAGACAGAACAATCTCTAAACAGTCAGGAACAGTATTATAGTCGATCGCTGCCTTTTGTAACATTTTTGCTTGTTTTGTTGTTATTTGTTGCTTTGCTGTACTTTAAGGCTTGTCTACTTTTAAAGGTCAGTATGGTTGAGCATGGAGGCAGCCATGTTGGTATTACAGCTTCGCAGGCGACGCGGATAGTGTTTGTTTTGGTAGACTAGTCTATGAACTACGATCCTCAGCTGTTGCTGTTTTTTTAATGTTTTTTTTTTACACTCTGCTGTCCACCCAGCACAACTTGCATAGTTTACACACAAAAACCTGGATCTGAGTTTAAACCCACTGAGTGTAGACCCACTCCCATCTCGACTAAATACGTTTGATTTGATGGGGGAGAAACTTAGGGTATTTTGGTATCAGTTTCCGATGTGTTACGCCCATTGTGCAGCTTGTGTAAGTTAGTGTTGTGGAGCGATGGCTGCAAGACATCAAGTTGATTCAAAACGCAGTATGAGTCATCGCAACAAGTCGTGCAGATCCAAATTGATGCGGTGAAGGTACTGCTGTCTCGCTATACAGCAGGGATAGTTAAACCTCTCTGATTTCATATAGCTGGGTCAGTTTGCAGTCTGCAGAGTATCAACATGCATGTAAGAAAGGTCTCCCATTGAGACCTTCATCGTTTTTTATATGTTCACTACCTTGTTTGAAGGATTCAACAGGGAGACAGTTTTCTGTACTATGTCAAATTGCGTGGAAGTCACAAGGCCCTGGTATTCCACAGACACGATCAACATTTCCGACAGGATAAATACCGCAACACAAACAGCTGCTGATTTAAGACCATAAACAGACCTTGAACTGTAGCTCAGGGCAGGCTATACAGGAATTATTTAAAATCTCCCAGGAATGCGTGGCTTTAGCTGAAATACCGTACTATAGCGGTGCATTCATGGTTTACATATAGTCATTTAGCATACGTACTTATCCAGAGCGATTTACACCAAGTCCAGGGACACTCCCCCCTGAGGCAAGGAGGGTGAAGTGCCTTGCCCAAGGACACAACATCGTGTTGCCTCAGCCGGGAATCGAACTGGCGACCTTGGGATCACCAGCCCGATGCCCTAACCACTCAGCCACCTGACTTACTGACCTACTGCTATCAGAATGACTTGAGGGTCCACAGTATAGGTGTCAGTGACAGGGTGAAAGGGCCTCTGTTGTGGGCCTCTGGTCTTTATCTTCTCGGTGAAGCAGCGTAGAGCAGCTGCCACTTAGAATGACAATAGAAATAACGTTTGTGCAGTTGGATGGAGGGCTGTGTATTGAAGAGGCTGGAGTAAGACACATTGTCTGGGCGAAGACAGAAGCCATTAACAATCAATCTTCTTTTGGGGTGTTCGTTTGTCCCACAGGCGTCGCTGACGGCGTGGGGGTGGCGTGACTACGGCGTGGACCCATCGCAGTTCTCCACCACCCTGATGAGGACCTGCGAACGTCTGGTGAAAGAGGGCCGTTTCATACCCAGCAACCCCGTGGGAATCCTCACCTCGGGGTATTACGAGCTGCTGCAGAACAAAGTCCCGCTGCTCGGTAAGATTGCCCACACGCTGACATGCAGGACCAGCCAGCCTAAGGAAGGAAGAACGAGAAGGAGGGGAGGGTGGAAAAAAGAGAATAGAGTAGATATTTATGGTAGAGAGATCCTTTCATGTAAGGGTGTTATTTTGGGTCTAGCAGTGACAGTAACAGCTCCTTGCTTTTGACTATCAGAATCTGTGTTTGTATATCCTGCATAGCGAATAAAATAGATTCAGATTCTAAATAGACAGCCTCCACGTCTGTCTAACACGTCGTGGGGGCTCCGCCCACCCTGGAGTCGACCCTTTTCACACCGAGGCAGCTGAAATACCAGCGAAGGGAGTCGTCACAGAAACGCAGAGCGAGGTCACAGGTTTTTAGTTTTTTTAAAGCTCAGGCACGTGGCATGTGACTGGCCGAGGTCGCATTTCAACCGAGACCCCTGGCATCGCAGGGAGGTCAGCGCTCGACATCAGCGAAAGCGTCACAGAGTCACGATGTTTGCCTATCAGAAGTGACCCACTTTAGTATTTTGGGGGGTCTGGGGGGGGGTGGTGGTTGGTGGTAAAAGTTGAGTCAAAGTTTCTGCTCCAAGGTCACTCGACTGCAAGGGAGAGCACGGAAAGAACACAGCCTTTTGTTGATTGTGTCTTACCCCCAGTGTGAAACTGTTCTGGTACAGGAAGTGACACGTTTTTAACCCCCCTCCCCACCCCCTTTCCAACCCCCAGGGAGCAGCACGGCCTGTATCGTGGTCCTGGACAGGCAACGCCACCGACTGCACACGTGCAACCTGGGGGACTCGGGCTTCCTGGTGGTGCGCGGAGGAGAGGTGGTGCATCGGTCGGACGAACAGCAGCACTACTTCAACACTCCCTTCCAGCTGTCCATCGCCCCCCGGGGCCGAGGGGGTGGTCCTCAGCGACAGGTCAGTCCCCCACCCTCCGAGGGGGCTCCCATCTTCCACTTAACTGCCAGGCTGCCCCCCTTTGTTCAAATGTGTTTCCCTCGGGGGTCGACTATAGGATTCGTTTGAGGGTACCAAGGTGCAGCATAAGGACCGTCTTGACGTTAAGCGGCTGTACAAATTCAGCTGTACAGATTCCCCCCCCCCTGCCCCCCAGCTTGACCTGGCGCGCACGTGTCATGAGCGTTCTTGGCATCAGTTTAGTCTCATTTTTTTTTCGCTGCATAGCCATGTGACTGCGAGCCCTCGCTACAGCTGTGCTGCCAGCAGTGTGTCGTGACAGACACACACCCACACACACACACCCACACACACACTCACTCAGGGGCTCGCTGGCAGAGAGGGGGCGAAACTGCAAGACTGCACTCTGCACGGCTTGTTTTTTTCACGAGTTGAGACGATGTTTTTTTAGATTATGACCTCCCTGTGTGTGTGTGTGTGTGTGTGTGTGTGTGTCTGTCTGACTTTCAACGAGAGGATTCACATTTTATACAGCTCAGTAGTAGAGGCCAGCTAAATGTTTTAACTTGGAGGACGTACAGTGAATTACTGTTTCCCCTGGTCAAAAGAACGCCAGATTTGTTTACACTGAACTCAATACGTCCTCTTGGAGGTTGTCTTTCATTTAGTGTACAAACAGTGTCTATGGCTCAATGGCTTGTCGCGTCTAATTGAGTCCTTAAAGTAAAACCAAATAGCATTCCGTGATGTCCTTATTCTATAACGGAATGCTTCACGCTTCCCTTCGGCACTTGTTGCCACACGCATGCTTCTTTTCAGCACCAAGGCTTCACATGGGGCGGGTTGAAGGGAGTTGGGAGTGACTCAAGAGCACAGGGTTAAAGACGACTTCAAGGAAGTGGAGCTCACACGTTGGTGTGACGCCAGAGAGCATGCTGGGAGCAGGGGGGGGGGGGGGGGCGGCTCCTGGGAAGGCGTGGTAGGGTTTAACTGTCTCGTGTGCCAGGATCAGCGATCTTCAGTCTCGTGTCTCTCTCTCTCGCTCGCTCTCTCCCCCTCTTTCTCTCTCTCTCCCTCTCTCTATTTCTCTCACAGACATGCACACTCTCTCATTCTCTCTCTTTCTCACTCATACTCTCTTTTATTTTCTCTCTCTCCCTGTCACCCCTGCTCTCTCTCCCCCCCACTCTCTCTCTCCCTCTTTTTCTTTCACAGACATGCACACTCTCTCATTCTCTCTCTTTCTCACTCATACTCTCTTTTATTTTCTCTCTCTCCCTGTCACCCCCGCCTCTCTCTCTCTCCCTCCCTTACCTCACAGCCACTCAGTCTGGCTGTTGTTTTACCTTTCTATAGTGCTAAACACCCTGCTGACCTGAACCCCCCCCCCTCTCCCTCTCTCTCCGCCCGCAGCCCAGAGGCAGCGGACAGTTCCTCGTTCGACGTACAGCTGGGTGACATCATCCTCACCGCCACCGACGGCCTCTTCGACAACATGCCGGACTACATGATCCTACAAGAGCTAAAGAAACTCAAGGTATCCCCCTGCCACACAACATAGATTCCTGTTTCCCAAGGTCGGCGCAAGAAAAATAGTCTGAAACGACAATGTGGAGCAGGGGTAGGCAGCTCTGGTCCTCAAGGGCCGCTGTCCTGGAGGTTTTAGATGTTTCCCTGCTCCAGCACACCTGATTCTAATGAACAGGTTGTTATTGAGCTCCGTGGAAGCCTCATAATGATCATTCATTAGAATGTAGGTGTGTTTGAGCAGGGAAACATCTAAAACCTTCAGGACAGCGGCCCTCGAGGACCGGAATTTCCCGCCCCTTGATGTAGACCCAACAGACCTGTAGACCCGTATTTCTATTCTAACAACTGAATATGCGTCCCTCGTCCAGAGCACCAACTACGACAGCATCCAGCAGACGGCCCAGAGCATCGCGAAGCAAGCCCACGAGCTGGCCTACGACCCCAACTACATGTCCCCGTTCGCACAGTTCGCCTGCGACAACGGCCTGAACGTCCGAGGTGTGTGCCGGGGGGCCGGGAAGGGGGCTGAAGCTACTCGTGGTCTCTCAGGCCAGAAGGTGACTAGGGTGTTTTTTTATTTAAAGAACAGAAGGGACTCATTACTCTCTCTGTCTGTTGTTTACAGGGGGCAAGCCGGACGACATCACAGTGTTGCTGTCCATCGTGGCAGAATACACAGACTAACGGCATGTGTGCTTTGGCCGGACTGTCCCCCCCCCCCCCCCCGGAGTCTTCCACACCTGAGACCCTCTTAATGCACTCTGGTGCTTTCTGGGGTGTGGAGTCAGATGACCAGCCACAATCCTTCCCCCCTCTCTCTCTGTCTGTCTCTTTCTGCTCCCCAGTGTGCTGTGTGGGGGCAGACAAGGGCATCCACTCCCATGCTGGTTATGAAAGGGGAGGAACTTACTGCCCCCCCCCCCATCGGTACTGTGACTGAGGGATAGCCTGCACGGCGAGCAGGGAGGGTTGGTACAAGACTAGAATGAAATGCAACAGTAGCCCTCGTCTCTGCAATAGACATGCAAGTGGAATAAGCCATGATTTAGGGTTTTCTTGTGTCGCGTAAATTGTTTGCACACGTATGTGTCATGGTTGTCGGACTGCGTCGTTATAAGCGAAAGTGGAGAACAGAAAGGGGGGGGGTGTTGGAAGAACCTTTTTAGGCTGGCTCGTGTGCTGTTTGGGGTGGGGGTGTTTGTTTGTTCTTTGGAGGGAGGGAGACCTTGGTAGGGTTGAGTGGTGAAAAGATAGGATTATGTGTTCGTTACCAGTTTGTCGTTCGGCCTGTTTCACCACAGAAGGAAAGGATGGGTAGGGGCAATAGGGGTGGAACGTGAAGTGGGCGTTGTCTGTAAATGTCTGTGGGAATGCACACATCTTTTATGGGTTTGTATATATTGTTTGTCATGTACTGGTGGGTGCATTCACGTTATCACTGCGAGGGTGAATCCGAGGCAAGTGATGTTCGTGTCACATTTGTGCCAGATGTGTACAGAAAATATGAATTCATTTATCGACACTGTTTTTCTTGAGGGTTGAACCTCGGATGTAAATGTCTCTTTATCTCTCTCTTCCGTGGGCCGTGAGAATCAAAAAAGAAAAAAAGCGCTGTGGATTGGGGTGTTGACGGCGCTTCCATGATGTCATGTCAGAAACGTTTTGCGTGCGTGAGCTTTGGAACGCCTAACGCTGTTTGAGACGGACGCCGGGCATCTGGGAACGCTTTGAATTCAAATAGGTCAGGTGGGAAATCACAAAGGATTTATTTTTGTAACTTAATGTTGTATCGTTTTCAGGAGAATTCTATATATTTAAAAAGAAAATGGTAGTAAAATGTGTGACTGATTCACGAGCATGACTTGCATTTTTTCTGGCTAGTAGGATTCATACTAATGGGCCTCATCAAGACTCGGGTGTGGTATAATGTCTGTCAACCTATTCAACTGTCTCGTAATAATTATTACTTGCTGCTTCTATTTTGTAAATTGTGTGTGTGTGTGTGCGCGCGTGCGTGCGCGTGCGTGTGTGAGAGAAACTGTACGTTATTTAAACAGACGGTCAAGATTGTGTCATGTTTTGATGTGTTTGAATGTGAGTGTTGTGTTGGTCTTATGCAAGGGCATTGATCCTACTGTTCTTGTTGTGGTGTCTCACCTATCCTTTACTCTCAAACTGCCCTTTATTCCCCCTGAATGTCTACTTAATGCACGACCTTGTGCACGACCTGCCACCCTGTGAGGTTCAGGTTTGGATAATGCCACCCTCTTTCATTAAGCCATTGGTTTTTGCAGAAACAAACTTATGTGCTCAGGTTTTTATTTTGACAAGCTGTCTTTGGTGCCTAAAAGCAGTGTCCATTCATGGTGTTTAGATGTCTGTGGATGGTGTGCTGAGGGTATTTGATCAAACCAAAGAAAGCGGTTAGCACAGGCGTGACCAAGGCACAGTAAATATTACCATTACACAATTCCAATTGGTTTTTACGAATACGTGTACGTCATTAGGAAAGCAAATGCATTAGTCATGTGTATTAGGCTGTGATCAGGTTTTTATTGGAAGGCAGGCAGACAAGCTGTCTTTGGTGCCTAAAAGTTCTACAACGTTACCAGAAAGTGGTGATGGTCAAAGATCATGGTGTTTAGATGTCTGTGGATGGTGATGGGAAATCACAGTGCCGGTGTTTTTTTGGATTAAGTAGTATTTGATCAAACCAAAGAAGATTGCAGCGGTTAGCACAGGCGTGACCAAGGCACTGTTAACCTTACTGTCTATGGAGATGCATCACATCGTCACTGTATTGCTCCACATGGATGGTTAAGCAGAGAAAATATACCTCCCAAAACTCCTAAAAGCATCATCTACCTGTCAGTGGTTGATAAGGATTTTGGGTGATGTGTTGATCATACATTTGTTTGGTTCGTTTGGGGGTCATTTCAAGGGTTATTGAATCTGCTTAGTTCTACTGTACAACATCGTCTTTCTGTGAAAGTGGTCATGGTCAAAGCTCTCTGTACATATGTTTTCAAGTTGTAAAATGAGGAAATAAAGAATCTATATTTAATTTCTCCCTGCTTATATGGGATTGTTTCTTCATTTGCGACTTTCACAGCTCTTGATTAGTTCTGTTGCCAGGACATGTTGCCTGATTTGAATGTAACTGTTCATAAACCATAGGCAGTAATTTCAAATAAACACTCAATGAGGAGCACAGAGACTGCCTTAAAATAAATAAACTATGTATGGGAGTCACCTGTATACCCATTGAGAGGCCTTAATTAATGATGCAAGCTTGTAAGCAACTGGATGTGTGAGCGGTAATTCCTGAATGTTCGATGCAGATTTTGGGTTTAGTGTTGATCTTCATCGAGTTTGGCCGCTATTTCTGTACAGTCCGGATGTCAAAGGCTCTGGCCTTTTGGTTGGAAAGCAACTGAACAGTGGTCAAAGCCGATTGTTTGGATTGTCAACATTACGTTTTGTCGTTTTTTGTTGTTGTTGTCTTTCGGTTATGTTCAGAGATTTAGGATTACGATTGCAGGGTGTACGGGTTTAAAATCCGCAAATGAGACTGACCTCAATTCCTTCCAATCCCCCAACTTCACCCCCAAAAAACGGAGAAACCAGAATTCAGCAGAATGTGTCTGACATCAAGTGTCAAAGTGTGTATGAAGACTGAAGCAGAGTGTGTTATGTTTTCTTGGAAACTCGCACCTAATAGGCTAAGGGTGAGACATACAGTTTAATCGGCCCAAATGACTCGCTCCGAGTACGGTTCGTTTGGGTCAGTGTGAACACAACAGCCGCATTGGTGCGCACTAAACAGCCGCTTGAGACGCTCTAAACAGGTGTCTGAGAGCGGTCTCGGAGCGGTCTCGGAGCAACACATCTGTGGTGTGACGCTGCTCGACCTCGGGCCGAACCAAATACAGGAATTCATTCACATGTCCCTGAGATTCGCTGTCTACTGGATATTTGGAGCGATGATTTTATTAAGTACAGCTGACTTCCACCAAAAAACAGTGATGTTTACGCGGGTTTAGCAAACGGCTCCTGAGAGTCGTAAAAGAGAGAGTCCGTGAGAGTCGTTCGAGAGTCGACCCTAAAATTTGGCATTGCGTCCTGTAATGCATCAGCACGTTCCTCTCCCGACGTAGACGGATCTAATTTTCAAACTGAACAATTTGCCAAAAGTTTAATAATCACATTATATAAAAACTAATAACCAGCGCCAGGGTAAACATACGTGCTTTGTTTATTTCCATCTCCTAGCTTCCCCGTGTTAGGCCCCACCCCCAAAATGTGGGGGAGTCATGGGGGTCAGAGCTTCAGACCAAGAAGCGTGTCAGTTGTCACATCAAGTGCGGCGTCAAAGTACAGTAAAAAAAAACATATGTGAACACTGAAGCACTAAGTGAAAAATGATGATGTATTTTGGAGCGCTCCAAACCGCACCGCACCAACTAATAGGCTAACTCTGTGACTTGATCGTGAAACTACTTGACTGTTTGCTGTGTACACAAAACCTATGGAGACTCCAACCTGTGCAGACTACAGAAAGTAGATATAACTAATAATAATAACAACTGAAGCCTTCGTAGATATTTTTTTTTTTTTGAAAATTACATTACACACACGCACAGTTGACGACATATATGTCAAAAACTGGAAATACAGTCGTGGAGCTCTCATGCAATCGCTCCACTACGTCCTCGTTACCACATTTTCTTGAAGAACAGTCATTGCATGCCAGGGTCATGAGATAGTAGATTAACATCTATGATGTGCTTTACAGTGACCATTTATGGTTAAAAAAAAAAAGTGTGTTCAGGGCGGGATACAATTGAACTATGGTTATTTATATCTGTATTATACAAGTAACATCTTAGGGGTCAAATGGCTTTTGGAAGAGGGGCTAAAATGGCCATGTTGACAGAGAAGGTTGCCGACCCCTGGGCAGGCTTCAGTGTGCCATCGTGGCCTGGCTACTATTGTAGCAAGCTTGTCTCTTTTAATCTATATGTCTCATTAAAGCTGACAAATCTTTTTTTTTTCTCACGCAATTGCATACGCGGTTAGCCTAATATAGTTTATTATTATTTAAATTAACTTAAGAACTCTGACTTAGCTTTCATACTATGACATCATAATCGCCGCAAAGTTATATAAATTGGGAAGTTTCAGAAGGTAAGTCATTTGCGAAGAGACAGTTGAACCAACAACAAGCAGTAAGAGTACAACACTAGAATAAAAAACAGTTTAATTGAAAGTTAAACTTGATATCAGTTTCAATCATGGATGAAGGTCGGCCCCCGCAGGAATGCGGGTCAGGAGAAAATGAGGATTCATCAAACATGTAAGATTTGATTCAAAACCACCTAGCACACACAGCATGTTCTTCACAGTCTCTTCATGCAACAAATGGCAGCAGTGTATGTAGGCCAAATAAATAAATCAAACTGGAATTGGTGCACACAAGTGTTGGCCAGTTACAGGCTTGGGTGGTCTCTATGACCGGTGAAATTAATGTGACATCTGTTGATGTCTGTAGGAATCCTGAGGACAGGCACGATGGGGCTGATTCTCATCCTGACGATGAGATCACTGAGACCATCCGCGCCCAGGTCGCCCTGAAGAGGCTTATTTCACACCTGACTGCAAAGCAGCAGAACACAGATCTCCATGAAGAGATCAACGACACCAGTCAGCTGGTGGGTGTGTGGAAAGTTCAGGAGCACACAAGACGTGCTTTTGCCTCTAACGATGGCAATCTCCAACAAAACCCTCACAGATTTCTAACTGGCACTATGAAACAGCATTATTGTCTCTAATCTTTTTCTGTTCTTGCAGAAGCAAGAAAGCGAGGCCTTAAAAAGCGAGGTAATGTTAAATGACTACATGTGGGTATGGACAGAGCTCGTCAGCTAGCTTTTAGGAAACACTGTTTGAACTCTTTCTATGAACTTTTCAGATGTCTTCCGTCTTGTCTGAGGAGGAGAGGAAGACGGACATCCTCGTGAAGTTAATCAATGTACAGTGGGCCCAACAGGTATCTCATCATCAACTTTTCACACACACACACACACACACACACACACGTATTTAACATGTTTGAAAAATATGAATGACTGACTGCTTGGGGTTTGACTCTCAGGAACAAATGGAGGAGGACTTGGCTGAGGTAGGATCTTTCTCCGTATGTAATATCAGACAGAGTTTCTGGAAGAACTTTCCTGCTTTGGCAGAGTCCTGCTTGTGGTTTTCTACTCGGATTAGGATTCGAGGTCTGTTTCTGTTTTATTTGTAGAAATCAATGATGATCGAAAAGCTCCTCGCCACCATCCAGGTATAGTAGAATGCCTTATTTTAATCCTTTTCTTTCTCATTGACATTACGACGACAGTGTTGGCGCTTTCATTCTTGACCTTGAGTGTGTGTTCAGGAGCTGAGGACCATCAATCTTGACCTGGCGGTCCAGCTCGGCTCAGCTCAGTGTAGCGAGAAAGGGTGGGAGCAAGAGATGAAGTCCAAACACACCCACGTTACAACCATCTAAAACACATTCTCAGTTGTTTTCCACTACATCTCTTCTCTTCATGCTCCCGCGCTCCCTCACTTCCTGTGCCTTTGTCTCTGTCTCCAGCTGGTGGTGTCGGCAGAGAGAAAAGGTGCTCAAGGGCATGGCCACCTTCCGCCAGCGATTCAAACGCTCCGTGGGGGTGAGGTCGCTGTTCAACCGATCCAACAAGGTCCACCCCGTCAACTTGGATGTCTAGGGAAGATGGAAGGAAAGACATTCAAAAATAATAAATTCATTTGGCCTTGAAATTCGAGGGGAGCAGTGTCTTTTCACATTTGGTTGAAAGTGTACACTGAATATATGTATGAAAAACAAAAACTGGAAATACGCAGTCTTTTTCTCAAAACTGTGTTTGTCCACGTTTTTCCTTGTGATGCTTCATGAACAGAAGCTTTTTAAAAGACCCAGACTGATTCAAACCTGAAGCACAGCGTGTGCAAGGTCAAGTACCAGCAGGTGTTGCATGGGCTCGGAGTGACCACATGGAGGGTGTACGATTCCTGCCCATGGTTGATCGTGTCCCTGGAGAGAGACTGGGGTCGGGGTCAGGGGGCTCCCCGCCTGGAAATTTGCCATCTAGCACAGTGGGGTTATGTAACAGAGGGAGATGAGCAGCTGAAGTTTTAGACAAAACTTTCTTTAAATACATGGCTGGCTGGCTAGCGTTGCGTATTTATAAATAACTTATAAAAGGTAATTTGTTCCACACCTTGGGGTGTGGAACAAATTGCCTTTTATAAGTTATTTATAAATACGCAACGCTAGCCAGCCAGCCATGTATTTAAAGAAAGTTTTGTCTAAAACTTCAGCTGCTCATCTCCCTCTGTTACATAACCCCACTGTGCTAGATGGCAAATTTCCAGGCGGGGAGCCCCTGACCCCGACCCCAGTCTCTCTCCAGGGACACGATCAACCATGGGCAGGAATCGTACACCCTCCATGTGGTCACTCCGAGCCCATGCAACACCTGCTGGTACTTGACCTTGCACACGCTGTGCTTCAGGTTTGAATCAGTCTGGGTCTTTTAAAAAGCTTCTGTTCATGAAGCATCACAAGGAAAAACGTGGACAAACACAGTTTTGAGAAAAAGACTGCGTATTTCCAGTTTTTGTTTTTCATACATATATTCAGTGTACACTTTCAACCAAATGTGAAAAGACACTGCTCCCCTCGAATTTCAAGGCCAAATGAATTTATTATTTTTGAATGTCTTTCCTTCCATCTTCCCTAGACATCCAAGTTGACGGGGTGGACCTTGTTGGATCGGTTGAACAGCGACCTCACCCCCACGGAGCGTTTGAATCGCTGGCGGAAGGTGGCCATGCCCTTGAGCACCTTTTCTCTCTGCCGACACCACCAGCTGGAGACAGAGACAAAGGCACAGGAAGTGAGGGAGCGCGGGAGCATGAAGAGAAGAGATGTAGTGGAAAACAACTGAGAATGTGTTTTAGATGGTTGTAACGTGGGTGTGTTTGGACTTCATCTCTTGCTCCCACCCTTTCTCGCTACACTGAGCTGAGCCGAGCTGGACCGCCAGGTCAAGATTGATGGTCCTCAGCTCCTGAACACACACTCAAGGTCAAGAATGAAAGCGCCAACACTGTCGTCGTAATGTCAATGAGAAAGAAAAGGATTAAAATAAGGCATTCTACTATACCTGGATGGTGGCGAGGAGCTTTTCGATCATCATTGATTTCTACAAATAAAACAGAAACAGACCTCGAATCCTAATCCGAGTAGAAAACCACAAGCAGGACTCTGCCAAAGCAGGAAAGTTCTTCCAGAAACTCTGTCTGATATTACATACGGAGAAAGATCCTACCTCAGCCAAGTCCTCCTCCATTTGTTCCTGAGAGTCAAACCCCAAGCAGTCAGTCATTCATATTTTTCAAACATGTTAAATACGTGTGTGTGTGTGTGTGTGTGTGTGTGTGAAAAGTTGATGATGAGATACCTGTTGGGCCCACTGTACATTGATTAACTTCACGAGGATGTCCGTCTTCCTCTCCTCCTCAGACAAGACGGAAGACATCTGAAAAGTTCATAGAAAGAGTTCAAACAGTGTTTCCTAAAAGCTAGCTGACGAGCTCTGTCCATACCCACATGTAGTCATTTAACATTACCTCGCTTTTTAAGGCCTCGCTTTCTTGCTTCTGCAAGAACAGAAAAAGATTAGAGACAATAATGCTGTTTCATAGTGCCAGTTAGAAATCTGTGAGGGTTTTGTTGGAGATTGCCATCGTTAGAGGCAAAAGCACGTCTTGTGTGCTCCTGAACTTTCCACACACCCACCAGCTGACTGGTGTCGTTGATCTCTTCATGGAGATCTGTGTTCTGCTGCTTTGCAGTCAGGTGTGAAATAAGCCTCTTCAGGGCGACCTGGGCGCGGATGGTCTCAGTGATCTCATCGTCAGGATGAGAATCAGCCCCATCGTGCCTGTCCTCAGGATTCCTACAGACATCAACAGATGTCACATTAATTTCACCGGTCATAGAGACCACCCAAGCCTGTAACTGGCCAACACTTGTGTGCACCAATTCCAGTTTGATTTATTTATTTGGCCTACATACACTGCTGCCATTTGTTGCATGAAGAGACTGTGAAGAACATGCTGTGTGTGCTAGGTGGTTTTGAATCAAATCTTACATGTTTGATGAATCCTCATTTTCTCCTGACCCGCATTCCTGCGGGGGCCGACCTTCATCCATGATTGAAACTGATATCAAGTTTAACTTTCAATTAAACTGTTTTTTATTCTAGTGTTGTACTCTTACTGCTTGTTGTTGGTTCAACTGTCTCTTCGCAAATGACTTACCTTCTGAAACTTCCCAATTTATATAACTTTGCGGCGATTATGATGTCATAGTATGAAAGCTAAGTCAGAGTTCTTAAGTTAATTTAAATAATAATAAACTATATTAGGCTAACCGCGTATGCAATTGCGTGAGAAAAAAAAAAAGATTTGTCAGCTTTAATGAGACATATAGATTAAAAGAGACAAGCTTGCTACAATAGTAGCCAGGCCACGATGGCACACTGAAGCCTGCCCAGGGGTCGGCAACCTTCTCTGTCAACATGGCCATTTTAGCCCCTCTTCCAAAAGCCATTTGACCCCTAAGATGTTACTTGTATAATACAGATATAAATAACCATAGTTCAATTGTATCCCGCCCTGAACACACTTTTTTTTTTTAACCATAAATGGTCACTGTAAAGCACATCATAGATGTTAATCTACTATCTCATGACCCTGGCATGCAATGACTGTTCTTCAAGAAAATGTGGTAACGAGGACGTAGTGGAGCGATTGCATGAGAGCTCCACGACTGTATTTCCAGTTTTTGACATATATGTCGTCAACTGTGCGTGTGTGTAATGTAATTTTCAAAAAAAAAAAATATCTACGAAGGCTTCAGTTGTTATTATTATTAGTTATATCTACTTTCTGTAGTCTGCACAGGTTGGAGTCTCCATAGGTTTTGTGTACACAGCAAACAGTCAAGTAGTTTCACGATCAAGTCACAGAGTTAGCCTATTAGGTGCGAGTTTCCAAGAAAACATCACACACTCTGCTTCAGTCTTCATACACACTTTGACACTTGATGTCAGACACATTCTGCTGAATTCTGGTTTCTCCGTTTTTTGGGGGGTGGGGGGTTGGGGGGGGGGATTGGAAGGAATTGAGGTCAGTCTCATTTGCGGATTTTAAACCCGTCAAACCCTGCAATCGTAATCCTAAACCTCTGAACATAACCGAAAGACAACAACAACAAAAAACGACAAAACGTAATGTTGAGCAATCCAAACAATCGGCTTTGACCACTGTTCAGTTGCTTTCCAACCATAAAGGCCAGAGCCTTTTATTTTACATGCTTACTGTATAAATATGCGCCTTATGATGAAGTCTACGAGACTAGAACCTAATCATCTGCATTTTCATTCATGCATTACCGCTCATGCAATCCTGTTGCTTAGTGCAAGTCATTAATTAACCAATGCTCAATGGGCTTACAGTGTGACTCCCATTCATAGTTAATTATTTCATTCCAGTCTCTTCTCCCATTGCCAGTGTTTATAGAATGATTATAACTGTACGTCTCTTTAATTACTTTACAGTAATATCAGGCAAATGTCCTGGCAAAGACGAAGTGAAGACTGTGAAGTCGCAAATGAAGAAACAATCCCATATAAGTGTGTTTTGTATAAATACTAGATTCTTTATTTCAATATTTTACAACTTGAAAACATATGTACAGAAACTAGTTCTGTATTTTACACTGTACACAGAAGTAGATCTTTCGAAACACATAGTTCGCTGGGAAGGACCGCAATCAACCTTTGACTCCGGAGTACAGAACTAGCGGCCAAACTCGGTGGGATCAACACAAACCCAAAATCACATCGAACACGGAGGAAACGAAACACATCCAGACAAGACAAGCTTGCATCGCCAAAAAGGCCTCTTGATTGGTATACAGGTCGTTTTTTAAATACATATATTTATTTATTTTAAGGCGGAATCTGTGCTCCTCAACGATGTCGTATTTGAAACCACTGCCTATGGTTTATGAACAGTTCATTCAAATCCCCCCCACACAAAAAACACAACTAATCACAGCTTTCTCTGATAAGTGTAAGTGTAAGTTAGAATGAAACATTTAGCAGG
This sequence comes from Neosalanx taihuensis, assembly GCA_030340665.1. Classification (NCBI taxonomy): domain Eukaryota; kingdom Metazoa; phylum Chordata; class Actinopteri; order Osmeriformes; family Salangidae; genus Neosalanx; species Neosalanx taihuensis. The sequence continues at coordinate 1,566,119 of CM059311.1, forward strand.
GAGAAATTCAGCATGGAGGTTTGGCGTCCTCATTAAAGCTACTCTGATTCCAGAGAGCTTTGACCATGACCACTTTCATGCAAAGACGATGTTGTACAGTAGAACTAAGCAGATTCAATAACCCTTGAAATGACCCCCAAACGAACCAACCAAATGTATGATCAATGTCCTTATCAACCACTGACAGGTAGATGATGCTTTTAGGAGTTTTGGGAGGTATATTTTCTCTGCTTAACCATCCATGTGGAGCAATACAGTGACTGTGATGCATCTCCATAGACAGTAAGGTTAACAGTGCCTTGGTCACGCCTGTGCTAACCGCTGCAATCTTCTTTGGTTTGATCAAATACTACTTAATCCAAAAAAACACCGGCACTGTGATTTCCCATCACCATCCACAGACATCTAAACACCATGATCACCATCACTGTTCTGGTAACGTTGCTTTTAGGCACCAAAGACAGCTTGTCTGCCTGCCTTCCAATAAAAACCTCACAGCCTAATACACATGACTAATGCATTTGCTTTCCTAATGACGTACACGTATTCGTAAAAACCAATTGGAATTGTGTAATGGTAATATTTACTGTGTTTTTCCCCTCAGCACAGAATGGACACTGACAAACCTGAGCTAAGTTTGTTTCTGCACTGGCTTGAAAGAGGGTGGCATTATCCAGAACCTCACAAGGTCGTGCATTAAGTAGACATTCAGGGGGAATAAAGGGCAGTTTGAGAGTAAAGGATAGGTGAGACACCACAACAAGAACAGTAGGATCAATGCCCTTGCATAAGACCAACACAACACTCACATTCAAACACATCAAAACATGACACAATCTTGACCGTCTGTTTAAATAACGTACAGTTTCTCTCACACACGCACGCGCACGCACGCGCGCACACACACACACACAATTTACAAAATAGAAGCAGCAAGTAATAATTATTACGAGACAGTTGAATAGGTTGACAGACATTATACCACACCCGAGTCTTGATGAGGCCCATTAGTATGAATCCTACTAGCCAGAAAAAATGCAAGTCATGCTCGTGAATCAGTCACACATTTTACTACCATTTTCTTTTTAAATATATAGAATTCTCCTGAAAACGATACAACATTAAGTTACAAAAATAAATCCTTTGTGATTTCCCACCTGACCTATTTGAATTCAAAGCGTTCCCAGATGCCCGGCGTCCGTCTCAAACAGCGTTAGGCGTTCCAAAGCTCACGCACGCAAAACGTTTCTGACATGACATCATGGAAGCGCCGTCAACACCCCAATCCACAGCGCTTTTTTTTCTTTTTGATTCTCACGGCCCACGGAAGAGAGAGATAAAGAGACATTTACATCCGAGGTTCAACCCTCAAGAAAAACAGTGTCGATAAATGAATTCATATTTTCTGTACACATCTGGCACAAATGTGACACGAACATCACTTGCCTCGGATTCACCCTCGCAGTGATAACGTGAATGCACCCACCAGTACATGACAAACAATATATACAAACCCATAAAAGATGTGTGCATTCCCACAGACATTTACAGACAACGCCCACTTCACGTTCCACCCCTATTGCCCCTACCCATCCTTTCCTTCTGTGGTGAAACAGGCCGAACGACAAACTGGTAACGAACACATAATCCTATCTTTTCACCACTCAACCCTACCAAGGTCTCCCTCCCTCCAAAGAACAAACAAACACCCCCACCCCAAACAGCACACGAGCCAGCCTAAAAAGGTTCTTCCAACACCCCCCCCCCCCTTTCTGTTCTCCACTTTCGCTTATAACGACGCAGTCCGACAACCATGACACATACGTGTGCAAACAATTTACGCGACACAAGAAAACCCTAAATCATGGCTTATTCCACTTGCATGTCTATTGCAGAGACGAGGGCTACTGTTGCATTTCATTCTAGTCTTGTACCAACCCTCCCTGCTCGCCGTGCAGGCTATCCCTCAGTCACAGTACCGATGAAGGGGGGGGGGGGGGGGGGGGGGGGGGGGGGGGCAGTAAGTTCCTCCCCTTTCATAACCAGCATGGGAGTGGATGCCCTTGTCTGCCCCCACACAGCACACTGGGGAGCAGAAAGAGACAGACAGAGAGAGAGGGGGGGAAGGATTGTGGCTGGTCATCTGACTCCACACCCCAGAAAGCACCAGAGTGCATTAAGAGGGTCTCAGGTGTGGAAGACTCCGGGGGGGGGGGGGGGGGGGGGGACAGTCCGGCCAAAGCACACATGCCGTTAGTCTGTGTATTCTGCCACGATGGACAGCAACACTGTGATGTCGTCCGGCTTGCCCCCTGTAAACAACAGACAGAGAGAGTAATGAGTCCCTTCTGTTCTTTAAATAAAAAAACACCCTAGTCACCTTCTGGCCTGAGAGACCACGAGTAGCTTCAGCCCCCCTTCCCGGCCCCCCCCGGCACACACCTCGGACGTTCAGGCCGTTGTCGCAGGCGAACTGTGCGAACGGGGACATGTAGTTGGGGTCGTAGGCCAGCTCGTGGGCTTGCTTCGCGATGCTCTGGGCCGTCTGCTGGATGCTGTCGTAGTTGGTGCTCTGGACGAGGGACGCATATTCAGTTGTTAGAATAGAAATACGGGTCTACAGGTCTGTTGGGTCTACATCAAGGGGCGGGAAATTCCGGTCCTCGAGGGCCGCTGTCCTGAAGGTTTTAGATGTTTCCCTGCTCAAACACACCTACATTCTAATGAATGATCATTATGAGGCTTCCACGGAGCTCAATAACAACCTGTTCATTAGAATCAGGTGTGCTGGAGCAGGGAAACATCTAAAACCTCCAGGACAGCGGCCCTTGAGGACCAGAGCTGCCTACCCCTGCTCCACATTGTCGTTTCAGACTATTTTTCTTGCGCGACCTTGGGAAACAGGAATCTATGTTGTGTGGCAGGGGGATACCTTGAGTTTCTTTAGCTCTTGTAGGATCATGTAGTCCGGCATGTTGTCGAAGAGGCCGTCGGTGGCGGTGAGGATGATGTCACCCAGCTGTACGTCGAACGAGGAACTGTCCGCTGCCTCTGGGCTGCGGGCGGAGAGAGAGGGAGAGGGGGGGGGGGGGTTCAGGTCAGCAGGGTGTTTAGCACTATAGAAAGGTAAAACAACAGCCAGACTGAGTGGCTGTGAGGTAAGGGAGGGAGAGAGAGAGAGGCGGGGGTGACAGGGAGAGAGAGAAAATAAAAGAGAGTATGAGTGAGAAAGAGAGAGAATGAGAGAGTGTGCATGTCTGTGAAAGAAAAAGAGGGAGAGAGAGAGTGGGGGGGAGAGAGAGAGGCAGGGGTGACAGGGAGAGAGAGAAAATAAAAGAGAGTATGAGTGAGAAAGAGAGAGAATGAGAGAGTGTGCATGTCTGTGAGAGAAATAGAGAGAGGGAGAGAGAGAGAAAGAGGGGGGAGAGAGCGAGAGAGAGAGACACGAGACTGAAGATCGCTGATCCTGGCACACGAGACAGTTAAACCCTACCACGCCTTCCCAGGAGCCGCCCCCCCTCCCCCTCCCCTGCTCCCAGCATGCTCTCTGGCGTCACACCAACGTGTGAGCTCCACTTCCTTGAAGTCGTCTTTAACCCTGTGCTCTTGAGTCACTCCCAACTCCCTTCAACCCGCCCCATGTGAAGCCTTGGTGCTGAAAAGAAGCATGCGTGTGGCAACAAGTGCCGAAGGGAAGCGTGAAGCATTCCGTTATAGAATAAGGACATCACGGAATGCTATTTGGTTTTACTTTAAGGACTCAATTAGACGCGACAAGCCATTGAGCCATAGACACTGTTTGTACACTAAATGAAAGACAACCTCCAAGAGGACGTATTGAGTTCAGTGTAAACAAATCTGGCGTTCTTTTGACCAGGGGAAACAGTAATTCACTGTACGTCCTCCAAGTTAAAACATTTAGCTGGCCTCTACTACTGAGCTGTATAAAATGTGAATCCTCTCGTTGAAAGTCAGACAGACACACACACACACACACACACACACAGGGAGGTCATAATCTAAAAAAACATCGTCTCAACTCGTGAAAAAAACAAGCCGTGCAGAGTGCAGTCTTGCAGTTTCGCCCCCTCTCTGCCAGCGAGCCCCTGAGTGAGTGTGTGTGTGGGTGTGTGTGTGTGGGTGTGTGTCTGTCACGACACACTGCTGGCAGCACAGCTGTAGCGAGGGCTCGCAGTCACATGGCTATGCAGCGAAAAAAAAATGAGACTAAACTGATGCCAAGAACGCTCATGACACGTGCGCGCCAGGTCAAGCTGGGGGGCAGGGGGGGGGGGAATCTGTACAGCTGAATTTGTACAGCCGCTTAACGTCAAGACGGTCCTTATGCTGCACCTTGGTACCCTCAAACGAATCCTATAGTCGACCCCCGAGGGAAACACATTTGAACAAAGGGGGGGGCAGCCTGGCAGTTAAGTGGAAGATGGGAGCCCCCCTCGGAGGGTGGGGGACTGACCTGTCGCTGAGGACCACCCCCTCGGCCCCGGGGGGGGCGATGGACAGCTGGAAGGGAGTGTTGAAGTAGTGCTGCTGTTCGTCCGACCGATGCACCACCTCTCCTCCGCGCACCACCAGGAAGCCCGAGTCCCCCAGGTTGCACGTGTGCAGTCGGTGGCGTTGCCTGTCCAGGACCACGATACAGGCCGTGCTGCTCCCTGGGGGGTTGGAAAGGGGGGTGGGGAGGGGGGTTAAAAACGTGTCACTTCCTGTACCAGAACAGTTTCACACTGGGGGTAAGACACAATCAACAAAAGGCTGTGTTCTTTCCGTGCTCTCCCTTGCAGTCGAGTGACCTTGGAGCAGAAACTTTGACTCAACTTTTACCACCAACCACCACCCCACCCCCCCCCCCAGACCCCCCCAAAATACTAAAGTGGGTCACTTCTGATAGGCAAACATCGTGACTCTGTGACGCTTTCGCTGATGTCGAGCGCTGACCTCCCTGCGATGCCAGGGGTCTCGGTTGAAATGCGACCTCGGCCAGTCACATGCCACGTGCCTGAGCTTTAAAAAAAACTAAAAACCTGTGACCTCGCTCTGCGTTTCTGTGACGACTCCCTTCGCTGGTATTTCAGCTGCCTCGGTGTGAAAAGGGTCGACTCCAGGGTGGGCGGAGCCCCCACGACGTGTTAGACAGACGTGGAGGCTGTCTATTTAGAATCTGAATCTATTTTATTCGCTATGCAGGATATACAAACACAGATTCTGATAGTCAAAAGCAAGGAGCTGTTACTGTCACTGCTAGACCCAAAATAACACCCTTACATGAAAGGATCTCTCTACCATAAATATCTACTCTATTCTCTTTTTTTCCACCCTCCCCTCCTTCTCGTTCTTCCTTCCTTAGGCTGGCTGGTCCTGCATGTCAGCGTGTGGGCAATCTTACCGAGCAGCGGGACTTTGTTCTGCAGCAGCTCGTAATACCCCGAGGTGAGGATTCCCACGGGGTTGCTGGGTATGAAACGGCCCTCTTTCACCAGACGTTCGCAGGTCCTCATCAGGGTGGTGGAGAACTGCGATGGGTCCACGCCGTAGTCACGCCACCCCCCCACGCCGTCAGCGACGCCTGTGGGACAAACGAACACCCCAAAAGAAGATTGATTGTTAATGGCTTCTGTCTTCGCCCAGACAATGTGTCTTACTCCAGCCTCTTCAATACACAGCCCTCCATCCAACTGCACAAACGTTATTTCTATTGTCATTCTAAGTGGCAGCTGCTCTACGCTGCTTCACCGAGAAGATAAAGACCAGAGGCCCACAACAGAGGCCCTTTCACCCTGTCACTGACACCTATACTGTGGACCCTCAAGTCATTCTGATAGCAGTAGGTCAGTAAGTCAGGTGGCTGAGTGGTTAGGGCATCGGGCTGGTGATCCCAAGGTCGCCAGTTCGATTCCCGGCTGAGGCAACACGATGTTGTGTCCTTGGGCAAGGCACTTCACCCTCCTTGCCTCAGGGGGGAGTGTCCCTGGACTTGGTGTAAATCGCTCTGGATAAGTACGTATGCTAAATGACTATATGTAAACCATGAATGCACCGCTATAGTACGGTATTTCAGCTAAAGCCACGCATTCCTGGGAGATTTTAAATAATTCCTGTATAGCCTGCCCTGAGCTACAGTTCAAGGTCTGTTTATGGTCTTAAATCAGCAGCTGTTTGTGTTGCGGTATTTATCCTGTCGGAAATGTTGATCGTGTCTGTGGAATACCAGGGCCTTGTGACTTCCACGCAATTTGACATAGTACAGAAAACTGTCTCCCTGTTGAATCCTTCAAACAAGGTAGTGAACATATAAAAAACGATGAAGGTCTCAATGGGAGACCTTTCTTACATGCATGTTGATACTCTGCAGACTGCAAACTGACCCAGCTATATGAAATCAGAGAGGTTTAACTATCCCTGCTGTATAGCGAGACAGCAGTACCTTCACCGCATCAATTTGGATCTGCACGACTTGTTGCGATGACTCATACTGCGTTTTGAATCAACTTGATGTCTTGCAGCCATCGCTCCACAACACTAACTTACACAAGCTGCACAATGGGCGTAACACATCGGAAACTGATACCAAAATACCCTAAGTTTCTCCCCCATCAAATCAAACGTATTTAGTCGAGATGGGAGTGGGTCTACACTCAGTGGGTTTAAACTCAGATCCAGGTTTTTGTGTGTAAACTATGCAAGTTGTGCTGGGTGGACAGCAGAGTGTAAAAAAAAAAACATTAAAAAAACAGCAACAGCTGAGGATCGTAGTTCATAGACTAGTCTACCAAAACAAACACTATCCGCGTCGCCTGCGAAGCTGTAATACCAACATGGCTGCCTCCATGCTCAACCATACTGACCTTTAAAAGTAGACAAGCCTTAAAGTACAGCAAAGCAACAAATAACAACAAAACAAGCAAAAATGTTACAAAAGGCAGCGATCGACTATAATACTGTTCCTGACTGTTTAGAGATTGTTCTGTCTATAACGAGACAAAGCTCCTCTATTGCGAAAACTATGCGAAAAATAAATCTCGAAGTAACGTTTGTCTAAATAATATAGGATTTTTTGGGGACAATGCATTAAAAAAATGTTTACACAGTATACATGCAATATTTGACCAACGACAAATCTTGACTATTTTAATATTATTTTATTATTCTAATATCATTTCTTAACCACCAGCAGCGCTGTAACTCCAATGCGCTCATTTGTAGGTGAAAGGTCATGGCGTTTCTTTCTACATATATAAAATACTGTACTTTTTTTTTCTATCCCGGCACCAAGTTTGACTCATTACGGTTGGATATAGTCGAACATTTCGCTACGTTTAGACGGTTTAATTACTAACACAGGAAAAATAACTTTGAACTGAAGATGGCAGAGGTTAAACCAGGGTTGCACTCAGGGTGGGGGTTGTTGTGTTTTCATGAGTGGGCGACACGTGCTTGACAGAACTGAAGGTCATATAACAGCATTTCAGTCCCCTTTAACGCATTCATACATGCATAAAGTGCAATTAAGTTATAGTTTTAACACAATCGTGGCCCCCCAATGATTGCAACTGTGCAACACAGATTAGAATCTTACCCAAGACATCTGCGGATTTATTTCTGGCTATGAAACAGGCATCGTCTCCGTAGCACATCCCTTTCTTCAAGATGCCCTTCCGAAAGTCTTTCCCGAAACCGCAGCTGGCTGTGATCAAGCTGTAGTCCCGACCATCGGTCTGAGACAGCCCGCCGAGGACAGCCCTCGCGACCAGTCTGCTGTAAGAAAGTACGGATAACATCCCCAAGAACGAGCACCCCCCCCGGTCTCTGCCTTTCCCGATCCTCCCCTACCACAACCAGGCGTCCCGTCTACTTTGACCAGCTGCTTATCCCGTCCACCATCCGTTTCGACTGTCGCCACCTCCGAATTAAAATGCAATAAAATACAGTAAAAAAATAAAATTCGTTGGGCTCCCGTTCGTCCCGGGGGAGATTAAAGCAGCGGTTATTTAAACGTTGGCGGACGCAACCCAGGTTCCTCCAGCGTGCACCATCCTGATAGACATTGTTCCTGTGCTCGGTTGACCCTCCGACCTCGGATCGGGACTCAGAGCTCGAGATACTGGTGCTGGGAAATCGGGTTGTCGACGTCACGCGCTTCTGCGCACGCGAGCCAGTTCAGGCACGAGAGGCTGACAGTTTTTTTTTCTTACACAAAGGCCTATCTGCGCAACGGAACGATTTAAGTATATAATTAACCATGATTCAAGTTTCTCGCAGGTATCTGCAGTTCTGATCATAGACCAATATTAAAAACTGAATTAAAAATTATTTTGTAAGAAATTATGGACAGGTGTATAACTAAGATACATATTTTTTTCTTCCGCGTTTGCCTGTTAGTGTTTGTGATATGCTATAATAACTTTTGACTCTTTTTCCCTTTATTCTATTCACACTGCGTATTTCGTGAGTCTTATCATGAAGCTTAATGTATTGGAATAATCTTTCTAGATTCTAGAAGTGGACTATTCTAGTACTGTCCCTAGTGGCCATGACTTGTTATAGCTTCAAATAACAGTCTCATATATTTATCAACAATGTTATTAAACAAATATGGGCTTCATTCTAGGTTAGTAGTAGGTTAGTAGGATATATAACTATTAACCTTATCATAAAGCTAAATGTATTGGATTCATCTTTCTAGATTCTAGAGGTGGACTATTCTAGTACTGCCCCTAGTGGCCATGACTTGTTATAGCTTCAAATAACAGTCTCATATATTTATCAACAATGTTATTAAACAAATATGGGCTTCATTCTAGGTTAGTAGGATATATAATAACTATTAACCTAAAAACATAGCAGGTTAAATTATATGGTGGACATTAATATGTGTGAAATACCCAAGTGTCTTTAAATTCACATGCAGTCCTGGGTGCGAAAAGAAGGTGGAGCTCTCACTGTCCCCCCCGGTTTCAGGTTAAAAAGGAGCGTGTGGACGGAACAAACACATAACGGCAGGGGAAACAGACCGAATCACGAATTTATAAGCAAGTAACAACAATTTCGGTAAGGGTTTATAATGAATTATTTTATCTAAAGATGGCGAGGGGTTTCACAGTGTATTTGTTATAGATCAGTCCCACTCCCAGGGTTCAAATAACTGACTTCGAACTGAGCACGTTATATAACAGCTTTTGCTATAACGTCAAATATAACATGTACTTCTATATTACCAAATTTAATTTGTTTCTCTTGTACATCATAGAAACGGTATATGTGTGTCATCATGGTGGTAGGTAGGCCATATCATTGTGCGCAGTTTGATTTTCATCGTTGAATAACACATTTATCAGTGGAAAAAGAGCTCATGGTTTCAGTCAACCTGTTTTCCTGAACGATCGTCTTAATTTATTTAGGCCACCTCATGGTACCATATCTTAAATTAGGACCAGAGCTTAATAGGTTATCCGTATTTTCCGAGAGGGCGTTGGGAAATCAAACGCGTCATTCTTCGCATGAAAAATTATCTAATTAAAACCACGGATACGTATGTCGAGCTCTAGAAAACACTCAGTTACTCATTGAGTAGACCAGCGCTGTTCACTCACAGTTGAAACAAAAAGGAAAAGTAGACCCGTTATTACAAGGTCTCGATATGAATGACCCTCATTGTTTTGTGTGTGTGCGTATGTGTGTGTGTGTTTTTTTTTTTTTTTTTTACAGGTCAGCGATGGGGAAGCTGTGTGTTTTCTTCTTTGTGTCTTTGACACTCATCGCCGTCCTGCATACTGACTCCACATGGGCCAAGAAGAGCGGGAGCAGCAGTAGCAGCAAGAAAACCTCCTCTAGTAGCAAACCATCCAAAACCACAAACACTCAGGCAGGAAATTACCCCAGACAGCCACAAACTCCCAACAGGAACCCCAACCCTTACCCTGCAGGTGGTAGTTATCCTGGGAGAGGGGGAACCAACCAAGGTAGCTACCCCAATCAAAATGCAGGCAGAGGTGGTGTCAATCCTGGAGGTTATCCTAACCAACAGTACCCTCCAGCAGGGGGCAATCCTGCAGCAGGGGGCTATCCTGCAGCAGGGGGCTATCCTCCAGCAGGGGGCTATCCAGCGGCAGGTGGCTACCCAGCAGCAGGTGGCTATCCCAACCAGAACCCAGGAAGGGGAGGCGTAAACCAAGGAGGTTATCCATACCAGAACCCTGCAGGTAATTATCCCGCAGCTGGTGGCTATCCCGCAGCAGGTGGCTATCCCAATCAAAATCCAGGCAGAGGATACCCTAACCAGTACCCAGCCGCAGGAGGCTACCCAGCTGCAGGAGGCTACCCAGCCGCAGGAGGCTACCCCAACCAGTACCCTGCCGGAGGAGGCTGGGGGCAGCCAGGGGGTTATCCGGGCGGAGGCTATGGAGGAGGATACCCCAACAGGAACCCTAATAATAAGATTGCAAGCCCCGGCTTTGGTGGAGGAGGCTATGGATATGGAGGGGGTTACGGACAGGGTGGAGGTGGTTATGGCTATGGAGGAGGGGGTTATGGACAGGGCGGAGGCGGGTATGGGTCACCCTTTTCACGCTCGGCTCAAGCCATGGGCTACAACCCCTCGGTGAAGTCTCAGGGCTTTGCCAAGAAGGCCATGATGGCTGCTGGCGTCGGGGCCGTGGCAGGGATGGCAATCGGCTACGGGCTCGGCCGCTATCCCAGGCCGCACTTCAACTTCCGTAACCCAGAGGAGGAGCAGTATTACAACAACTACATGTACCGCCGTTACGGCTCACGCTCCACCGACGAAGTCGACTACGGACGCGATTACGTCTTCAAGCCCCCGCCGGAGGCTCAGACCTACGAAAGCTTTATGGACACCTGCATGAAAAGAACCGACCTTTTCCAAAAACAGGAGAGACCCGCAGGTCAGCAGGTCGCCCCTAGCAACCCGGCCATACAGATGATTAACCCTCAGGGCGACGAAAACAATAGCCAAAACCTGACAGAGACTACAAAACCTCCAACTCCAGCTCTAAACCCAGCTATGACCCCAGCTCCGACCCCAGCTCCCATCGGGCAGGGCGGGGCCGCCCCAGAAGATGACGACATCGTCGGCATCGAGGAGATAGGCTACCCAGCCTTGGTGGAGCAAATGAAATCGCGGCGTTGCGTGGAGCTCTACATGAACTACTCGGAACGTTACCTGGAGAAACAGAAGGCGGAGCGCATGAGCGAAACCCCCTACAACCGCAGCAATCTTCTCAGCCAAGGGCTCTTCCATCTGGTCGCCATCATCTCCATGGTCCTGAGCAGTACCATTCTCTTGCACTAAAACACCAGGACACACATGCGTAAAGCCAACGAGGTTATCACATCCTGCACTAACCTCGTCACCGGGTCGAATCTTTGGAGGATAGGATAGGTCGGGTACGAAGTAGGGCATGGCTAGGCCTGTCAGCCAAAGAACGAGCCCCCTGTTCGTTCACCGAACATATTTAAACGTTTAGAGACAGCAAAATGCGGCACAGGTCAGGGATCCGCGTCATTTAGCCGAACCTTTTATGAGGTTTTTGATATCTTTTTAACTCCTGTGACCCATCCCATTGTAGTACCACTGTAAATCTTGCACTAATTCCATTTTTAGTTGGTTCTCTTATCGTAGCTGCTGTTTATTTATAGTATTTGATGTCTTCATGTTTTGGCATTCAGTTGTGTTAGAGCAGCTTGTATCCCTGTACCGTTTAAGAAACCACTGTATTTAAGGAAAATGACATGTTCATGCACATGCATGATAACAAACTGTATACTTTGTGCATTGATAGTATCTGTATTAACAACTTTGTCAACACAATTATTAATATAATCCTTTTCATTGCAAGTTTGGCCATTGACCTGTAAATGAAACACATCTGTCATCAGGCAAATGCTGAACAGTATTACGCAAACATAATATACTAGTTATCATTGTGGTATGAGTACGATTGTACGAAACATCATTATATCCATCTGGTAAACAGAAATACGGCAGTCGTCACTTGAACTGTATACGTGTCTCGTGCTCTTATGTCATGTTCACAGTGATCAGTTTTGAACACTTTCTCCTTGAAAGAAGTCTTGCTTTTTCCTCCTATTCAATCCGATTTGTTCTTCTGTCTTTCCTCTCTGTCTCCACTGCACTCCGGATGTCTTGCCCTGCTTTTATGATCTAAAGTGCTCTTATTTTACATTAAGGATCAATATTTGATGAATTAGAAATGGTCTTCTCAAGCATGTCCCAGTTCACATCACCATGCTGTAACCTAGAAATAACATGTCTTTTTATTGCTCTTTAGAATGTAATCCCTACAATATTGTGATGACTTTGTAATGCTTAAAGTCTTGAGGTCAAATATGATTGCTGCTGGGTTATTTTGTTGTTGTGGTTGCTGTGCAAAGACCCGAAATACATACACATATATATGGATTACAGAGTTACATCGTTGTGTGCCTGTTCTTCCTGGTGTACATTTAGATTGTGCAATCATTAGCTTAGAACAACACATTCAAAGCACATTCTATGTAATCGCATCGTTGCTAGGTAACTATTGCTTCAAGGGAAAATGGTACAGAGCAATTCTTACCCGGACACTTCACAATAAGAAGGGCTGTCTCTATAGTTACCACGCTTGTTAAAAGCATTGCACTCGCCATGAAATAACAGGATGCCATTTTCAGTGGGCAGTTTTATTGTATGATGCATTCAAAGACCTTGTACAGGCGTCTATTTTCAGGAAAATTTACAGAAACTATTTCCCCTCATCAACAAAGATGTCTTTGTAAACTGAAGGTCCTGCAGCTTAGCACCTTCCAGTGTCCATCAACTGTAAATGACCTTCCCTGCCTCTGCCATCACGCTAAGATGACTGTTCTTTAAAGGTCAACATTCACAGCAAAAGGAGATACACAATGCACTACCATTCAGCTCTTTCCATCCATTAGAGGACACGCAGTCAAACTCCACCCAGGCCATCATCAGCACTACACAGCACAATAACATAATTGACCCCCCCCCCCCCCCCCCCCCCCCACTACCACCACCACCACACTTTGCTAATGAGTTCCCAGAGGTTTACAACAGAGCCAGTGGGACCCTTCAAACAACGCTATTATCCAAGGACGAGCCCTGATACCCAAGAACAGCAAGACCAATCGGTTCTACGTAACCTTTTATTTCAGATTCAGGCCACTCGGAGGCGGGAATCAGGTGAGTTTCCCCCAGGAAACAGGATGTGCCTACACAGCCCTCATCCAGCATCCTAGGCAGAGAAGCAGCGCAGATGCCAGCATGATGATAACGTTGCTCTTGGCTGCAGGATCGGCCGCGTTTCTGTACAGGCGCCAGTCTGATTGGTTGTGAGGGCCCGGGCCCTCAGGGTAGTAGAATCTCTGGTCATCATCGGCAGGGTCGGAGCCGTAGCCGTACCCACGCCCGTATCCATGTCCTGACCTACCCAGAGACCCCAGACCGTAGCCAATGGCAGCTCCTCCCAGGGCTCCGGCCGCTGCGGCCCCAGCCAGCTTCAACCCCTGCTTGGAGGAACCGCGGCTCTGGGAAGGGGGAGCTTTGCCTCCCAGGCCCACACCCTTCCCTCGACCCTTGAAGCCGCCCCCACGCCTGGACTGGACACCTGGGCATAAGGTCGCCACAATCAGCATTGACGTCCACAGAATGAAAAGCTTCTGCTGGCCAATCATGACTGGAAAGTCCTGCAAAAAATATTATATTAATAATCTGTTATCTAGATATTACAATAACAAAGGAAACAGACAGAAAATAACTATCATCAACACATAGTCAAGAAATGAGAGTAAATTAAGTCGTTTTGATTGTGGGTAGTTTTTAATCAGGCTCAATAAACCATGATAACAGCATGATGGACCAGCCCAATCAGCCTAATTTACAATGGCTGACCTAAACAACTTCAGTCAAGAGGCGATGATAATCTCTCCTATTCAGGGTGGCATTATAGTCGATCACATGCCCTGTTGCCCTTCAAAACCACAAAAACAATAACAAAACACTTGTGACTGGACCGTCACATCTAGAACCAGCTGGATGCTTTGCCACCCGGGCAATGGGCACGATCCCAACAACATCAACAGGTGGGCATACGGAAAAAACCTCTCCGTCTAACAAAACACATGTTATTATCGGTGCCATTATCGAATGCATATAATCAGTACCCTTCTGAAATGATAACCGATTTTCATAACTTAATACATGCCTACGTATTTAATAAATATCGCACAGTATTTATGCCTCCACATGAAAACAACAAATGCACAAATGATTCCAGTTAAAGTATGAATATAATGCCGTTTTACGACCTACCTTATTACAGTCACAGAGAAGGAGACCTGTCTCGGCTCAGTCAACAGCAGGTGGTCTCCACAGGTCTACCACGCTCATCTGTCACTATCTCAGCCTCCAGTCATCTTCAGCCTTATAGAGCCTCCTCCCTGCACGAATCATCCCAGCATTCCCATTGGTCCAACACCTTCACAGTGGCGTCAATGATTTATGCTGATGATAGTTTTGTTGTTCCCGCCCATTCCCGATTTTTCCGTCGTTGCAATGTCTGAATTTCTGCTTCATATGTCAATGCGATATGCGAGTCTAATCGTGTTTCCACAAAGTGCTACATGCGGTCATCTCCTCATCATCCCATCTCCATCACAGCTCTAAGACTTGACGTTGCTCTACGTTTTCTCACCAAGTGCTCTCTCCCCCACACTCATCTTTGCAGTTGCCATGGTGACAAAGATCTATGGGCTGTTGCATACTAGCTCTGAATAAAAAAAACATGTGTGACACTCAAAACACATCACATTTGACAGCCTAAAATGCGAACATGCAACTGCATTGCACTTATCCATTCCATCTAATATACTGGTGTCACCTAATGAAATCCTCCAAATGAATCCCATCAAGGGAAATGGAACACCTGGTGGACAGAGATGGATCTGTTGACTGTGGTGTGCTGGGTTGAAAGTGCTGTGTGGCTTTTTCACAGATTCACTGTCACACGCACCAAGATGAATGTGAAAAATGGCTGAGGGCATGGGTTGATATGAGAATGGCTGGCTATGTATGGAGTCGAACCTTCGCAAAGACGCTGATCTGACAATACCATAAACAGATTTTATTAAGAACACAAATCTGTATGCACCAACACACCTATCATGTTACGATCAGGCTTTTGTCATTCAGTGGGATGATGACAGATGGACGAGGGTCGGATGATCCCAAGCCCTGGCATGTTCCCTCCAGATTCAGTTTGGGAATCACGGACACCTTCAATCTCTACACCAGGAGGGGGGGGGGGGGGGGGGGGGGGGGGGGGTCATTTATATAACACAACGGAAAGATTCTTATCCAGTCTTATCCACCCATATAAAAGTCAAATCTTTCAATGTATCTGAGTGTTTGTTGTTGAAAAAGGCAAATCCTCCCATGAAGTTTTGATTGGTGAACGACTGCTCTCCTTACGCTCATGAACGTTCCTTTCGTCCGGAGCAGCTCGTGCGCCGCCCCTGCAGGGATCCACACCACAGACAGGATGGTGATGATCCACACCACGCTGTCTGCCCACCCTGGGAAGACGTACGCCTCCCCGTAACGAAGAGGAGCGTGCTGAACCGTGATAGCAACCAAGATCCCCTGCAGGTGGAGCACACTGGTAAACAAGCTGGAATGACATCATGAACCAGCTGTACCGTAGTGCTGTAGGTTCCCAACCATGGTCCTCAGGGAGCACCTATCCTGCATGTTTTCAATGTTTCCCTGCTCCGACACACCTGATTCAAATGAATACTTATTAGCAGGCTTCTGCAGGGCTGAACAGTGACCTATTCGTTTGAATCAGGTGTGTTGGAGCAGAGAAACCAGTGTTCCCTGAGGCAGTGGTTCTCAATCCTGGTCCTCAGGGCCCACTGTCCTGCATGTTTTAGATGTTTCCCCCTTCCAACACACCTGATTCAAATGAAGTGTAATTATCAGGCTTCTGCTGAGCTTCATAGTGACTCATTCAGTTGAATCCGGTGTGTTGGAGCAGGGAAACATCTAAAACATGCAGGACAGTGGGCCCTGAGGACCGGAATTGAGAACCACTGCCCTGAGGGCAAAGGTTGGGATCCACTGCCGTAGTGTACAAAAGGTCAGCCGATGAGAGAACATGAATATGTTTTATGTAGTTTGTACCTACCATAATCAACAGAGGCGACACCACCAACCAGCAGGCCTTAAAAAAGATACTTGGGGGCTTACCCAGAATCCTCTTCACCATAACAGTAAGCCGCTGAATTCCTGCAAGCAAATCGTTCAAGAACTTCTGTACCATTTTGCAATATCTATTCCACTTTGCACATCTGTATAGAGTACTCTCTGTACATACCAACACTGTGAATACTGTAAAATACTGTAAAACAATACAGCTGTATATTTGTACTACCAAATTACTTTTAATACCCTTTACATACTCACTGTATATTCCGCTTCTGTTGCCTGTTTTGCACTTCTGGTTGGATGCTAACTGCATTTCATTACCCTGTACCTTTACTTGTGTAATGACAATAAAGTTGAATCTAATCTAATCTAAAAACATGCGACCATCTCGATGAAGAGAGAGAGAGCCATTTGAACGCATATTCGTTTGAACGCTTACCAAATATCCAACAGACGGCTATAACCTCACACAGAGTTATTAGCAGGAGTGATATTCCGACAGCGTAGTCAATCAGCTGGAAGATGTAGACACCACCCTGTAAAGATGAAAGGCTACATCACTGCTTCCAACACGGACGTGGAGGTCATTACAGACATGTAGCGCACAGCTCATAAAGATGGCATAATGCAACTGAAAGTACCCAGTGAGTATCTAGTGCTTATACACACCTGCATTATGTAGGGTACGCCAAGTAGACATGTAAAGATGCAGAGTGCGAAAGCCACCAATTCTCTTTTCTTAAGCACAGAGAGAATCTTAGGGCCAAAGGTGTCCATCACAGCCGTCACCAACAGCTCCATGTGTCCAAACTCCAAAAAACAGCAGAGGAAATCAAATCAAGTGTTGTTGTTGTTGTTGTTGATGTATTAGTGTGTGTTTTACATGTGTCTATGCTCCTGTGTCTATGCTCCTGTACCTGACTATCGAGGCCTAAGCTCATCAGCATGAGGAAAAAGAGGAACGCCCATATTTGGGATACGGGCATGGTGGAGAAGATCTCAGGGTAAACCACAAATACCAAGCCAGGCCCTGCGATGAAAGCAAACAATACAGTGTCGTACATTGTCAAACGACAAACACAATACCCCTTCTTTAGTGTTTACTTTACAATTACCTCCAACAGACAGTTTTTCCACGTCAACTTGATGCACATGTGAAATATATCCGATGCCAGAATATATGACAAACCCCGCAAAAATGCTGGTTGCCGAATTTGCCAGGGTGACAACAATCGCGTCTCTGCGGAGCAACACAAAATATAATTCAATCTGTATGTGTTCCTGATGACCAGGGTTAGGGGCAGTATCACAGAAACATTCTATACTCCACCTGAGCATGTTGTTGTTGAATTTGTTATGGCTGGCCATGGAAAGCATGACACCCAGACCCACCCCAATAGAGTAAAATACCTGAGCTGTAGCATCAATCCAGACCTGTTTGAAAAAACGAAGGTAGGTGAGCCAGCAAATACACTTTTAGACTAACTTTTATGGAAGATCCACTACCCACTTGGATGTCGACCAGTTTGTGCCACCTAGGGGTCAGATAGAAGATCACACCGTCCGCTGCTCCAGGTAGGCGGAGGTTGTTGAAGAGCAGAGCCAGGAGGACGACGTACGGAAACAATGTTGTGAAGTATACCACCTGAGTGGACATTCACAAATAAATATTTAGGGACTTTTGAACGGTATTCAGTACTTGACAGTAGAGAGATATATCAGTGCTACTCAGGTGGCTCAGCGGTTAAGGCGTTGGGCTTATGATTGGAAGGTTGTGAGTTTGATTCCCGGCTGCGGCTACGTGACGTTGTGCCCTTGGGCAAGGCACTTCACCCGACTTGCCTCTGGGGGGAATGTCCCTGTACTTGCTGTAAGTCACTCTGGATAAGAGCGTCTGCTAAATGTAAATGTACTCATCCTTTGGATTGTTTAAATGGTTTCGACGTGGATTGAAGTTGTAACCTTTCCGGTGGATTTGACTCCTTTGAAGATGCAGAAATAGAGGATGATCCACACCAACACAAGGACCCCAAACAGTTCCCATCTCAAGCGGCCCACATGATCGACTCCCTCGGTGATCTCCAGAAGCCTGTGGCTGGACGGTCAGGTTTAAACCCTCAGTGAAGCGTACAGAAAAATACAACCACACTGGCTCGATAAGACGTAGCGGGTCAACAGGCTTACTTAAAGTACTGTTGAGGGGCTGTCTGGAGGTGCGTGATGTTCCCGATGGAATTAGAGCAGTTTTCTGGAACGTTCCAGGTGTTGTTGCAGAGCTGCCAAGGCAGAGTAGCTTGGAATGTGTTGAACAGGTAGAACAAGGCCCAGGTCAGGACCGTATTGTTATAAGTGCATATGATAAAGGATAGCACTACGGACGCCACCCCTACGCCTGCATACAAACAGAAATACCTTTGACTTTAATTGCACACGACATCATATTAGGATTCATCGTTCTGCAGTTGTTGTTAGTGGATGATGAGCACATGTCAAGTGTCTTCTGAAATGCTTCTGGATGTTTCCGTACCTTTCATCAAAGGGCAGACTCTATGTAAAGCTTGCACTGGGCTTTTACTTGTATATTGGCCCAGAGTGAATTCCATGAACACCAACGGGACAACACAGACACACATCACAGTGATGTATGGGACGAGAAAGGCTCCTGCACAGAGAATACAGCTTTGAAAGGCAGTGTATCACAATATGAGTAGTTTTACGCCCATAAGCAATGTTAGGGGCTGATATATAAAAAAAACTTCACATTCTGTACTGATGGTGCTATATAGCTTTTGTTTAGCTTTTGTTTTTTGTTTTGTTTTTGTTTATTATACGTACATCTATATTGAAAGGCATTTCAAACTGTGTACAAGTAATAAAGTGATCATTATCTTTAATTATTGTCAACTGATCTGAGGTTTAGGACAGACGTCTTCAGGTTTACACATTTAATATGTAAACATGTACGTGTCTCTTCAACTAAGTTAGGCGAGTGTTCATTTTATATTTATTCATTTAGCAGACGCTTTTATCCAAAGCGATATGTTCAGTTCATTTCCCAGCTATTATTGTTCTAAAGAAAAAATAAATTGGGGGTGTGGGAGGTGGCCAAATCCCCCTTGCTTTAACCCTCCTGTTGTGTTCGTTTGTTGTCACTACTTTTGTGTTCCTGGTCAAAAGTGACCGCCTCATTATAGCTGTCTATAATTCCATCATTTTACATATATTGTCAACTAATTTTTTTACTTACCTCCGCCACCCCTTAAGCATACATATGGAAACCTCCACACGTTTCCAAGTCCAACCGCATAACCTACTGATGCAAGAATAAACTGCACTTGATTTCCCCATGTACCTCTTCCTGTCAGTCCATTATCCACATGCATTCTTTAATCTTTTGCGCGATCTAGCCAGATCCGATATTCAGATGAAGTATACTTGGCAGTCTACAAGATTTGACTAAAAGAGCTACTCGACCGTGAGATGTTGCTCAGCTTGTTATATTTTAACACCCACCCCTTCGCACACTAACCAGCCAAGCGCCTCAACTGAACTCGGCCTCCTCCATCAATGTTTCAAGAATGTCCAAGAATGTGTGACACAGCCTGACCCATCAGGGTCATCAACAACAATAACAGTTGCATTCCATTGTATTGATATGTGCACGATTTTTACAAAAGTTTCAGGCAAACATGCAAGTTCTACAATAGCAGTACAGTAATTTTGTCACCCCCCATTTTGTCAGACCTTGTGCCCCCAGGGAAGAGTAAGAACTGCATTTTTTTTTGCACATGGAAGCAAACTCTTAAAATATATGTCTCGTTCAAAAACAAAACATTCCGGAGGACACATGTACAATAGTATTTCAGTGAAGATCCCGCTGGCTATCCCGTCAACGTCACAGTCCTCCATCTTATAACCAAAAAAGTCCAGTGCAGGCAGGCTCACAACATTTGGAAGCAATTGGAGGTCACGGGCAGATTCATTCAGGGTCAACGGTCGGGGCTAAGCTGATCCTAGATGACGTTCTCGAAAAGCTGCATGGAAGCCATGATGTTTTCATCCTGGTGAAGAAAACCAGATGAGATGGACCGGTTTATGCTGCGTTCGTTTTAAGCAGGGGCGTCGTTAGCCCTGTTTTAGGGGGGCTGAAGCTGAAGCCCCCCTAAAATGTTCTTCAGCCCCCCCAAATAATTAACGTGATTATTATTTTTTTAAATTAAACTATTGTTTTACACATGGACGAGTTATTTCTAACATGCTACAAGCAAAGATACAGAGAAAAATCACACTCTTTCTGATTGAACCAATATAGGAACTGTCTAAAACAATAGATATCCGCAGCCCCGAATGAGTCAAAAAATGTTTTGCCTCCTTAGGGGCTAAGCCCCTCCTTTCTTTCAATCCTAGAAACGTCCCTGGTTTTAAGCGATTATGATTTTGATTCCCGGCTACGTCAACATGACGTTGTGTCCTTGGGCAAGCCACTTCACCCTACTTGCCTCAGTGGGAATGTCCCTTTACTTGCTGTAAGTCGCTCTGGATAATAGTGTCTGCAAAATGACTAAAGGTAAATGTATATCACTTTACAATATGTCGGCACGAGACGAGTTTACCTTTTGACACGTTTCAATAAACTCGTCGATGGTCACCACCCCATCTCTGTTCCGGTCCATTTTCTTGAAGAGGGAAAGATAACTCGTCAGTATGACCTCAAAGGAAGTCACCCAGTGTCATAACATCGTCGAAAATGGAGCGCGTCCACCTGAATGTAGACCCGTGTACCTGAAAGAACTTCTCAACATGCTCTGCAGGATCGTCATCTCGAACACTGGGAGATGTGTACCTGCCCATCATATCGTAGATGGACGTCATAATGGCCAGCATCTCCTATAAAAAATACATACAAAAATCACTTGCAGAATCCCAAATCGATAGTTTGGGGTAACGCAGCAGAATTAGGAAAAAGAACATCACAGAAGGCTTGGCAGAAGTTTCCGGACCTCTTTAGTGACGTAGCCGTCCTTGTTGATATCGTACAGGTTGAACGCCCAGCGCAGTTTTTCAGTCACCGACCCTCTTAGTAGTACGGACAATCCAATCACAAAGTCCTTCAACAGAAGGTTTCAAAACTGTGATACTTGCCTCAGCTTAGCTCAAACCAAACACTTTATTAGGTCTGATAACATGCATTTTACAATAATTAGCGGTAGCTATGGATACCATGCTTGGCTTACCTCAAAACGAATGGAGCCATTCCTGTCCATATCAAATGCATTGAACAGAAAATGTGCGTATGTGGTGGCATCTGTGGAGCAGTCAAAATAATAATCTATAACGTGTCGCTACATATTAAATACAGTTTCATACGCATATACTTTCTTTAAACAGTAACAAAGTTGACCATGCAAGAGATGTGGGTTCAGGGATGTGTAAATGAGTAACTATCTGAAGTCAGTACGTATGAATGTTTGACTCCATTCTTGCCTTATCCATCTCCTCTGCTGAGCTTGGCACACTCACCTCCCTGAGGGAAGAACTGAGAGTAGATGGTCTTAAAGGTTTCCTCATCCACCAAGCCACTTGGACATTCCTGCACAGAGGGGAAACCAGACAGGTTTCTTGGTATGAAGCCATACCAAACCGACCAGCTACTAAAATGTACGAAACACTAGAATTCAAAGCTGCTGTTTTAGGATGATTAGAATGGTACGTCAACACATCTGCCAATGGAGTATTTCCATGAAATAAACCCGGTCTTTCCCATCTGGACAGCTTTGTTACATCAAAGGTGTCCAGTAGAACTAATCCTCCAACTCCCCCCCTCTACCCTCTCTGATCCCTGAGCCCAGTCCTACGTTTTTAAAGCCTCTGTAGAGCGACTGGAGCTCCTTCCGGGTGAACTTGGTCTGGGCCTGCAGCTGTTCCAGGCCCTCAGGTTGGTGACGGACGGCCGAGAGCTCCAGATCGCTGTCCCCACTTTCTGATAGAGAGCGACAGGCGGGAGAGAAGAAGGGAGAGAGAAAGGGAGAAAAAGAGAGACAGGAGGACGACGCAGGAGGAGGGAGAGAAAGGGAGGGAGGCGGAAGGCGGGGAAGAACGAGGAGAGCGTGAGAGGGGTGGCGGAAGGGCGGCACGAGGACGTTGGGGCGAAGTTGATGGTGGTGGTGGTGGGGGGGGGGGGGCGTTGCAGGGAGGGGAACGGGTTGACAGGACAGATGGGGGGGGGGGGGGGGGGACAGCGGCAGGCAGAGACATGGTACCCAGGTGAGAGTCCAGGTGAAGAGGAAGAGCGAAAAGACTCCCAAAGAACAAGACAAATACAGGCCGAGTGCAGGGAAATCATAATGACGGGTGAAATGTTACCCCCCCCCCCCCCCGCCAAAACTGGTTGAAGCAAAATATAAGAGGGAGTTTTACTATTGTGTACGCTTACCATCTTACGTATATAAATAAAAAACAAAAGTGTCAAAAATGATTTGGTTAAGGACAGAGAGGAGATTGTGGAAAGATATGCAGGGAAACATGAGAGAAAAGACAAACATATCCAGTCAGTTTGAAAGAGGTAGTGTACACACTCCAAGCATATCTCATTCTTGAATGCACACTTGATATTTTCGAACGGGAAGACATTTGCACAGGGCTGCCAGCGTCTAAAGAAGCACGGACCCATTGTACAGATTTCGTACCCCTCTCTCTTACCGTCTAACGACAGGGGTTCCCATATGCCAAACTGCTTCAGAACCACATAAAACAGGCCGATGACAACAGCAAATGCTATTACTTCCATACCATCCATCACCCGCTCTGACTGACATCAGTGGAGCGTACTCCTTTGAGGTGCTTCTGATTGACAAGCCCTTTTAGGATTTAAATGCTTTCACGGAGACATAGTAAGCATTCCCTAGTGCTTCTTCACAGAGATATCCAACTGGACTATGAAAGCGAGGACAGGAAATGACCCATCAGGGATCAAGCGCTTGCATGTGACATCTCTCTATCCCCAACGGGATGTCTTCGGCTTGCCAAGTTGCCGTTCAAATTAACGAGGGTTAAAACCATCCATGAAATCCACGCGTCGGAGCCTTGTCAATCAAGTAGTCCATTTCAGTCCAGCTCATTCTGTTGATTGCGTTTGTCCGGAACATTCCACAAACAAAACAAAACACAAAAACATGGAGAAGATCCTGCCTTCCCCCGTTCATCTACAGTGGGTCTACAGTTGAAAGCTGTCGGTCCATCTGCGACTGGTCTCTGCAGAGCCAGCCCAGCTTAAATCAAAGGTGTTGTCCACCAACAACTTCACCAGTAAGTGAGGCACACACAGAGACAAAGAGCTTCAAGCCTGATGGGATTGATGTTTTTTTTCTTTTTTTTTATAACTAATAGTTTCTAATTGACGGCAAGAAGGTTTCTTGTTTGCCTGGTCATTACAAGAATGTACTGTCGAGCTGTAAACCAGGCATTGATCCACATCTTCCTGATGGGTGGAATATGACCAGCACTTAGTGCAAAGGAGTCTGCCCTGCCCTGTGTGGCGCTGCCTGTCTCCCCCGTCTCATCCAGGCTGCTCTGCTGGTAGACCTGATGTCAGTTGAACTGAGTTGAGCGAGCTGATTCCGCTGAATTCGTCCGACCCCAGATCCCGACTTGATGACCTCGTTAGCCGATACGTTCCGATCGGCTAAGATCTATGGCCGGAAGAGGGAAAAGGGGTGCAGGAAAGCCATCCTTTGACAGAGTGAAACTGCTGAGTGTGCACATCTTAATGGCTTAAGTTTAGATAAGAAGGAAAGGGAGAGGCAGGAGTAGTTGATAGTACTTGAATATGCACTCTTTCAGGGAGAGATGGGCTCCGGTCACATGATCTGCGGTCTGTTCCGTACGACGAAGATAAGTGTTCCGAGATCGCGCTTCTAAAAGTGCTGATGCATCATGGACACAGACACCTTGCAGGCCTCGGCTGTGTCCAGTTCCCACTGCCAGGGAGAACTTCCACACCATCAGGGGTCCACTAAGGTTGGATTTGTTAACTTCCGTCTAAATGGGTTTGCACTTAAAACACAGGAAGTGACATCGCCAGTTCCCTAGTTCCACTAAAGTGCTGACAGGCATGGAATCAACGCAGCCGTGTTTGCAGTCGACTGCGATCCGGAAATGCGTGTGCGTCAGATCCGATCTGGTGATCAAATTTTAATAAGAGCCATAAGAGATGCATTAAGGATCATTGTGTAAGCCTATAAGTCAACCTAGAACCCCGACCATTACTTCAAGACCGCCCTGTGATTGGTCATTCGTCTTCATTTGCTTTGTTAGGCCTCCTTCAGGACATCTGACTGTATTCACACAACCTCTCCGATGTTCTGAGCTGTATGACTAATATGTGCAGTAATATGCCTGATGGATTACAGAATCGATATATGACGTGTATGTACGTGTATGTACAGTATGATCATTGACAGTAGCTGTCTACCGTACGTGTGTTTTGATGCTGACAGCACGTGGAGGAGGGCGTGCGAATCAAGAAATTTTGTATTATGTTCGCAATCACCCAGCAGATGGCAGCACCTGCAACATTTTGGCTTGCAACCATGGTGAGGCATGCACACACACGCATGCACACACACAAGCACACACAGACACACACCCACACACGCACACACACGCACAAACAGAACAGTAATCAGCGCTCTTGTCCCAGGGTCAAATACCGGTTCTCAATCACAATCTCTCTTCTCAGAACCATACGTGTACTAGATTGATCAGAATCCGGGGGAAAAAAGAAAACTTTTCAAATAACAGTTTCTAATCGGCGCTCTAAACCTGCCCTGCACCTTTAGGAGGTGAGGTTGAGGGAGGCATGCAGGGTTGAAGCCAAGGAGACCGAGGGAGAATTCCGGATTATCACGGCAGATGTTGAAGCGGAGACCGAGAGGGAGATTGCAGGATTACCACGGCGGCAGATGCGGCTGTGGAGATTGAGAGAGTCTCCCGTTCTCCTCGCTCTCATGCACATGTTGAACCCCCGTCTGAAGCAAGCACCGCGGGATACTGTCAATAATTTAGACAGGCAGGGAAAATGAGGTCATCCACGGTGTGTGACAACCACGATGTGCTTCCCAGTCTAGTCTGTTAGACTTTAACTGGCGCTGCCGTTCGAAAAAATTTGAGAGCGCAACTAGATTTTCTGTTTTAGGACATCCAACAAATATGTCTGCTTTTCCATACGGCTGCAGCCAAAGATGTTCGCACACGTAAAAAAAAGCACATGGATATTAAACTCATTTCCAGCAATCAGGAAAGTTTCAAGGGGGTCATCAGTCAGTGTAATCATATTTAAACCTCTGTCCACATTCTTTCTGCCGGAGAAAGATTTGATTTACAATTGACTTTCAAGTCTCCCAAATGAAAACTCACTGATAGTTTGATAAACAATAAGTCATGTGGGAAAAAGGGAGAGATATAGATAGATGAATAAAGAGAATAAAGAGAGAGAGAGAGATAGGGATAGAGAGAAAGGGAGAGAGAGAGAGAATATGGGAATGGACCAACAGCTTAGTGAGCATAACTAGCCTGTAAAATGATCGATTTCGGGACAAAAGAAAAAGCTATAATGAACCAAGGAAGAAAGCAGGTCTACTGATATTGATTGGCTGGATGCTGAAATAGTATCAAGAGAGAAAGAGAAGGACCAGGCATTGTTGTAAGCTGTCCACAAGGAACGGAAGGGATGAGAAGATGAGGGTTTTAAATATAGTTTCTATAGGACGGATGGAAGCATTAAAATTCATGAATTCAATAATAGAGGGGATTGGAAGACTCTGTGCTGTCTTTCCCTTCTGCTCCTCTCCTCTCTCTGCACCTCTCCACTCTCTGCTCCTCTCCTCTCTCTGCTCCTCTCCTCTCTCTGCTCCTCTCCTCTCTCTGCTCCTCTCCTCTCTCTGCTCCTCTCCACTCTCTGCTCCTCTCCTCTCTGCTCCTCTCCTCTCTCTGCTCCTCTCCTTTCCTCTGCTCCTCTCCTCTCTGCTGCTCCTCTCCTCTTGGCTCCGCTCTGCTCCTGTCTGCTCCTCTCCCTGCTCCTCCCTCTCGTCCCACAGCTCCCACACACACGTGTTTCCAGCGGCACGTTGGCCTGAGCTTGTGGCCACGGTCCTGGTTCCCCCGTACCTGGATCCTGGGGCGTGGTGCTGGCAATGATCCACTTGACGAGACAACACTTCATCAGTGACTTCCGGGTGATCCGCGGCTTCTGCCACTTGGCCCCCTCCCTCTGGCCCACCGGGCTGGGCTCCTTCCCGTTAGCGTCGGGCAGCAGGCCCCCGTCCAGCCCCTTCCCGTCAGCCTGGGGGGGGGAGAGAGAAGAACCGTGTTCACGCACGAGAGAGGGGACTGCGCAACGCCCCAGTTCTGGGAGAAGGCAACCTGGAGAAAAACAGCGGATCACAGGCAGACACAGCCGTCTTACAGGCTGCGATTGGTGAGGCGTTCGAATGGACCGACCCCGCACGGGGTCACCGCCGACCGCGCTTTTCCGTGGGTGCCACTGGGGAAGGGGGAATATGGTGGGGGGGGGGGTGTATTTTCAGGGACCTGCTGTGTTTGAAGAGAGACGGGCGTGTGGAGGAGTGCAGAGCTCCCCTGACTCCTGTCTCCCTCCTTATTTGAATATGAAAGGGAGCTGGGGCTCGCAGAGCGTTGAGGAACACGCTCAATAATTCACTCTCCTTAAAAACAACATCAATAAAAGATCAGAGTCGGCTGCCATCGCAAGGATTGTCTCAGTGGTCCCACGCACAGAGAAACGCCCTCGACACCCAGAATCAACACATCCAACCCCTTCCAAAACAAAGCAGGGTTGGTCCGCGCACAAAGAAACTCTAAATGCCGTTCTCTTCAGTTCTTATTGTAATCCACACTGTGCCAGTCTCCACTCTTTACAACAGGGATGGGCAATTCCAGTTCTCAAGGCCCGCTGTCCTGAAGGTTTTAGATGTTTCCCTGCTCCAGCACACCTGATTCTAATGAATGATCATTATGAGGCTTCCACAGAGCTTGATAACGACCCGTTCATTTGAATCAGGTGTGCTAGATCAGGGAAACTTCTTAAACCTTCAGGACAGCGACTCCTTTGCCCACCCCTGCTTTAGAACGGGGTAACTCAAGAGCAGAAGACTTCGCATTTGCAACCTTGCATTATTAACATGGCCACACAGCCAGCTCTGTATCAGGCTGTATCCTCTTATAACTGCACCCACCCCAGGATCCGTCCATTGGAGGAGATTTGCAGGCGGGTCCAGTCCTGTCAAAACCTCCCATTCAGTGATGGGATTGGTAAATACACACCAATCCTACAAAACAGCACAACTTGGGTGTTTCCGAGACTTGTGCGTGTAAATGTCTCTCGTCCTGTGTGGCTTTTCATGTGTGTGTGTGTGTGTGTGTGGGGGGGGGGGGGGGGGGGGTACATGGAGGCTGGAAATTAGGCAGTCCGCAAAAACAGGCTGTGATGGGGACACATCACTTGAAGGAATCAAACATTAGTAAATGTTAGGGCCCCTCCCTGAGATTAATACAGCCCAATGTTACTCTGGCTTCTTGAGTTTTGGAGCCCATGCAACCAAACCTATCTATTTATTCTGCTCTCTTTCCTTCATTTGCTCTCTCTCTCTCTCTCTCTCTCTCTCTCTCTCTATCTCCCTCTCTGTCCATGTCTCCCTCTCTCTCACACAACACTTAACTATAGCACCCCCATGGGCAATTAACAAGATGCACATTTCTAAAACAGGCCAGCACAGGAAAAGAAGAAGTTGAATTTGCCTAGATGAACTGATGAGTGAATAATTAATTTTCTGTCGTATTTCATTACCTTTTGATCTCCTTGCCTTTCCCACTGACTCACACACAGATTCCTCCATGAAGATGTCCTGTACCGTACTGTTTGCCGTACCGTGTCGTTGATTTTACGGTTGCTTTGTGTGTGGGGGGAAATAATATTTTCATTACGTAACCTTTTCTCCGCCACATTCAGGAATTCTTCAGTTGACTGAAAGGGTTGCAGAGCGCTTCACATGAAGAAGATGGCCAAGCCGTTGGCGTCCATGACTGCTCATCATGGTTCACTGATTGGAGCAGCTGTACTGGGCTGATTAATGCCACAGAGAGAGAGAGGCGGTGTCTCTCTTTCTCTCTCTCCCTCTCCCTCTCTCCGTGACTCAAAAGCAGGACATACGACTGGGGGACGAGCCTTTGGGTGGACTTGCGTAACACGGAGCGCGTGTCTTCAGTGCTTTTGGGACGACTGCCTCCGAAATTGTTTGTTTAAAGCAGGGGTGTCCAATCCTGGTCCTCAGGGGCCGCTGTCCTGATGGTTTTAGATGTTTCCCTGCTCCAGCACACCTCCACAGAGCTTGATAACGACGCTTCATTAGAATCAGGTGTGCTGGAGCAGGGAAACATCTAAAACCTTCAGGACAGCGGCCCTCGAGGACCAGGATTGGACACCCCTGGTTTAAAGGAATTCAAGGTGGCTGGCCTGGGACAGAATCCATTTGGTTTCAAAGCGCAGACAATTTTGTTTTTACAACAAAGCACGTTAAAGGCCTGTGTCCATATTTTAGTCACACAGTCTCCTCAGCAAACTCCTTATATTCAAGTCTCTCAAGCGTTTTGTGACATAGGAATAGGAGCCTACGAGTCTTTTGAAAAACTTCAAGTACCCCAGAGGAACACCAGGTAGAGGCAGCACACCGAACTACAGAGCGCTTTATGATGCTGAGGTGTGTATGCTCTGCTCTCACCACATTGCAGGAAATACCTGACCCCCAAAAAGAACCCCAGGCAGGCACTTGCTTAAAAACACTCCCCTCTCATTCAACCCTTCCATCAAATCAATTCTACCATTCCATACTTCCCTTTTTAACTATCAGCATCCTGTGATGAATTGCACTACGTCACTTAAAAGGTCTGGCCGTCAAGTAGACAGGTAACATTGAATGGGTTTGGAAGACAACGAGTGGAAATGCGTGTGTGTAGGAGATAATCCGTCGTTGTCCAATTTCCAATTAGCTTTAAACGCAAACAAACCGCTTTGGATAAAAGCGTCTGCTAAATGAATAAATGTAAACACGCTGAGCAACTCCCGGAAACTGTTCAAACCGGATTTGTCAAGCACGTGTAACAATTGCAATTCAGATGATCAAACTAAAACTGTCATGATATATACTGTCCAAACATAACGGCCAGTTACGTCGATTAAAAACGTGTTGTTAATGAGACAGACACAAACATTTATATGATATCAACTCCCCCCCAAAAAAACGTTCTGTATTAAACTATTCCGACTATCGACTGTACTACTGAGTGAGCGGTATGTGTGAGTTTGAGATGGGATTCCTACCTGCATGGTGTCAGAGTAATTGGTACTTGAGTTAAACGCTCCGAGGTGACGCTCGTTTTATGGTGCGCGCTTTAAGTTTGATGATCTGGTTTAGCAGCAACCCTAGAAAATACACAGGCGACTCATCAGCGACGATGGGAAAAAGGAGAGCGAGAGAGAGAAAGAAAGAGAGAGAGAGAGAGAGAGAGAGAGAGCTAGAGCTAGAGAGAGATAGAGAGAGCAAGAGCGAAAGAGAGAGAGCGAAAGAGAGCTAGAGAGAGAGAAAGAGAGAGAGAGCTAGAGAGGAAGCGAGAGAGAGAGCTATACATATATAGAGAGAGCTAGAGAGAGAGAGAGAGAGAGAGAGAGAGAAAGAGAGCTAGAGAGAGAGAGAGAGAGAGAGAGAGAGAGAGAGAATGTTTCATGATTTCTAAGTCTGCCAGCTCGCTGTCCATGGTCCTGATCTTACACAGGGCTTCAACCACATGCAAACACATAAACAATCTTGACGTGTAATTTAAGGACAGCACGCCCTCTAAAAGAAACGTTTTCACCTCTGTACTCGGAACAAAACCTTGGACCTTTAACATCTATGGGAAGAGACGGTTCCCGGTGGTCTGAAGGCACGGACTGTCCTTCACGTCCACAAGGAGACACGGTCCGTTATTAGTATTCACTGCCCAGCTCGTCAACCCCACGTTTCGACGTCCTCTAAGCGGCCAGACATGCTTTTCACAACCCTTTTAAAACTCCACAGCACTGCCCCAATGATAAATACGGTTGAGTTAGAGACAATTGTACAAGAAGGGCAGAAGAGGAGTGGATGAGCGATCCCTCGTTGTGTCTTTGTTGAAGGGGGGGTAGGCTTATTAGTGGAATGGTAAGAACATTATTCCACCAGTTAGCCTGCTGTAGCGTGAAGGCAGCAGAAAGCAGAATGTGGGCAGTGGTAATAAAGGTGCCTTGGACTCCGTGTTCACCACATTTCTCTAACTGGCACATTTGGAAACAGGGATAACCAGTTATAATCATTTCCCTTTGATTTAGGCTTTATTTTCTATGTACAATGGACCTGCCTCAGTTCTGCCAAGATTACGATAACGTTTTTAGATTTTTGGTGGGAAAAACCCTATCAAATAAGTCATAAAGGACTCCTCGGCTTTCCTAAAACCTATCTGTGACCCAGACAACCAACCCCTTCTGAGTCTGATGCCCAAATAATGTTGAACTGAAATAGTTCTCCTGTCTGCGATTGTTGAACCTCCTTGTTGCACCTCCTTGTTGCACCTCCTTGTTGCACCTCCTGGTTGCACTTTTGCACTAATGAATTCATTAGGTTAAAGGTTAAACGCCTGGCTAACTCAAAAACCTTCATTTTTAAAAACTGAAACCCCCAAGATTTCTTTGTTTTTGATTGCTCGCTCTCAAATGGTAGCCCGTAAACTGCAATGACACAATGTAATCATTTTTGTGTTTGTTGTATTTTTGTTGTTGCCGTTTGTCAGTCTTTTAGTTGTCTAGTCTTTTATGTGTTGTCAAGTCTTTTATGTTCTATGGGAGGGAAAGGAACGCCGACACAGAACGTTGCCTCCCTCACCCAAAGTCAAGTCTGGTTCTGGTTCCAGTTCTGGTTCCAGTTCTGGTTCCAGTTCTGGTTCCAGTTCTGGTTCCAGTTCCCAGAAGATGCACCACCACAGCAACGGTGGCAGTCCTGTACTCTTCCGTCAAGTAGAACCTGTCAAACTGTCAACGCAGTAAAAAAGTTGCCGTGTTGAGTGGGTGTGTGTTTGCATAATGTCAAAGAGAAAAATAAAAAAGACAGATTGAGAGAAAGAGAGAGAGAGAGAGAGAGAGAGAAAGCGACAAGGAGAGCGCTAGAAAGCAACAGAGAGAGAAAAACAAAGAGAGAGAGAGAGTCCGTTTCGGGAGTATGTTGCTGTGGGAACTGTTGCTATGCAGTGTTGAGGGGACTTTAACAAGCAGGGAAGAATGAGAGAAAGTTGGAGAGGAAAAACCTCATTAAGATACAACATGTCCCTGAAATACACTGACCACGACACAGCCAGAGAACACACTAGCATCTCTACAGCGTTTCCAATGGCATCTTCTATTACATTTTAGTGGTATACTGGCATGTACACAACCTATGCTATAATAACCTATGCACTAATCCAGTAGATACTTTAGTAAATACTTGTTTAGTGTAGGTGCCATTGCTTGAGAGAGCTGGTATCCTGTCAGTCCCCATGTGCCTTTGGGTGCCTATCTGCCTACAGGTCTATCTCATTTCTGCAGACAGCGGCTATTTTTAGCCCCTGCAGTGAGTTCCAGCAAGCGGCAGGCTTCCCTGGTGTATTACACACCAATGTTCACTTTAATTGACGCTGTGAGAGTGCATGTGTGTTGTTGTGTGCGCAAGTCTATTTTTATACTTTCCAAGATTAATTCAGGGGGGGGGGGGGGGGGGCTCACATGGTCTGTGGGAACAAAGACACACACGCACACTGCGTAGACACATAGACACACACACAAACACACACACACACACACATACAGCCGATTTAATCTGCTCTCTGTCTTCAGCGTTCCTCTCTTGAATCTCCTTTTTAAAATTCATTTTTTTTCTCTCTCCCTGTCATCTTCTCTGTGCTCCTCTTTAATCTCACTCCTCCTCTCCGTCATCGTTCCTCCTCGCCCGCTCCTTCCTTCGTTCCCCTCCTTCGTGGCAGGCGTTTCACACAGGGTCATTTTTAATCAGCTCTACCAGCGACCGGTGAAGATATTTGTTAGTGTTTTCAAATAGTAATTGGTGAAGGAATACACACACACACACACACCCAAACAAACACACATACAGTACACACACACACAGATACACACACAAACACACATACAGTACACACACACACACACACACACACACACAAACACACATACAGTACACACACACGCTTGCTCAAACAACAGATGTGAATTGGGACCAAGAATCGTGAGCCTATATGCTGCTCAGGGAACTGAAGACTGTTCCCACAACAGCTATGTGCTGTCTACTACCAGCAAGCTGAGAAGACAACCTCAATTCAGCAGTTCATGAATTTAACACCTATTCTTCTCCAAAGCGACAAATAGTGGATAGATGGCGAGCGTCATATGCAGAGCAGGAAGCCAAAGCACAGTGAAGTGTGCGCAACTTAGTTTTTTTAAATACAAAAAACGCTACAAAAACCAAAATCCAGGCTTGGGAAGAGGCAAGATTTACAGAGACAAGCATTGGCTAAACACACAGTCCATGAATGATGGGTAAAGTCAAGGTCAAAAACCACCCGGGGTCTGTCAGGAATCTCTAGTAACACTAACCAATGCTGGAAAGGCACTGGAAAAATACTGGTGCAATCTGGCAGGGCATAAAGGACCAGACAAAGGTTTATATATAGACTCAATTTAGACAGGACTCAGGTGAGGATCGTGACGCTCTTGTTCTGGGCTGAAGGACGCGGTCAGAGGTGATCGCAGGCAGAGATAGTGACAGGAGGAGGAGGGAAAGGACCAAGGCCCATTAAACGGCGGGTTCTGACAGCGCATCTGCAGTTCATCTGAGAAACGGTCCGCAGTGTCTACTTTTAGCCCGGTGGCACACTGATGCTTGGCAGGTAGGCTTGCAGAATGAGGAGCAGTGATAGGTTCGGGTAATCAGAGCTTGTTTAAGCTTCTGTCACTCAAAAAAGAGACCGTCTGCACACCTGAACTTGGTCTCTTCAGCAGGGCATCATGATTTATAGATGGGTTCCGTGGCTTGAGTTTTATTGTGTAGCCGTGGGGGTGTAAGTATGCTGTATATGGAGTTACATATGAATACTCTACCGGTACATTTTTTTTTTTTTTACACTTAACCAGTGTTGGGGGTCGTTATCCAGAAGCCTGCTAATGACCATGCACTAGGATCAGGTGTGAGGGCAACATCTAAAACATGCAGGACGAGTGTTCCCTGAGGACCAGGGTTGGGAACAAGATCAAGATCAAGAGATTGCAGATTCTGAATCCCCCCCCCCTCCCCCGCATAGTTTTTTATTCAAACGTCTTAAACGGTTACACGGAACGCGTTAACAGAGTTAAGAATTGAAGGAGCACAGTCACTGCCACATGATCCCACTCAGTACCTGCTGTGTTCATGTAGGAGAGCTCACAGGAGTTGGATGGCAAGACTTGACTCCTCCTTAATTAACTTCCTCTTAAGCTCCCTGTTAATTAAATACTGGCGGCCCTGGGAAGCAAAGCAGACTCTGTCACGGTTTTTATCAGGTATTAGCAAAGCTTGTAACTTAATTACCCTCCATACCAAGTCTGTGTGTTTGCTTAAGCCCTTTGTCGCCACCCTTCTAGTTTAACTTGAAGATTGGGCAGAGGACAAATGGAGAACGAACTCATGTTTGCCATCTAGCGGCCATAGACAGCTAGTGCATGTGAATAAACAGCGCTACACTACCGCACAGAAAAATAAAAATTAACTTTATTTATTTATCCAAGCAAGCTTCGAACATCCTGCTTGATCAAATGATTCGCAAGCAAAAAGTTCAACTACAATTTTTTTTTTTTTACTTATTTTGATTAAAAATGAGGGTGCGACCCTCATTCAGTCTTGCACTGATCATAAAGTGTTTGATGTGAATAGAAGTTAATTGACAGCGACAAAATTACACCATACGTGTTAGACTGCTAGATATGTCCAGGCACAGATTTCGCACCTTCAACTGAAGATCCTCCAAGTGGCATTTTCACCATTAGGAGGCCAGAAGACTCGATACTGAAGTGAAAATATGATCACTGCAGAAAATGTAAAAGTTGCCTAAAGATCGCTGCCAATTTAAATGTGTTGGGATAAAAAGTACATCATTTATTCATAACTATATCCAAGTAGAATGCTAATGTACCCCCCTCAAAATACCCTGAAGATACTTTCAGTAAATGACTCCAATGACATTTCTCTCTGTGTTATTAAAACACAAAGCACGAACTAACTCATGTTAAATCAATCCCTGCATTTGAAAGGGAAACCTCCCAGCAGTCTCCCTGCCACAGGATTGGATGCGCACAGCTGGCAGAGCTACGTGAACAGATTGCAGCTGAAGGGCCGGCCAGTGTAAACATCTTGCAGTAGTGACCATTACTGACCTGCAGAACACGAGCAGAGGCAGCAGGGGGCAGACTGGAGCCCCCTTTCAGAATAGCGGAGACTCAACTCCTAAACTGGGGTCGAAAGAGGCTCCCATGAGAGCCGGAGGAGGTGGTGAGCCTGTCAGGGGGGGTGGGGGGTGGGGGTTACCTTACCTTGTGTTATTCAGAGGGACAACATGGCCAATGGCCATAACTTTAAAGCTCTCTCTTGTAAGTCGCTTTGGATAAAAGCGTCTGCTAAATGAATAAATGTAAATGCAGGGGCGTCGTTAGACCCCCCCCCCCCCCCCCCCCCCCCCCCGTCCCTGTCTAAATGTTACTTTGACCGTGGGCCAAAAACGGGCTTCATCCTCCTGGTTCAGGTAGGCCAGGGTCGGGTTAACAGGTGTGCTAAACCACAAGGTCTTTCCTGTTGCTGCATGCCTCCATAATGGAATGTCCTAATGGACTGTAATTAAAAGAGCCTCCTCTGACCGTGGAACGTACCATGTGACATGCCTGTTACCAAGGCAATACTGGAAAAGTGCTGTTCACTTAACCTGGCAGTCCATACCAAATGGTTTCAACTGTGCTACATGATGTATGTTATATGATTAATACATTATCTCATGCCTTTAGTTTTGGATGATGATGAGGGTGACATATAACTTGCACTTATTGCATTCACTTAAGCATACAGTGCATACCAAATCAAATCAAATCAACATTTATTTGTATAGCCCTTTTGACAAGCAATGTCACAGAGGGCTTCACATACGCCCATAGAACTGCCCCTCAACCAACCTAAACCCTCAAGGAAGACGAGGAAAAACTCCCAGAAAAACTCACTAGGGAGAAAAAATGGAAGAAACCTTGGAAAGAGCGATTCAGTGAGGGATCCCCCATACAGTACACTTAACTCCATAAGTAAGTAAAACAACACAACGATCGTATGGTCTTGACTCTACAACTTCATAGTTGAAAAGATTTAGATAGTCTTAAATATGCGAAATTCACTTTGGCAAGGTTTACTGTAGGATTATTACCCGTAACGTGGAACAGTGAAGCCTGTGACATTTTCGTTTTCTAACAGAAACGTAAAGGTCCTGAAAGTTAAATGATTTTCAAGCCTAGCCTGGTATGATCAGCAGCAGGGAGTTAACACAGTGAGCTTGTGGTAACACATCTGTTTCCACTCCTGTGCTTACAGAGCACACACACACATGCTATCACATATGGTTAAACTAATTAGTACTGACTAAGAGTTTCGGTGCTGTAAATCTTTCAACTTTGCTGAAGTTACTGCCTGAGCCCCCCCTAAACAAACAAGAAGAACCGGGATAGAATGATCATGTCCCTCCCTCAAAGTTTCCTGACGGGGGCTGTGACATCACAAAGGGGGCTAAGAGAACCAGTCGCTCGGTCTGGGCCAGAGAGAGAGAGAGAGAGAGAGAGAGAGAGAGGGAGGGAGAGAGAGAGAGAGAGAGAGAGAGAGGGGGAGAGAGAGGGAGAGAGAGAGAGAGAGAGAGAGGGAGAGAGAGGGAGAGAGAGACAGAGAGAGACAGAGAGACAGAGAGAGAGAGAGAGAGAGAGAGAGGGAGAGAGAGAGGGAGAGAGAGAGGGAGGGAGAGAGAGAGAGAGAGAGGGCCAGAGGCCGCCTACTCACCACCCCCTTCCTTTCCCACAGTAAACAGGAAGACTGGATGAGGAGAGGACGTAGACCAGAGGAGGAAGTCGACCGCTCTGCTGGAGAAGCACAAGCTCAAACAGCCCCTCCACAGCTGCAGCCGGGACAGAGAAAACTCCAGAACGCCAGAGGAATGAACAAGCCCCAGGAAAAGGTGAAAACTCTCCAATCAGCGTACATCCTGAACTTAGAACGGAGATACAAGCAGGAAGTTACGCCGGAGAAGAAAAACCCCAAGACAAAGGAAGACGTGTCGAAGGACAAGCAGAGGCAGTCCAACATGACCGCCCAGGTGTCTAAGAGCTCGGCTCAGAGGCTCAGCAGAGACTTGACCTGCTCCATCTGTTTGGACCTCTTCAAGCAGCCTGTCTCCCTGCCCTGCGACCACACCTTCTGCCAGGCATGCATCGCAGGCTACTGGGCCGGCCCCAGAGGCTCCGGAGGCCAGGGAGGGACAGGATCCTGCCCCCAGTGCAGGAAGGTGTTCCCCGGCCAGAGCTACAGGCCTAACCGCATCGTGGCCAACATCGTGGAGAGCTACTGCCAGGGGCTGGAGGAAAGCGAGGCCGAGGTCGGGGGTCGGCTGGGGGATGTAGGCGCGGGTGCAGAGAAGCCGAGCGCTCCTCTCTGTGTCCGGCACAAAGAGGAGCTGAAGCTGTACTGCGAGGAGGACCAGGAGTTGGTGTGTCTGGTGTGTGGCCTCTCGCAGGAGCACAGGAACCACAACATGGTATGCGTTCTGGAGGCACAGCAGCGGTACAGGGTGAGTCAACGCATTTTTCGATTTAAGTCTCGGACAAAACGTCCATTTTCACACGCACAAAACCCGCATACATACTCAGGCGGGGGTTTTCCAAACAAGAATGGCATTTCACTTAATTTACTCCGTGAGGGACAGCAGGAAAACAAACCTGTGGTGTTCTGAATGCTGTCCGTAGAATTGACACTGAAAGGGTTGTTATATATCTGCATACCACACAATTAGCGTGAAGTGTATGAGTGTTACTCAGTCAAACTTTCATAAAGTGGTGTGTGATGAACTTTATGTTGCAAGAGGGGTCAGTTTTTTAAATCAATAAATCTGTTTTAAAACTGTCAATTCATAGAAGTCAGAAATATTTATGAAAAAGATGCTTTGTTGTGTTAATCTAGTTGAGCCTCCAGAGGGTATGTACCATACCAGAGCTTGAAGCTTTCTTCAGCCTGGCCCGGCCTGCAGGCTCCAGGCAGACATCAGTAAATCCCAAGGCTTCTCCTCTGTTCCCCAGGCGTCTCTCACCAGCTCCGTGGACTCTCTGAAGGCGGAGCTCAACACGGCTCTGCAGTGCGAGCGAGAGGCGGAGGACGAGGTGAAGAAGCTCAAGGTCGGTCACCCCCCCCACCCCCCACCCCCCCCGTGGCTCCTCCCACACGCGTGGCATTTGATAGGATGAGATCTCGATTGATGGTTCAACAACTTATTAACTCTCTCTAGAGATATGACTGTTTAGCCTGTGTTCTGCTTCTCACTTTCCTCAGGAGCACACGGCCGACCTGAAGCAGCGGATCGAGGCGCAGTTCAGCGACCTGCACACCTTCCTGTACCAGGAGGAGAAGCTGGTGCAGGTCAAGCTGAAGACCGAGGAGAGGAGGGAGCTGATCCGTCTGGACGAGCACAAGGCCCTGCTGTGCGTGGAGATCTGCCGCCTGCAGCGAGCCCTCCACGACGTCGAGGACAAGCTGCGGGAGCAGGACCCCTTCTCCCTGCTGCGGGTGAGCTCGCGTTCTCCCCCCTTCCCTCCCCCTACCAGCCCCCCCGGACGCTCCGTGCTTGGCGTAGGAGTATCCGATGTGTTGGGGAATGGATAAGGTTTTTTTGCTCTGCCTTGCACTTTCTGTTTTGTGATGAATTCAGCATAAATCTGCTGACACCAAGCAGACGGAGGGAAATTACAGTACATCCCTCTGTAAGTATCAGTAATTATACAGGCCCTGCCGAGGAAATTCAACATCTAGCTGCTGGCAGTGTGGGGGTAGGGTGGCAGGATGTGGAATGACCTCAGTCCTTCGATGGCGAAGGATAAGGAGATGGAGGGGGGATGGGGGGTGAGTGCAGCCTTTTGCCCCAGGCCCCAGGCTCAGAGCCAGGGACTTTCCCCCAGCCTTCTCCTCCAGCCGTGGGGATATCCCACAGGGTGGGGCCCTCTCCAGCTCCAGACGTTGAGGTCATGTGGAAAACAGCTTTCTGAAAACACACCGCCGAACTAATCAGCCATCTCTTCCCTTTTGGTTTTTCCCTCGCGTCTCGTCGCAGAACATTAAGACCCTTCTGCAGAGGTGAGAGTCAGGTGGGAGATTGGGGTTTCGCCATTTGATCCGGCAGCTTCCGACCAACCCTTCCCCTCTGTGTTTGCCTGAGAGTGTGCTCTTCCCCCCCCCTATAGGCCGTCGCTGAAGTTTGAGAAGCCCGTGCTCACGGCGCCCAGCCTGTGCGAGGGCCGCTTCGCAGGACCCCTGCAGTACCGCGTGTGGAAGTCCCTGAAAGGAAGCATCTATCCAGGTACCGCGATTCGTTTCCAAGCAACAAATTTAAGATTATATTTACATCAGGGGTCTCCAATCCTGGTCCTCGAGGGCCTCTGTCCAGACAGTTTTAGATGTTTCCCTGCTCTAGCACACCTCCACAGAGCTTGATAACGACCCTTCATTATAATCAGGCGTGCCGGAGCAGGAAAACAGCTCAAATCTTCAGGACAGTGGCCCACTAAGGACAAGGATTGGACAGCCCTGATTTACATAGTCAGCGACATATTTCGCTCCTGGGCTGATTAGCTGTCGGGAATGAACGCGCCTGCAACTCTCTGGTCTCAGTTCCTGCAGCCATCACCTTCAACTCCAGCACAGCCAATCCCTGGCTGAGCCTCACCTCCTCCCTCACCTGCGTCCGCTACCAGAGCTTCAACCACTCGGTTCAGGACAACCCCCACCGGTTCAACGCTGCCCTGTCCCTGCTGGCCAGTCAGGGCTTCACCCACGGACGCCATTACTGGGAGGTGGAGGTGTACAGCAGCACCGTGTGGACCGTAGGGGTGGCCCGGGAGTCCGTGTCCAGGAAGGGAGTCATCAAGGCCCTGCCGGCGAACGGCTTCTGGACTCTGTCCCTGTCCTACGGGATCCAGTACAGGGCCGGCACGGCGCCGCCCACCGTCCTGTCGCTGGAGGAGCCGCTGGCCAGGATCGGGGTCTACCTGGACTACAAGAGGGGGCTGGTGTCGTTTTACAACGCTGAGACCATGACGCACCTGTACACCTTCAGGGAGGTGTTCACCGAAACGCTGTACCCTTACTTCAACCTGGGATTTCTGGATAAAGTCCATGAAAATGAGCCGCTGAAAGTTTTCCTACCGAAAATCTGAGCCCACGCCCTCCCACGCTGAGGTGCCTGCCATGCTGAACCTTTCGGGTCAAGGTTCATTTCAAAGGCTTGACGTCTGCCTGGCCACATCTCTATGATGTTTTGAAATACA
Organism: Neosalanx taihuensis; assembly: GCA_030340665.1. NCBI lineage: Eukaryota > Metazoa > Chordata > Actinopteri > Osmeriformes > Salangidae > Neosalanx > Neosalanx taihuensis. Next base: position 1,606,093 of record CM059311.1, read on the forward strand.
GTCGAAGAGAAGATCTGCTTTCAGAACAGAGAGAAACGTGCTTAAAGCCAAATAATATAACGATTTTCCTTTCAAACCTTGTAGCATTAGCTTTGATGCTAATCTAATAATATCTTTAACCATTAAAATAATTATTATCATTTTAAACATCTGGGAGGTAAGTAAGTGTGCTACAAATATCTACTGCAGCAATAAATGCATTGACATTGATAATTGTCTTGTGCTGTATACCTAATCATGTATTTAACGTCAACTTGTATAACCATCACATTAAGCATGACCTTTGCAAATAAACAATGTTGTTGGTGATCATGGCGTCTCAGTTTTAGACCGGCGTAGTCATCATTCAGCGACGGTGACGTGTTCATTTAAATGTCAAGATCATCAGACCAATCAAACACAATACACCCGGATTTTCATGAATGTTCACTTAGCCTCATGAATATTTATTCATTTAGAGAGTGTCTAGATATCATGGGAATCATCATCAGCACTTCCTGATTGCTTTTCATGAAAGCACTTACAGCAATGCAAGGTACAAAAAACATGAATCTTGAAAATAAATCTATATTTACCGTCGAATGTGAATATATTCAAAGATTTCTTTTTAATACAAATGGAATCAAATTCCATTTCTATCGGCCTACAACTACGTTCCACTCTCCTTCGTCGCTTCATCTAACGTGAAAATAACTTTTCTCGAAAAAAAGCAAGGCATTTTTGAATCACCAGGCCTCGGGGCCTTTGGTTGAAAGCAGTTGAACAGGGAATTGAGGCTTTTCACTCGCCATTCAGCTCCACAGTCTGCATGCTGCTATTGTAGATCGTTTAAACAAACCAACAGTATATTACAAGACTGTGCCACCATTCTAACCACCCATACGATTCTGGGGGGATTAATAATGTGGTGCTGTTATTCTTTAGAGCAAATCACATCCAGCCTCTCTCACTCTCTCTCTCCGTGTCTCTCTCTCTGTCTCTCTCACTCTCTCTCTCTGTGTCTCTCTCTCTCTCTCTCTGTGTGTCTCTCTCTCTCGCTCTCTCTCCGTGTCTCTCTCTCTCTCTCTCTGTGTCTCTCTCTCTCTCTCTCTCTGTGTGTCTCTCTCTCTCTCTCTCTGTGTCTCTCTCGCTCTCTCTCTGTGTCTCTCTCACTCTCTCTCTTTCTAATCTATTTAATTAAAAGTTACCATCTATCTTCTGCTGCATTGTTAGGCTCTTCAGTCGTAGAGTTTAAGGCGCTGGATTGGTCGGGGTCTTACCAAGCCTCGTCCAACCCCCCGGGGAGCCTTGAGGGGGGAAAGGCTGGATTGAGTGCGTCCTTTTTGGGGGGTCATTTGCTTGTGTGTAGCGTGTCCTGAAACTTGGTGCTGGTGTACTGCACATGAAAGCCTTTCTTGTTGATGGTGTCGTCTGAATGAAACGTTATCACGATGGCATCTCCGGCTGAGAAGATCTCTTCAGGGGGCTGAAAGGAAAGGACGAGAAATAAGTCGTCATTTTGTGACGAACCATCGTTTGATTAGAAAATTCGAAAAACAAGCGAGACAAGCTTTTCAAACTCGAGGGGGAACCTCCATCGATGAGGGGAAGGAAAACCGTCTGCTTTACCCCGGATCCACAGTAGCGTCCCAGCCTCGGAGCCTTGGTGTCCGCCCCATCGAAGAGCTCCAGGTAGTCGTAGCCGCAGTCGGCCTCCTCCTCGATCTCGAAAGTCTGGAAGATGATTTCTACTCCGTAGCCCTTGTCAGCGGAGACCACCCACTGGCAGTCTGCCCCTCCAGGGTAGTTGTTATCTCCAAACTGGGCATGGGAGTAGAGGTGCTTGGTCTTGACCTCAGCTTTAAGACTTCCCCCGCACTCTGAAAAAATGCACCGCCACAAAATTACAGGCGAGAGGCAGAGAATAGCTCCCGCCAGCAAGGAATGTTGCGATCATTCTAGGAAGGCTGCAGTTCCGCCCAAGCGCACTGTCATTTTCACGAGGGATTGTAAGAGGGTAATCTTCAGAGCGGAGAAACAATCTTTAATGCACCCTGCTGCTGGAGAGCTACAGGAGAACTTCCTGGAACGATGGGGAAATAAGTTTGATCTTTACGGGAAAAACTGCAGGGGTTCATTAATGCGTACACCAGGTGAGGGCACTGAAATGACCTTCCGCGTCGTGCTGCCTTGTCAAATTCATCTACAGAACAGAACCAGATCTGAAACTATACTTACTCACGGTAATGCAGTGTTGTAACGGTAATACATTTACATGTAGTCATTTAGCAGACGCTTTTATCCAGAGTGACTTACAGTAAGTACAGGGACATTCCCCCCCCACTGAGGCAAGTGCCTTGCCCAAGGACACAACGTCACGTAGCCACAGCCGGGGATCGAACTCGCAACCTTCCGATCGCTTTCCCAACACCTTAACCACTGAGCCACTTGACTCTCCAAATACAGTCATTTCAGTACAGTGAACTCCCTTACTGCAGTACTGGAAGAAAAAAAAACTACCATCCCCCAGATCCGCTCTGCTCACCTGCGCTGTGCGACACTGCGAAACCCCTCTTCTGCACCGAGTTGTCCGAAAAGAAACGCAGGAATAACCGGTTGCCGCTGGAGACGACCGGAGTTGGCTTGGCGGTGCCGCAGAAGCGCCCTAAGCTGGGGGCGTGGCCATCCTTCCCGTCGTAGACCTCCAGGTGGTCGTAGGCACACTCCAGGTGGGCCTCCATGTCGATCTCATCGAAGGCCTGAGAGAAACGCACCACAGGGCTGAATGGACCGAGGAACAAATTAATGGACGTTCACCACAAACGTGCGCGCGGCACACAAGCGTAGGGAGGACCAGATCGATCAGATCCACGGGGGGGTCAGAATCGATGGGAACCGTACGGACGGCACGCGTCAAACGTACGATCTTGATGCGATGGCCCGGGGTGGTGGTGAGGGCCCAGGTGCAGGCCTTCTTGCTGGGGTACTTGTCCGGCCAGTTGGGGCTGGTGATTGTCCCTGAGACGGCGGTCACCAGATGGTCGCAGCCCGCTGGAACAGAAACACGCTTGACCGTTCGTTCCCCTACTGATCACTTAGGAAGCTGGACAGGCTAAACAAGGGCTTGATGGAACGTGATTCATCCACGGATGAGGGGGCTGTCGGGGAAGCGTACCTTCCTTGCAATCGTGCTTGTTGTCGTGCAGGACGAAGCCGCTGCGACACTGGCAGGTGTAGCTCCCGAAGGTGTTGACGCACTCCTGCTGGCAACCTCCGTTCTCTTTGGAACACTCGTCCTTGTCTGGGGGAGGGAACAAATAGGTAGAACACGAGGGGTTAACCGATCTGAGGTAGAACTAATATAGAACACACCTGATCCTTTCAAAAACACCCTGGAATCCCCATTGGCTTCAGACTGTATACAGGATTACAGCCTCTTCCCTGCACCGTCTCGTCCCAGCGTCTATTACGGAGTCGCAGTTGGACGGTTTTGTTGGCGGTAATTGGTCCCAGGGCTCACCGAAGAAGAACTGGGCTTGGAAGCCTTTCTTCGACACGGTGTTGTCCGACTTGAATTCGACGCGCATGTTGTTGGACTGGGACGTGATGGTCTCTGGTTTCTCTGGGCCGCAGAATTTCCCGTGAAGCCGAGACTCGGCAGTCAGCCCACTTCTTACCTCAACATAATCATATTTACATACCTGGTAAAGACAAAGAAAAAGTAAATCCCTCTATGAATAAATACATATTCATTTAGCAGATGCTTTTACCCACAGCGACTTACAGCAAGTACAGGGACATTCCCCCTGAGGAAAGTAGGGTGAAGTGCCTTGCCCAAGGACACAACATCACATAGCCAGAGCCTGAAATCGAACTCACAACCTTCCGATCATGAGGCCAACAACCTTAACCTGCTGAGCCACCTGACTCACTCGATCAGCAGGCAATATAATAACGAACGACAGCAGGGACTGCTACGATTGACCCAGGCTACGTGTAATTACAATGACACGCCCCCCCCCCATAGAGCAAACATCCCATGAAATTTCAGTTTAATTGCCTTTTACAAGGCTTCCGCTGCCGCCGCTCCTGGTTTTAATGAGCATGTCTAATCCAGCAGTGCTTACATCATTGCCCTCTGTTTCAAACACATCGAACAGCAGGGTGATGCGGTACTGGACTGGGGCCACCAGCTGCCACACACAGTGCTTGTTCGGTGGGTAGTCCTTGGGCCAGCCAGGGGTGCTGATGGACCCGTTGAGCTTGGTGATGAATCCGCCACACGCAGCTGCTGGGGGGGGGGTGGGGGTGGGGGGTTGTGAGGGAGAAAGGTCATACGTCAGCACGCGCTGCCACGGAGACGCCCCCCGCCCCCCCCCCCCCCCCCGCCTCTGCACTCGCCCCCCCGTTCCATTCCTCGGGCGTTCGCGGAGAAAAGGTAGGAAAGGGTTAAAAGCGCCCCCCCCCCCGCGCGCGTTTGACGAGCCCCGCGGAGCTGCTCTGCGCTCACCCTCGCAGCTGCGTTTGTCCGACGCCAGCTCATAGCCCGGCTCGCAGGTGCACTGGTAGCTGCCTAACGTGTTCACGCAACGCTGCTCACAGTTCCCGTTGTCTGGCTTGGAGCACTCGTCCATTTCTGTACGATAAAAACAATCAATACAAAAATCAGTTAAATAAAACATTGTGCTGTTAGCGCCTCTCGCCTCCCAAAATGGGAGATCGTGAGTTCGAATCCCGGGCCCGGCCGTGATCTCTCTGGGTGGAGTCTGCATGTCCTCACTGTGTTACAGTGGGTTCTCTCCACTTCCTCCCACCGTCCAAAAACTGGCATGTGTTAGGTTAATTGGACACTGAAAATCGTGACTGTGATAGGGAATGATTGTCTCTGTCTGATAGCCCTGCGACTAGTTGGCCCCAGTCCAGGGTGTACCCCGCCTATCCCGAAAGTAACTGGGATAGGCTCCAGTCACCTGTGACCCCTAACAGGAAAAAGCGGCACCGCTAATGATGAGATGAGAATAAAAGTCAATTACAATAACAAATGACAAACGGCCGCGGACCTTTGAAGTAGTTGGCGGCGAACCCGGCCTTGTTGACCGAGCCGTCGGACACGAACTTCATCCACAGGAGGTTGGAGCTGCTTTTGATGTCGTCCGGTTTGTCGTAGCCGCAGAATCTTCCGAGCAGAGGGCTTCCCTCGGAGTGTCCATCCCTCACCTCCAGGTAATCGTACATGCAGCTGTCGTGCCTCTCAATCTACGGGCGTGGCGAAGCGTGAGGTTGAAATCGGTACTTTGGGACCCCTTTTCCCTCCTTTTGTTATGGTGCTACGTTCATCCCCCTCCCCCCCCCCATGTCACAGCCTCATCAATCACACTTTTTGCAGAGTTCCTTCTACGTATCTCTCTCCTTTATGCCTCTCCATCTCTCTCTCTTCTATGCCTTTATCTCTCTCGTAACGCCTCTATATCTACATTTAGAATTACACTTGGTCATTTAGCAGACGCTTTGATCCGGAGAGATTTACGACACGTAGGGTGAAGTGCCTTGCCTAAGGCACAACATCATTTAGCCACAGCCAGGGTTCAATCCAGCAACCTTCTTGATTTCTAGCTCAATTCCCTTACCACAGAGCCACCTGGCTCCCTCTCTTTATCCCTCTCTCTCTCTCTGCCCCTCTCCCTCACTTCTCACCTCAAAAGACTGGAAGGTGAGGCCGACATGGAAATCCTGCTCCACGGTGATCTTCCACACACAGACTTTGTTGGGCCTGTAGTCGTCAGGATAGTTGGGAGACTGGATCTGGCCCTTTTCCCGATTGACCTCTCCCCCGCAGATGGCTGCCGGGACAAAGGGAAGGAAGTCCCACCTTCCATGAATTCTCTCAACAACAATACGGACTCCCAACGCCGTCCCCATTTATTTGAGATCAAGGAGACCTGCTCACAATACCTTCATACACAGCCGAGAAGCCTTTGCCCACCCAGTTGCTGCTGCTCCTGAATTCAACCCATAGACGGCTGTCAGTGGAAATGATTGGTTCGGGAATCTGGTCGCCACAGAGACGGCCTGGAGCCAATCAATGGTCACACAAACACACCAGTGCAAATGTGAGGGTTGGCTGACTGCAGCTCTATTGAGGATCCATCTGTTATTTTTCAGCCTATTTGCATAGTTTAGCATTTAAATGGTGAATGTGAATAAGGAATGAGTTCATAATAATAATCCTGTGGAGCACCTGTCAGTGGGGCTTTCCTCCAGAAGCCGTCCCGAACCTCCACATGGTCATACCAGCACAGGTGACTCCTGTAGAGGTCCATGGAGGTGAAATTCAGAATGATCTGTGTGAAACACCGGAGAGGATAAGAAGGAGAAGGGGGGGGGTGGGGGTGGGGTGGGGTGGAAGGACAGGAAATAAGGAAGTGAAATGGGAAGACACGCCCTTGTGATAAATTTCAACGAAAGCTTTGCTTGGCGCATGGGAACACTACCACCAAATCAGTCTTGTGAGAACATCCATAAAGTGTGTGTGTGTGTTTTGGGGGTGCGGAGGGGGGTAACATTTCCGAACACACCTTCTCTCCAGGTGTGACAGATATTCTCCAAACGCAGTGAGCGTACGCTGCGTATCCATTAGGAAAGCCGGGGGAGGAGAGGTTTCCGACGCTGTCCTGTAAACTCTCCCCGCATTCTGTCGAACGCCGCACACGAAACGGTTAGTCGGTACGAAACGACCGTAGACAATTCTCCCCCGGAAAAACAACTTTCTTCTGCTCGGTAACTATAGCGACGATATAGGCGGGAGAGGGTTTGAGAAATCCAGCCTTACTTGGACACTTGTAGAGTTTGCGAGCTTGGGCGATGTCTCCTTGGCTGAGTCTCGTTCTCTGCCCGATAGGAGGCTTGACGCCGTTCACGTTGTAGCGCGGCAAAATGGTGTCTAGGAATATACCTCTGCATTTGAGACACGACAATAAGAGACAGAACGAGGAGATCCAGCCTGCTGGATTGGATGCAAAGCACTCAACATATCTCTCAATGAATAAAGCAATAGCAAAAGGCAACGATTATGTCAAGAAAGAATGTTATGAAACAGTAAGTCTTGCTTGGGTCGTTGACACAACTGGTGGTCATTTCCGGATTAAAATAAAAAAGGTTTCGGTGTTAGCTTTTTGTGTATTCTTTCTCATACGCTAAGCTTTAAAGCAGCACAGCAGGCCTGGTTGATACTTTCACACCTTTATAAACCTCCTGTTCTCTTCCTGGTAGCTAACGCTCACCCAGTTCCCATGGCGATGCGGCCATGAATGACAGGCATGTGCAAGCCGAGCGTTCTGAATGAGAGCTTTACAGTAGGCTGTGCCAACCAGCTCAGCGGATCCCACCCCTGAATGCCAGCAAACAAGGCCACCGCAGCTCAAATTATCCTACACAAAGCCTCAACAGCCATGCCTCCCCCGACCTGGGCCAGGAAAGAGGTTAAAGCCCACCCCCCCCCCCCCAAAAAAAGAGAAAAGGGGTAAAGAAACAGAGTAACAACTTGCACAAAACGGCGATGATAAAGGGGGGTGGGGGGGCTGCGGTGAAATCACTGGCCCTCAGCGGCGGGGGAACCCAGCAAACATCTTCTGATTCGGTCTCATCCGGGGGCCTCATCCAAATGTGGCTGAACGGCGTAGCTGGAAACCCGGATGAACGATGCGCTGACCTGGAGAAGGTGTTCCTGGCGTAATGCATGATGCTGTCGAAGTCGTAGCCTTCGCCGAGCGAGTCCACCTCTCCCGGCTCCATCTTCAGGAAGTTGTACTCTTGTCCTGTCAAATCAAAGTTGTCGGCTCAAGCCATGCAGGAAGGGCTACGCGGCAGATGCTGCTTCCGAACCTCCAGAGCGAGGAGCCAGGCGAGCCTCTTACCTGGCTGAATGTTGTCTCTGATAATGCTCACGTGTTCGTCTCTGTCCGGCCGTGTGTGCTCGTGCCAGAAGCCGATGACGTGGCCCAATTCGTGCACAACGATCCCAAACTTGTCACAGTTCTTGCCTATGGAAATAGCCTGGGGGCCCCCACCTCTTCTCCCCACGTAGGAGCAACACCTGGAGGGACACGGGAGTCAAAAGAAGCGCTCACGTATGGAAGTACTGTTTCAGTGCCTGAGATCTACTGGGTGTGGATCTTGAAAGCGTGCTGGATTGGGGATTTTTGAGACAGGTGGGTGGGCATTGAGACTTGGGTCCGTAGGGACACAAGGTGGTTTATTTAGGTGTCACGCCTTGTCCCCTTGGTGTGACAACGGCCCTGAGAACCAAATATGCTGTCGGTGAAATACTATGATACTCCTGCTGCAATCATAGCAGCGCCATTGAAAAAAAAGCCACTTTATCTACACTACGTAGCGATGGAGGAACTATGTAAAGGTCTCAGTGAGTGGTGATCAGCTGTGGGAAGGCTGTCATGAATCACAGAAATGATCACATTCTCTGGATTGAGAGTGCAATCATCTAAATGTATTGTTCACGAATTCTCGCACCCAGACAGAATTGTTCAAATTATGATTTATATTTGGTGGGTTCACTAAACGTGCATAGGAACTAAAGCTTGTGAATCGAATACTAATAAGTGCTTGGATGATAAGTGCAGAGAACGGCTAAGTGCAGAGAACTATTATGCTCTCAATTTGAATGCATTCCTCTGTGCTGAAAATTTTCAGGGCGGTTTAACTCACCACAGACAAACCAAATTCCATAGCAAATACCTGGTGAAATCAATACAAAAATGGATGCCTAGACATGGTGTCAGGATTGTAATCGTCTCCTTACCCGCACGGTCGATAGGTGAACACGATGTAACTCTCCTCGTTCATTCTCTCAAGGAAGGTCACACAGGTATGCCTCTCCCAGTGACGCATTGCCTGGCGGAAAATAGCTCTCTGACTGCCTGAAAAGGTGACAAGTTGGTCAACGCTCCTTCAAGCCGCAACTGTATTACAATAAATATTCATAAAAATTTGGAATAGGTAAGGGGATGTTTGTAGAAAATTAACGTCTGTGTCGGACACAATTCGTTTTTTTAATTCTTTGTTGTGTTGAATGAACCAATTTAATTACTTAATTAACTCTGTTACTTAGATTGTTGAAACAATCTCTAAAGTCAAGAAACATTCAGAAACGCTTCTTGAGGCTAGTAAGTGTTAGTAAACGTACTGTCTGTTTGTTCTACCTGTCTGGCATCGACCCGTCTGACCTCAAGTTTGAGTCTGGACTCACCACTGAAATTCCCACTAATAACATAAGGGATAACACCGTCTGGCCACACCCTCTCAGGTCTAGAGGTGGCCGCCCTCTTTCTCCGACGCGATCCCTGTCGGCCTGTCCCCACGCCACCCTCACTGCCGTCAGCATTGGACGGCACGGTCCCTGGAGCAAACACATGCAGAAACGTTGGGTTTTTCCGTTACGGCGACACAGCTGTAGTCTTTGAGACAGCTAGCAGTGATTCTTGTGGATCACGGTGGATTCTCTGGATCCCGTGTGGGTTCCGTACCTGCTGCGGGGTCGTCGTCATGCCGGCCGGGTCTGGAAGCTTTAAACATACGGAGGTCCTCCTCATCCAAGGCGATGTCTCCTAAAAAGGCAGCTGCGATGCAGACGCACACACCGCACACACACACACATACACACACACACACACACACACACACACACACACACACACACGCACACACACACACATGATCTATCACTCTGTCTGCTAGTTGTGGAGAGTAAACATGAAAGCGAACCATCAGTGCTTCTCTCTCTCCCACAGGAAGAGCAAACGCAGGGCTCTGGTTTTCCGTTATACTGTATGCCCTCACACCTTTCACAGACAGTACACACATATACAGTGTAGATATATATAAATATAGAGAGATATTTTTATAATGTTCACTAGTGAGACCATTGACATGTATTAATTTATTTATTTTACAAGGGACTATGGACATACAATAACAGTACAGTAGTACTTGTATAACAGTACATTATACACATGATATACCTCCAACAAGCAGGTACAGAGACACCCTCCCTAGAGTTTATGTTATCTAAATAACGTGGATGTGGGGGACTGCAAGTTCCCCCACACTTTAGGTACAGATGAGTTTATCGCATTACAGGGCAGGTCTTGCCTTTGAAGCTAATTCACTCATGCAAAGAGCGATTATGAATGGGTCGCTGCCCCCCAGGCCTGTAGCTAGTGCTAAATGCCCTACGGCCAGAGAGATTTCATCGGCAGCTGGACTGGCCTCAGAAATCTCTGGTCTCCCTGAGAGAGGAGAGGTGGAAGGTGAGAAGAACGGTGACCTGGAAGGAGACTGGGTGAAAGGGGGAAGTGATGACGCAACTGCGAATAGACGGTGCGGATGTAAGGTCAAGATACTGCTCAGGGAGTTCCAGCTAACATTTGCACCTGCAAAGTATTTGTTGATTTGTTTGCTGCTCCACAGGAGTTAGTCCTGATGTAATGTGTTCTGATGTAATACAGTAGTTTTAGGTTGGTGAACTACCTTAGCCTGCCATAATAGTTAAATAATTTAGCAAACTAAATATTAGGCTACATTAAATGACAACATGATTGGGAGCATTGTTGAACATGCCAAGATACCAAGAATTCAGTGATGTTAATAGTTTGTGAACTTCAGGAAGTCAATGCAGGTTGATATCTTAGGCCAAGTAGGTCATTGTAAGATTCTGTATCACTGCCAGGATTTGGGGCATGCAAGCGTTAACCGTGACTAACATTAATGCCAGTTTTTATAGTGTAATAAGCGTTCACATAATGTGCAATCATTCAAAAACGAAGTATCTCACTTTGATGTTTTAAGTCTAGATGGTTGTCAAAAACAAATCATGCAATCGGCAAGATTAAAAACGAAACATTTTTGTTTCTATGGGAATTAATAGGAAGTGCAGAAGAGTGCAAAAAAAAGAGAGAAAGAAATGACACATAATTGTTCTCACAGATGTTCAATTGTGTTGGACCGTTTAAGCTAAAATTAGTAGAAAGGATAATTGCCAATGGCAAAACCGTTTGTCGAAAAAGGTAGGTGACTCATCAAATTACAGATAAAAAAATACCCTCCATCACTTTTTTGAAAGATGTGAATAAGTAACAAAGTGGAGGGCATCAGAGCAGGACGCACCTGCTTAAAAAGCAATAACCTTTAACGTTTAACGTAATATCGAAGAGCAGCCCATATTAGCCTACATAGTCAAATATAGTAAACGCAGATTATTTTACACAAGAGGGGATAAATCACGTTTACCAGCTTTGCAGGGATCCTCGTAGTCGATTTCGTCCGGGTAACTGAGGTCAACCAAGTTGCCCGGGTCTTCTAACTCTAATTCAACCGCTGGAAGAACGCGTAGACAGGAGAAAAGCAACAAATACCTCGGAAAGATAGGCATACCTGTACCCTGTTGAACGAAAACAATTCAAAGAAAGAGGAAAGGGAGAGACACAGAGACGATTTGGGGGGGGGAATTTGAATAGGGCGGTCTATAAACACTGCACTGGCTCTTCCCATGTGTTCATTCTGGGGCAGTGATTCTAACTAACCCTTCTGGGCAAAGAGCCAGCATCCCTTAGAAATGCTGGTAGCCTACAGACAAAGCATAATGGAGGTCGTTACCTTGGTTCTAATATGTAGCCTATGGTTGTTATTTGCTTGTTTACTTACTTTATAGTATTATACCCACCAACTTGAGGCTGAATCCTTGTATATTTCCTCCAGAGTAAACCTTAAGTAGACCTGCATAGGCTTCGAAACGTGTCCAGGTGAGTCCACTATAAAATACATTGTACTAATAATATCTGCATTCAAAATGTCTGGATTCAAACTGTGTTCGAACATTATTATTATTATTATTATTATTATTATTATTATTATAGCGTTATTCCAAAAGCAATCAGGCCATCTCGGTAAGAACTGTAAGAGCGTGTTGCTTAGAGATGGGAGAGAAGCGTTGATAAGGTTGACAAGTATGAACGTCTCTCATTGACATCCCCTTCTACACGGGAAAAAATAAACTGTTCTTGCAGCTTTTAACATCCTCATTATAATGGCTACTGTGGCATCCTGCAGTCCAGCACAACTCTTCTAGTATTAACCATATTAATGGTTAAAATGGTCAAGCGTTTTATTTTAAGTTACAACGTTTACATGTATTCTTTCAGCAGAGGCTTTTATCAAAGCGAGAGCTTTACAAAAGAGCATCAGAGCATCAGCAGAGCCAACATAATGAAGCAGACATAACAAAGCAGACATGACGAAGCAGACATGATGAAGCAGACATAATGAAGCAGACATGACGAAGCAGACATGACGAAGCAGACATGATGAAGCAGACATAATGAAGCAGACATGACGAAGCAGACATGACGAAGCAAACATGATGAAGCAGACATGACGAAGCAAACATGACGAAGCAGACATGATGAAGCAGACATGATGAAGCAGACATGATGAAGCATACATGAAGCAAACATGATGAAGCATACAAGATGAAGCACATATAAGCAGAGCCATCATAATGAAGCAAACATGATGAAGCAGACATGATGAAGCAAACATGATGAAGCAGACATGATGAAGCAGACATGATGAAGCAGACATAATGAAGCATACATGATGAAGCAGACATGACGAAGCAGACATGATGAAGCATACATGACGAAGCAGACATGATGAAGCAGACATAATGAAGCAGACATGATGAATCACACATAATGAAGCAGACATGATGAAGCAGACATGATGAAGCAAACATGATGAAGCAGACATGATGAAGCAAACATGATGAAGCAGACATGATGAAGCAGACATAATGAAGCATACATGATGAAGCAGACATGACGAAGCAGACATGATGAAGCAGACATGATGAAGCAGACATGATGAAGCAGACATAATGAAGCATACATGATGAAGCAGACATGATGAAGCAGACTTGATGAAGCATACATGACGAAGCATACATGACGAAGCAGACATGATGAAGCAGACATAATGAAGCAGACATGATGAAGCAAACATGATGAAACATAAAATGGTGCTTAGCTGTATATTTTGTCAGCATGTTTAAACATTAATACAAACAGACAAAATACAATATTTTAAATAACCTGCTAATTCAACCCATTAAAGCTGGGATTCAATCACATATTTTCAACATGACATGTAAAATGAACAATAAGATAATCAGTATTACAGTAATTGATTAACAAAATAAACAAGTTATGTTTATTTTGTGTTCGTATTGTCCACCTGCCTCACATTGTCTAAATAAACTTCCTAAACCATATATAATGGTATAAAGTCAAGAAACTAACAAATATAGTACTAGTAAATTACAGTAACATTACCATTCCCAGTCAGCTAACAAAGCCGTAATACAAACATTAAAACATATACTGTACATTTATAAAACTGATACTGCACATTGAATACTTGGACAGAGGTGATTGGAGATGTTTTTATTGTCCTCTGTAAGGTTTTTACAACAAGTCTACTGCTGTTCAGGATGGCTTGTGTAGAACGAAGAGCTTCGAGTCAGACAAAAGTGACATTGTAATGTCACGTGTAACAAATAAGGAAATAAATATCAAAACAAAACCCTGTCTCCTTCCTGCATCCCAGCATGCATTGCAGTGTCAGTGAGTTGCAACTTGGTGGCAGCTTCTTATGTTAAAGAGCGTGTGTACCCCATCATGAGGTAGATGGAAATACAACTTAAAATGTGAATTATTGACAGAATGGGTAGACATCATGTAACAGCTGGATTTTGTGGGCCCCCTAGGCTGTGTGGACCCCTATAATTCTCCCTTTCTCTCCACTAACACCATATCTGCTAATTCTTAACAGGTCAAACAAAAAGGTCCCCCATGAAAGCAAAGGGCATAGCCAGTTCCTCATCCTTAAGAACAAGCCCACTGCTTAACCAATCACATCCCTTATACGCAGCCCTCAATCTGGCGCCATCTGCCATTCACTTCTCATTTCTTCTCCCAGGCTGTGATAACCTTATTTCGAGCTGCGATTGTGTTGATGTCCTCTAGGAGGATTCCGTGGGTCCCCTGTGGCATAATCTTCAGAACATCCACTGATCCATTTTCTTTCTGCCTCCCACGCAACGCTGGCTTTTCACAGCACACCCTTCTATGTGGCAGACCGTGAAAGTTGCCGGGACGCACGAGGGTCCTTCTGGAATAACGTCTGCAGGCAAAGGCTCCCTGGAAACCCCTGCGAAAGTTCTTGTTGAAGAAGCCGTAGATGACGGGGTTGATGCCGCTGTTGAAGAAGGCCAGCCAGTGAGCCACGGGGAAGACGTAGCTGCTGAGGAAGTCGATCTGCTGCTTGTCCAGCTCGCCGTAGTCCGTCAGCAACATCAGAGTCCACAGCGGCAGCCACGACAGCATGAAAAGGACGGCTACCATGACGAGCATCTTGATGACCTTTGCCCTGCGCTGGGAGCGGCTCCTCCTGACCTCCGCGAGGCCCACTTGCCTCAGGTTGGTGCAGAGCTTGGCGGAAATGCAGCCGTACATGATGCTGATGAGCACCAGGGGCACGAGGTAGACGTGGACGAAGATGACCATCGTGTAGACCTGACGCATCTCCGACCTGGACCAGTTCTCGAAGCAGACGAACACAGGGTAGGTCTGGTTGTCCTGGACCATGTAAGTGTTCTCCAGGCGAATTACGGTCAGAGTGGCGGCCGAGGGACAGATGACAGCGAAGGCAGCCAACCAGATAAAGAAGATGGCTAGAAGGGCACTTACAGGCCTCATCCGATGCCTGAAGGGGTATACAATACCAGTGAATCTGAGGGAGAAATGGCGAAGTCAAAGTAGTTAGACCAAGATCTGTCTAACACAGGGGTGTCCAATCCTAGTCCTCAAGAGTCACTTTCCTGACCATTTTAGATGTTTCCCTGCTCCAGCACATCTGATTCTAATGAATGGGTTGTTATCTAGTTCTGTGGAAGCATCATGAGGACCATTCATTAGAATCAGGTGTGCTGGAGCAGGGAAACATCTAAACTATCAGGACAGGGGCTCTCAAAGACCAGGATTGAACACCCCTGGTCTTAGGCCATCATTATGCCTTTAGAAATCTAAATATAGATATCTAACTGCTTTCTTTTGAAGACATGAGCAGGTAATTAGCATGCGGACATACCTGTCAATGGCAATTGCCACCAGTGTGAACACAGAGGCTGATACAGACATTCCCTGGATCAGATTGCTCATGGTACATGTGAATTGTCCAAATGGCCACCCTGAAAAGCAAACAGAGATGGATTGTTCAACCACACTCGATTAATATGTGCTTTCTAAAATAAGATAATCCTTTATTTGTCCCAGAGGAGGAAATTGCTAACTTCATTTCGTTACCCTGTACTTGTACGTGTGTAATGACATTAAAGTTGAATCGAATCTAATCAAATCTAAATTGCAGTCAAATGGAACTATCACCACAAGTCGTATCTACACAAACAGAAAACATAATCCTTAGGCCTATTATAGTGTGAGGTACATTCCCCTATTACTTAAATATAAACTTTGGATGCCTTATTCTTACAAATCTTTTTTATTATATTCTACATCATGTAATTGATCCTATCTGATAGAGATGGAAACTCTCCAGTAATAATGATGCAAATTATAATGACAATGAAGCCCCACCTGATATCAGGTTATCAGTCAAAGTGGTTGGGATGCAGAACACTCCAATGAGCAGGTCACTCAGTGCCAAGTTGAGGATGAAGAGGTTGGTGACGGAGCGCATGTTCCGATTTCGAAGGACCACCAAAGAGACCAGCACATTTCCCCCGACACAGAGCAGCAGGATCCCCCCGTAGCACATGATGTACAGCAGGGTCATCCCGGTGGTGTGCAGGTAATAAGGCATAAAGGTGCAGTTGCTCAATCCGTCGCTGTCCATGGTGCTGTTCATTTTCCTTCACTTTAAATCCTAAGGGACCTGCAGATTTTTGGAAGTATGAGGTGAAAACACACCCCAAAGCATTGCAGTGAACATATCACAATGGCATTTGACCTAAAATACCTCAAATATGTGCATATTGCAAATGCATGTGCAAATATGTGCATCTTAAAAACATTTATCATACAGTCCATGAAGTAAGGCAAAGCTGTGTATTAAATTCAATCATTCCAGATTAAAAAATAATCCAATTCAGATTCAACATGATACAGTAGCCCAAATGCATTTTTTTCAATTGTGCAAACCTGCGACATATTCTGTCTTACCTGCGGGATTTGGGAGCTCCTGGTCACGGGAGCAGTGTGGTGCAGTCTGTTCAACAGGTGCTCTGCAACTGAAGCGCAATAACACATCCTCTGTATTTAAGTCTGGCAGCGTCACTCTGGAAGATATTTCTTCACCAACCTCTTCTATAACATCAAGATTAATGTCACATGACCTCGGAATCTAACGCCTAATGGAGCCGTACGAAGACGGCTATGAATGTCGTATAAAATATCATTTCCATGATTGTTATTGACTTGTTTGTAAACGATTATTAAGGCATTGGCCCAGGGACGTTTCTAGGATTGAAAGAGAGGGGGGGGCTTAGCCCCGGGCATTTTCTGTCGACGGGGGGGGGTGGGGGGGGGGGTGGGTAATATAGGGGGGCTTCAGCCCCCCTAAAACAGGGCTAACGACGCCCCTGCATTGGCCATACACATGTATTCATAACATATTTCAAACATTAAACACATTATAACTCCGAATTCTTCAGTTTTAGGATCAGCCAGTTGGAGGCAGCAGTGTTCCCCTTGAAAAAAAGTGAAAAGCAACTGAAGTTTGAAAACTATTTTCCAGCCCAGTTGACAGCACCATCTGCCACTCGTTTTGTCATTAAAAGGCAAGTTATCTCAAATATGCCTGAACTAATGTGCATCCAAACTTGATAAATCAGTATGTGTTGTGTGTGTGCTGTGTGTGTGTGTGCATATTCTCGCAAGCGTCGTCTGTGTGTGCGGGCAGCAGGGACGTGTGTCAGTCTTGGAAGTCCAAACCCCCCACCCCCCGCCCCCCCCCCCCCCCCCCCCTTGCTCCTGCTCCCAGGGAGGACGGCTGCCCCTGCAGCAGCGATGGGACAGTGATCCAGACCGGAGGATCATCGAGTCTGGAATGCTGCCGTGCCACAGCTGCCGGGGTCCAAGTGCTGTGAGGTTGCGACCGAAGCGGATCTCCCCCCTGAAGCTGGAATCATGTTCCGGTGCTGTTGCAGGCAGGTCGGGCTGGTCCTGGAGCTGGGTGTCCTGGTGACTTTACTGGCGGTGGGGAGCGCAGGACAAACCTTTGACAGACGGAACGCAGGATCCTCTTGCTATGGAGGATTTGACCTCTACTTTGTCTTAGACAAGTGAGTTCTCTCCCTTTTACCTCAGGACCTGCAATACTGTGTGTATTACTAGGGGTTTATTGCTCTCTTGAGGGCCGTTGGCTCCTCTAGGGTACTCATGACTGATGCATGCTGAGCGATAACCAGATATTTGTTGGTTTTTCTGTAATCAGAAACATGTCTGTGCCTGATCATTATCATTTCAAGAAATGCCTGTCAGCAAAGCATCTCTCATCACCTGTTATCAAATCTGAGCGTTTGCAAAACCAGGTGTGTGTTGCAGAGGAGGAGATGATAGATTGCAATGAGCCACTCATCTCTCAAGGAAATATTCATCCATGTACTGATTCCATGAAGGCTGTAGAGATCTGGTCACAGGATATAGCGGATCTTGACATGAATTCGAGAAGCAGTTTGTTATTGTTTGTGTTAGTCACCCATCACAGAGTGCTCAGATGTAGAGCTCTTTTCG
Source organism: Neosalanx taihuensis (assembly GCA_030340665.1). NCBI lineage: Eukaryota > Metazoa > Chordata > Actinopteri > Osmeriformes > Salangidae > Neosalanx > Neosalanx taihuensis. The sequence goes on from CM059311.1 coordinate 1,623,951, forward strand.
AGCAGCACTACACTGCTGCTGTTGGGGCTCAAAACATTTAGGATAAAAACCCAGTTTCCACAGTGCTGAGTTATCCACAGTAATGGGTTCTCTTGTGAAAGATTTCTGTGCAAAGGCTAATCGCTCTGGTATTTTTTTCTAAAGTGGTTCTCTCTCTCTCTCTCTCCCCCTCTCTCTCCCTCTCTCTCTCTCTCTCTCCCTCTCTCTCTCTCTCTCTCTCCCTCTCTCTCTCTCTCTCTCTCTCTCGCTCTCTCTCTCTCTGTGTGGAACCCTTTCACCATTAGAACCAGATGTCCCAAAGTTCTAATGTGTTTGTCAGTGTCTTTCAGCCTCATATCATAGAGCAAGTGGGAATAATATGTGATTAGAGACAACATTGTCTGCATAAAAATATACTATAAGCTGGTTATTACATACTGTAAATACAATATTAATGTAATGTATTCGTACATTAATCATTCATTACATGATAGTGTATAAGGATACATACCATACATGTATATCGGTATACAGTACGTGTGTGTGTGTTACAGTATGATCACTGCAGAGTTGCCAAGTGATAAGAAAAGTTGCATTGGATTTCCACCCATCAAAAGTTTGTTTTGTACATTGAACTCTTCTTTGGAAAAAGCTGGGCTCATTTCCATACTGAAGCAATTCTGTCTAAAGTTGATGTAGTGCACCAGTTAAGGCACACACCGCTGAAGGAAATATTTTCCTTTACGTTGTCCAAACTACTCCCCCCCCCATACACCCCCCCCCCCCCCCACACACACACACACACACACACACACACACACACACACACACACCCACCACCCAGCTCAGCTGGATTGTGCGTCATGGTAACAGTGCCTGAAGGATAAACGTAAATGAAGGCTGGACAGCATAATAAGTCCAGGAATATACATTTGAGCAGAGCTGTTACTGCACACACATGGTTGCGTGCACACACACACACACACACACACACACACACACACAAAACGCACACGTGTGCACAATCCTTAAAATACACTGAAAGTTCCAATCCTTTGATCTATAGAACACATCTCCTTTAATGGACTTTAATGGGACCAAAGGATGATTGCTGTGCTTATGGTGTATGTGATCATAACGTTTCTGTACCTTGTTGCTGTAAATCTCCAAATTCTTCTTTCAGGTCTGGGAGTGTTCTGCATCACTGGAACGAAATATATTACTTTGTTGATCATCTTGCTCATAAATTCATCAGGTAGAGTAACAGTTGAAGAAAAAAATGGATTCCGTGCAAAATGAACTTCAGTCATAAAGACATTACAGCACTATTTCAGTATTAAAGTAATGCACAAGACAAGACGTAAATATTATGAGCGAAGTATCGCTAGCGAAGAAGTATTTTCATGAACCCAGTTCAAGAACCACGGTAAATGAAGTCAGTTGCCAATTACTTGTCCAACACATTCATTACATATTCCATGTGCAGGTGTCTGATATAGAGGACTGGATAATGAATACAGGAAGGAAGGGGCAGTTAATCAGTATGACAGGAGAATTTTCTCTCCTTAAACGTTAGGGCAGTGACAGTCAGCATAGCCTCCATATAAACAGAGAGAAAATACTGTTTGTGGTACTGGATAGCTTTTCAAATATAGCAGGGTATAGATGAGACATTGTTTATTATATTCTGAACATTCAATACAGTATAGAAGTAATCATGTAATCATAGTTGTTATCGTTAATCATTATCTGTATTCTCTTCCATCCTTTGCCCCCTTGTTAAGTCCTCAGCTCCGGATGTCATTTATAGTATTTTCTAAAGAAGGACGGATCCTGATGAAATTGACAGAAGACAGGCAAGACACGCCACCTCTTCCTCCAAGCACCAGTACACTCCCCCGACATCTGTCACCGTGTTCGCCTGACACAGTTTGACATAACAGATCTGGTCTTTAGAGAAAAGAAGCGACGTCGAGCTCAACTCACTCGACTGTGTTGATTCAGCCCGTTGGGGGACTTGGCGTATCGCTGATTAGGTCTACTCTGAGTATTCAAATGATTGTTCGTGATGAATTTTTGGCGCTTGTGTGGGTGTGTGTTTGCGGGTAGGGAACTGATCCGAGCGGGACTTGAAGAGTTGCGGATGGTGCAACCGGGGGGAGACACGTTCATGCATAAAGGTTTTGAGAAGGTGCGTCTTCGAGTGTTACACGTTAATTCAAGCAACATGTGGTTGCATTGTGATTTAAAACCCCGAAAAGAGGGACATACTGGACAGTACATGAAATAACAACACACGCAAATAAATGTACAAACTTAACGAAATGTCTTTCATATCTCTCCATCTTGTATTTAGGCCAGTGAACAAATTTACTACGCAACCGGATACGGTAAGAATCTTAATACACGTGAAACTTTTATGCATTCAAACTGTTTTACATCCAAATGGATGGCTCTTAGAGTTAAATATAAACTCAAAGTGAGAATAGGAGCTGCCTAGGGAAGAATCTGTACCATCTATTTCAGCTTTTTAAAGTTTGGATGCCTCAGGAGTGGTGTGGATGATGAGCTTAATGTTGACATTTCAGAAGTGTCCCTTCTGTTCATAAACGGGGTCCGCCTGTTTTCCATCGCCAGGCTACCGGACGGCCAGTGTCATCATCGCCTTGACCGACGGAGAGCTCAGAGAGAATCAGTTTGACCTGGCTGAGAGAGAGGTGAGGTGGGCACCTGTGAGGAAAAAGTCTCATCACTACGTATGGCTTTCATGAGAGAAAGGTTAAAGTCAATCGTTCATCCTTCCCCAAGGTCTTTCTGCAGAGCAGAAACACTGAGCACCGTATCGCTTCATACAGATTACAAGGTTACATCCTTTAAAGCGTCCAACAACACAACTGTCTGAAAAAAATCAGCTCAGTTCAACCTAAACATTCTAACAGTCTAAATCTGGTTATTTGTCGTTATTTGTTTCTGTGTTCAAATGCAACAGGATCCCTACTTAATGAAACCCTAACCTAAATTCAATTTCTTGTACTATCTTTGAATCTGAGGAAGGTGTTGTTTGAATATGGAGGAAGGATCGGCCTGCCTTTGTTTGGGTAAAGCAAATGGTCTGGTTTATACACGTTGAGGCTCAGCTTTCCACCAGATGTGTATAGCATGAATTCCTGGCAGTACACGCAATGTCTTTATGGTGTTAGATCGGTAAACAAAAGATAGAACAATTTACTTTGAAGAGGGCTTTGTTTTCCAGAATCGCTCAATAGTATGAGTACAGTTGTGAAATGCTCAGCTACGACGTTAACCGTACTTTACCGCAAAGTCTGTGAACTTAAACTACCGTTTAAAATATTGTTGTCAAAAGCTGTCCCAAATGATATAATCTTTCACGATCAAACGGCAGTTTTTCCAACAAACATTCCTGGTTTCATATCTTCAATTTGCAACCAGGCGAGTCGATCTCGTCAGCTGGGAGCCTCAGTGTACTGTGTGGGCGTGAAGGACTTCAATGAAACTCAGGTACGTGAGCTGGGGAGGGAGGGGGGGGGGGGTGGGGGGTACTGTGCGAGGTCAAGTTTCAACAATTCATTCCCACCTTCTCCAACTCGTGCATGGCACCAGTTCATTCATCTACAACGGGGGGAAGTGGATGGATGCCAGTTAGCATCCTGTCTTCATTTAGTAGCACGTCCTTTCTCCTTAATCTTTACTCTCCGATGCCTCTTTCTCATTACGTCCTGTTCCGTTCAGTAACCTTAACAACTGGTAACCATGTGTGGTTGCTGTTTGATTGCGGGTGGACTCAAGCAGTCACATGCTAACCTAATTGTTTTTTTTTTTTACCTCGGCGCAGCTTTGGACAATAGCTGACAGCAAGGACCACGTGTTCCCAGTAAACGACGGCTTTGAAGCCCTGCAAGGGGTCATCGATTCAGTAAGACAAACACACTTCCAAGACCAGTTAGCATGCTGTGGATGTATGGTTGTAGGATAGAAAAGTATTCACAGGAAGTCGTTCAAACATCAAACAACCATCTCTAACGGTGCAAGTCTGGTCGCCATCCACGCTGTCACGATTTCCATCACAGTAGCTCGTCTCTTTGTGTGTCTTCCTCCCTCATCTCCCTCAGATCTTGAAACGCTCGTGTATAGAGATCCTGGCTGTGGAGCCCTCGACCATCTGCGAGGGAGGTGAGCGACTCTTTCTGCTTCCCTCCCGCCAGCGACACACCACCTGCAGTCTCTGGAGCGTAATAAATCTAAAACTCCCCGCCATGCTTCTTCAAAACCTCACACCAAACGTCCCCTTCCCTGTCAGAATCCTTCCAGGTTGTCGTGCGGGGGAACGGTTTCCAGCACGCACGCAGTGTGGAGAAGGTGCTGTGTAGCTTCGTCATCAATGAAACGTTCACCCTGAGTAAGTAACACCAAGCTAACACGGACTGGAGTTCTGCTGGGGCATTATTATCGGGTGCGGTTGTTTAAGAGCAGATCAAAGATCAGCTGACGGAAAGAAGGTTCCGGAAAGTGTTAATAATTGTTATTGGAGGCTGTGAAATTGGTGTGACGGCGTGATGAAGGTTTACACTTGTTATTTTTCCCCGAAAACCCCAAAGGTTTCACTCATGACACATGGTCACTGTTGAAACCTTAGGGGGGCTTGAAAGTAATGCATGCGAACACACGTACACATCCGATGAAAACTGTTCTCTTATATTCACCGACAAGTCAAGGGATGAGGGGATATCAACGGTCGACTGTTGATATAAATGCCTTCTCGGTTTCCATCTGAGTTCCCGACTGTCACAGCCACCTCTCCCTATTTCTGCCTCAGCTGGTAAAACACTTAGGCCCTCTCATGTCTGGAGGGAATGTGGTTCTCATCTGAGTCGAGGAGCTGTCTGTGCACACACCAGACTCGTGCTCCGTCCAGCCAGGGTAAACAAACCGCGGGCCCAGAAAATGGTTTTCAGTTGCTTCTCCAAACCCGCAAGTAAAGGACATCCAGGAAATAAGAGAAGGAACGTTCTAGAAGGACTTATTCAGGGCGTCGCTTCTTAATGATTTTAAAGCCCGTGTCGATTAGACACACGCACACACACACACAGGATGAAGTCATGCGTGACTCCTCGTGGGTGGTTGCCCAGTGTGACGGAGGGTTCTGTGTGTTCACAGTGAAGAGGCCCCTGGTGGTGAAAGATACGTACCTGCTGTGTCCTGCTCCTGTGTTGGACAAGGAGGGAAGGTGAGTGACCGCTCCTCTGTCCGGTCCTCCAGCTACCGGATCTCATTATTAGGATTTCTAAAAGCATCGTTCTTGCTTGGCTACATTATGGCACACTGTTGCTACTTTATTGGCACACTGTTTAATAACCAAAGCTCAGTTTTTGCTGTGTTGAAAATGTATTGAGGTGATGTATTTGGAGATAGGAAAGGCATTGATAGATAATGCCCCCCCCCCCTCCCCCCACCCAACCCTAACCCTAACCCTACTGTGCCTCTCCCTTCCCCCAGAACTGCCACCCTCCACGTCAGCATGAACAATGGTCTGAGCTTCATATCGAGCTCTGTCACCATCACTGCAGTGAGCTGTGTAAGTACCACAGCCTCAGAGGCACCGCGCTGTGACCAGGACCGCATACGATACACAACCTGCCAGTGACAGCATGCTTTAGTTACTGAATACGCTTTTAAAATCCCCCCCGCAGAGCAATTTGACTCGGAAAATAAATGCAAATGTCACGTGTGGCCGCGAGCTAAACAACTGACACAAGAGCCAAGCAGTCCGAACCACGATTCAGTTGTTTTTGTTGTTGTTGTTTTTTCCCGTTTTTTGTTTTCTTCATTTTGATGGAAACATCAGCTCAGAACATCCTTCTGCACGTTCTGCTTATCGGAGCCTTTTTTTCTCCCTCCCTCTAGTCTGATGGGACTTTCTTGGCGATCGCTCTCCTCATCCTCCTCCTGCTCTTCACGGCGGCCATGCTGTGGTGGTTCTGGCCTCTCTGCTGTACGGTGGTCAGTGACCGAAACCGATGCTATCAAACGCAGCGCGGACAACATGATGACACTCCGTTCTAGAAGCGCAGGGCGATTGCCTGGCGGTCGTCCTACACACGTTTCACTTCGGAAGCGATGCGACGCTGCCGGCCCCCTAACTCTTGTCTGTTCTTTACCACAGATCATTCACGAGCCCCCACCTCCCGAGATGGAGTATGACTCTGTAAGGACGTTAGTTGATGGCTAAACACACACAGACACGCAAATGAATCCCAAAGCATGTCTGTTCGGCAAACTAACTAGAGGCTCCAAATCTTACAAAAGCTTTTGATTCGGTTTTCAAAACCGAAACAGTGCTTTTAACACGACGAACAACAGTGTTCTGGATGATTCCTTCGTCCTCCTTTAGGATGACGAGGACGGATACCCAAAGAAGAGGTGGCCCACCGTGGACGCGTCCTATTATGGAGGACGGGGAGTCGGTGGTATCAAGAGAATGGAGGTTAGAACATTCCTCTAGCACTATGGACGCAACTGCTCCTACCCTGTCTATTCCCTAAGCCACAGGTGTCAAGATCCAGTCCTCGAGGGCCGCTCTCCTGAATGTTTCAGATGTTTCCCTGCTCCCGCACACCTCCACACAGCTTGATAACAACCCTTCATTAGAATCAGGTGTGCTGGAACAGGGAAACATCTAAAACCTTCAGGACAGCGGCCCTCGAGGCCTGGAGTTTGACACCCCTGCCCTAAGCTGACTGCTTACTGCCCTTGCCTCTCTTACTGCCTCTCTTCCTGTTTCTACTGACTCTCTTCCTGTCACTTTTCCTGTCTCTGCTGTTGTCTGGTTTTCCGCCTTCCCCCCCGCCTCTCCCCCTGCCTCTCCCCCCCACCTCTCCCCCTGCCTCTCCTACCGCCTCTCCTCAGGTCCGCTGGGGTGATAAAGGCTCCACGGAGGAAGGTGCCAAGCTGGAGAAGGCGAAGAACGCCCGTGTGAGGATGCCTGAGGAGGAGCCTGAGTTTCCTCCATGTCGTACTCTTAACAATGGCATGCACAAGCCCTTCAGAGCGCAGAAGTGGTACTCACCCATCAAGGTAGAGCCCTTAAAGCTTTCAGCCCACTGAATATTCCATCATTTACTCCTCTTCAAGGACACATCGACCATACAGCCGTAAGGGAATCTAATGGTTATGGAAATATATTTAGAGGGGAAAAGCAATTGTGCGTTTCAGACGAGAGAGAGATAGATATTCGAGTGCAGTCCAGGTCAAAACAAAAGTGATGTTGATAATAGATTTGCCCAAGTAGAACAGCTAATGTGTTTGTTATGCTTTTCTAAACACTACAGGGATCACAGTAATGAACTTAGAAGACACTCATTGTCCAAACTAGCTTTGTTGACGAGCGTTCTTGTGAACTCAGCGTATCCAGGAAATGGTTAATGTATTTTGTTCCATGATGTCTTAGTCAGAGCTGGGTAGGCAGTAATTTGAACCAGGCTTAAACTGACTGACTTCTCCGAGATGGAATCTGCAATGCTGCTGCTATTCCCCCCCCCCCCCCCCCCATACCTTCTTTTCCCATTTCCTCCCCTCATCAGAACAGTGAGTCCTCCTTTACAGAGTACTTTACCTTTTTGACCTATCTACAGTCAACAGGCCTTCAGTAAAAATACACATAATAAAACTAAAAGTGACAGACGACTTGCAAAGATCATGTCTGAAGAGAAATGTCAGTTCCTTGGAACAAACAATTTTAATTAAGACGGCCCACCTCAAACACTATACAAGCAGTTGCCATGGGAACTTATTACCTTGAATGGCTTTGTGTCAAAGTGTGCGCGCCGCACTTTGTAACGATAACGCCACACGTTCTATAATTAAACCCAAACACTTTATGAGTGAATAACAAAAGAACCCAGGAGTTGATTTTCACGGCTAAAGTGTCAGTTTCTATTTTTTTCTAACTCATCAGACAGTATTATATTTGTTTTGAGATAAGATAGCACAGAAGTACGGAAGCTAAAGTAGAAATCCATACTTTTATAATCCATTCATCCAGGCGGGCTATTTCGTTACCAGGCAACCAACAGTTTAGCGCGATGATGTCAGCAAACGGGGGGGGGGGGGGGGACAAGGACAGGAGGTGAGATTTCATCGGCACGTCTTGTCTTTCAGGGCAAACTGGACGCCATCTTGGTTTTCATGAGAAAGGGCTACGACAGAGTGTCTTTGATGAGACCCCATCCTGGAGACAAGGTGAGATATAAAGAGTAGGCTGCCCTGCATCTGCCACCCTGGAAGGATGAACAGTCCCACCAGTTCATTTGACTCATACTCAGAAGAGCATGAGTTAGACCTCTAATCTAGTGTGGATGCAGCGAGAGCAGACAGGGTCAAGTGGCACAGATGACTGTGCCTTGAGTGAGACCTGAATACTTAATGTCAGTAAAAGATGTAGACCAAAGGCATTTAGAAGGAAACGCTAAGGAGCCTCGCTATGTCACGACTTGGCAGACTCTTCTTCAAAGTCACAAGATGAAGAACTCTAAACCTCAGGAAGAGGAGGGAGGGAGGGAGGAGGAAGACTGAGCCAAGGTTGCAGCCTTAGGAATGAAGCAGAGAGAATGAAAAACAAATGTGGAAGGTCTTTCGATGGCCGTTGATTTATTAAGAAGCCAGATATCCCCGACAGGCAACCTTACAGTAAGGATGACACTGTGTACGCAGGGAGATAAAGTGCATTCAACATTGCAGATAGATTAAAAGAGCTTTCAATTCAGTCCAGTGTCTGTTGAAACCATGTCCGTCTCGCGAATCTATGGTACGGAGCTTGTTTTACATTTACATTTATTCATTTAGCAGACGCTTTTATCCAGAGCGACTTACAGTAAGTACAGGGACATTCTCCCTGAGGCAAGTAGGGTGAAGTGCCTTGCCCAAGGACACAAAGTCATACAGCCACAGCGGGGGCTCAATCTCACAACCTTCCGTTCATGAAGCTTAACCCGTTGAGCCATCTGACTCCCTGTGATTAATAAGACTTTAACAGATAACAAGTTGCCTACCGATAAGAAAACAAGGACGTGGGTGGAGATCTAATTTGCTTGTTTGTGTGATCAGACACGATGTGAATGAAAAAACAATGTATGTTTACTGTAGAGTAACTGTATACCTGCTGACATTGTGTTTTGTCCCCCACACTTTGCCCTCTGATACACAGGGGAGATGCATAAACTTCACCCGGGTCAAATCGTACCCGGCTCCGCGCTACCCGATCTACAATCACCCCTCCACCCCCATCTACAGCCTCCCACACAGCTATTATCACCCTCCTTCACAAGACACTCTCTCGCACATGCCCCCCTCCCCAACCTCCACCCTCCCGCCCCTGCCCTCCACCCCGCCGCCGTCCTCCGTCACCCCTCCCCCATACACCCCGGCCCCCGACAGAGCTCTGCCCCCAACGTGTCACAGCCGGCCCCCGTCTCCCGCCACGCCGCCGCCCCTGTGCCCCCCCACGCCGCCTTCCCTTGTCGTGTTTTTGCCTCTGGAGCCGCAGGCGCCCCCGCCGCAGAGAGCCCCCCCTCCCACCCGTCCTCCCCCGCGCCCCTCTCATTAGGCTCTCACCGGGGACTCTCCAGTCCAAAGAACTGCTCTGTGTTAGATCCATGGAGGGTGGGGGTGGGGGGGGCACTCGGAACATCCCAAATGCTGCATCGTCTGCTAACCAAAGCAAACTTTACATCTCGCTGCGATCCAGCTCTCTCCAGGAAGCCATTCAGAAATATCTTTACAGAATTATTCAAATGTTTTTTCTTGCGTGTATTCCACAGACGTTGCTTACTCTGCTGAAACCACACACTGCTGTTTACCTAAGCACACGTTCTCCTAATATCTTCACGCCAAATCGGATATGTGTATGTGTGCATCGACACATCGATGGCTGTCATAATAATTAATTAAAATATGTATACCAAGGAATGGATATATGAAGGTCTGGTCAAAGTGCGGACAACTTCACTCAGCAAAAGCGAGAAAGACTGACAGAAATGATGAGAAGAGGTTTTAAAAAAGGCAGGATTTACAGGAGCGTTCAGTGTCCATGTGATTCAGCACCAACATCTTCATCCATATATTTAAGCAGTCTTTCAACTCCAGCTGTTTGTGAACTGTAAAACGAGGGGGGGGGGGAATTTGGTCAAGGATGACACATCAATTATTTAACAAGTTGTTTGTGCCATCGTTGTTTCAATTTTCCTAGAGATGCGTTTGGGGGTTACGGTTACGTTGTTTGAAAAGGCCAATGCTAATCACACGTGAGGGGAGACGGTCGTGGGATGAAGGCCACGAGAACGATAATAAGACCAGCAGACGAGATGGAAAGAGCCTACAGCCCAAGTATTTAATGAAAAGTGGCCAATGTTTACTGCTGAGTTTTAATGTCCACTTCCATCGTACTCCTCATTCTGGGAAGCTGCTAAGCTGCTTTCTTTGTTTATCAGTAATAACGACCAGGATGTCTAATCCTTAATGATAAAACACATTTTATTGACAAACAAACAAACATTATGATATGTCAAGGCAAGGCAAAGTAAAATGCCTTGGGGTGTGGGTTCATGGTAAAATACAGTAAGCTTGTAAAATGGTTAGAACTCAAATTGCAGTTGCAGCCACTTGTAAATACTGCATACGACTATTGGGACTGGCTAGCCACAAAAAGAATACTAACAATACTGTACCTTGAACAAACAAGTTAAAAGTATCATAAACATCATATTCTATGAATTTCCATTCTACGAAACTCGAATCAACAGACACGCACGTGACTTGGTTTATTAGGGCTGTTACATAACTTAGAGCGCCGCAGACGAGCGCGGTCCTGTGGGGAGTGATCTCATGGAGGCATGCCTGTGGCTGAGGAGGGAGCCGGGGGGGGGGGAGGGAGCCGGGGGGGGGGGAGGGAGCCAGGGAGCCGGGGGGGGAGGGAGCCAGGGAGCCAGGGGGGGAGGGAGCCAGGGAGCCGGGGGGGGAGGGAGCCAGGGAGCCAGGGGGGGAGGGAGCCAGGGGGGGAGGGAGCCAGGGGGGGGAGGGAGCGAGTCTGGCTGCGGTCTGCTGAAAGCAATAAAAAAAAAAGAAGAGCCAAATGCTAACGCTAATGCCACGCAGAGCTGAGGGATCAGCGGCAGGCATAAGGCGGCTCCGCTGGAATGGGCTCAGCAGGCCAGGGGGGTGGGGGGAGGGGGGGTGGGGGGGAAGACCCGGAGGGGATCCGCTGAGTGGCAGCCTGTGATCTTTAAAGGACGACTTCTACGATCATTTGCATGGATGACGACGAGGTTTTACACAGGTGACATGAGCTTCAACTTAGCATAAAACAAATGGAGGGAAAAAAGGATAAAAAAACATAATAAAATTATACTAATAATACATTATTATTATTATTATTATTCGTAATGCTGTGCAAGTTGTAACATACCACATGGCATAGACAATCAGTGTGGCAAAGGCTTGGCGGTGTGCGTTTCAATTGAACAGAAAACATCCAAACTGCAAGTGTGAACCGTTATCAGACATCGGCGTGAAAGCTTTAGTCCACATCAGACGAGAGTCCAAGATGCCTCAATCCATCAGGAGAAGAATCTGGAGACATGACAAGAGGACTAAACGAACCATGAAGCGTTCAAAAGACAGGGAAGTGAGCATGGGGCAATTCACCTACATCTCATTTAGCACAGCGACTGATCCATGACATACAAAATCGACATGAAACATGATGGCAGACTTTAAAAAGTAAAAATAACCCATGCAGCAAAGCACAAGTCACTAGGACCATGTGGTGTTTGCTTTCCCCATCAGCTTTTCTCAATAGGTTCAACCATCACAGCGCTGAGGTAGAATGACAGTGTGTCCATTATAATACTGTATTTATCCTCACACAAGACAGCCTGCAAATCTATTTCTCTTTCTGGAGGAGGCCGGCCTGGTCAAGGGTCACGCCTGCTCATCTGGTCGGTCTTAATGGAAAGGTCACAGGGTGAACACCGAGGCTCAGGTGATCTCATGACCCTCCCATCAAGGTTTCCCTTTGGGGCCCCTGGGAGGAAAGGGGGCCCTGAGAAAGGGGTCCTTCACCGCTCTGCCTCCGATGGTCCAGGAGTGCAGGGGTCCCACAGCCACCGAGCCCACGGCTGCCTGCCGACCCACGCTGGAGACCACCCGGTGGGCCGCCACAGGCTGCTGGGGCAGAGGGGCCTCGGAGCGGGGGTAGAGAGGCAGGGGCTGTGGCTTCTGGTGGCTCTGGACACAAGGGGCCGGTCGGACCTGGGGACTGGAGTTGTGGGGCTGGATCGGACGGGGGGCGGCGGCGGCTTCTGCGTTTGGATGGCACCACTGGGGGGTGATGATAGCGGCGCCAGACTCCTGACTCCTCCGAACAGGGTCCTGGGGAGAAGCGTCGGAGGACAGGGGGGGCTTATGGGGCAGGGGGAAAGCAGCGCAAGTGGTGACCGCATGTTTCTCAACCGCCCGAAACGGGGCGAGCTGGAAGACGTCAGGCGGGGTGACGGCACGGTCTGCAGGACAGAAGGGGCTTCTGACCGCTTGTTCCCCGGGTCCAGAAGGCTGGCTGGAGGGGGGAGGTGGCTGGCTGGAGGGGGGAGGTGGCTGGCTGGAGGGGGGAGGTGGCTGGCTGGAGGGAGGAGGTGGCTGGCTGGAGGGAGGAGGTGGCTGGGCGTGTGAGTGGCCCGTGTGTGGCGGCAGTATTCTGGGGACGGAACAGTTGTGTCTGCGTGGGGCCAGAATCCCCCCACAGACAGGCTCTCCCTCACCAGCCTCCCCAGGGCCCCAGATACCCGACCCCCACAGCGCATCTGTAGGGTACAGCAGAAAGCTAGTTTAAGGCTTCATCGTAAACAACTGTCGTGTGGTCTTAAGGGCTCAAGGCTTTATTGGAAAAAAGATTGGTATACAGAGCGCTAAGAGCAAAAAAAAGGGGGCAAAAACAGAGAAAACGATCTTTCCTGCATGGGGGGAGCGCCCTTGCATCAGATATTTGATTACAGAGGGTCTAAAGCGCCGGATTCCGCCGTCTCCAATCACAACGTACAACACAAGGAAAATCACTCGCCGCGAGCGTTGTCATTAGACTTTCCATCTCATGGATGGTTCTGGAATCGCAAGGCAAAGGTCAACAGGATAATGAAAAGATCCGCACGGGGAAATAACCGGAGTAAGACTCTTACCTGCGGTAACCGGTCGTCCGGGCAAAGAGTGGTCAATTACCGCACTGTTCAATGGCGCTGTATTGATATGCTGATTGCCTCTGCTTTTGCAAGTCACTGAATTAACACTCAACACAAGGAGTACATTCACATTTACACATTTATTTAACCACCTCGTTCTTTTGAATTCTTTTTTTTTCATCATTATTTTTTTAAAGTCATCTCACAAAAATAGAAGGTGCACACAGAATAACACAGCTCTGGCGAGAAGGGCTCGGTGCCATAGAGAAGGAGAGAGTTTAAGAACACTCAGAAGGACGATGTCATAAACAGCTTCCACGTTTTGGCAAAAACATCAGGGGAGGGGGGGGGGGGGTCAAGGGGAGGAGGGGGGGGGGGTCACTACGTCACAAGTTGAACTACCTGCAGGCTGAGAACCTTTACTGAAGTACGACAGCACAGTGGAGTCTACTGGGAGAAGCTCAAGGATTGCATAGGTTCATAGCCACATTATAATCCGCAAATGACTTGGCTGTACAGTGTAGGGAGGGAGGGAGAGAGAGAGAGAGAGAGAGAGAGAGAGGGAGAGAGAGAGAGGGAGAGGGAGAGAGAGGGAGGGGGAGAGAGAGGGAGAGAGAGGGACAGAGAGAGAGAGAGAGAGAGAGAGAGGGAGGGGGAGAGAGAGAGAGGGAGAGAGAGAGGGAGAGAGAGAGGGAGGGGGAGAGAGAAAGAGTGAGAGAGGGAGAGAGGGAGAGAGAGAGAGAGAGAGGGAGGGGAGAGAGAGGGAGGGGAGAGAGAGAGAGGGAGAGAGAGAAAGAGAGAGAGGGAGAGAGAGAGAGAGAGGGAGAGAGAGAGGGAGGGGGAGAGAGAAAGAGTGAGAGAGGGAGAGAGGGAGAGAGAGAGAGAGGGAGGGGAGAGAGAGAGAGGGAGAGAGGGGGAGAGAGGGAGGGGGAGAGAGAGAGAGGGGGAGAGAGGGAGGGGGAGAGAGAGAGAGAGAAAGAGAGAGAGAAGGGAGCAGGGACCACAGGAGCATAACCCCTCTGCTGCAGGTACTCTATCTACAAACACCTGAGATCGACGGGACAGACGGACTGTTGACGTTACTACGATCTTCTCTGCTCCTCCCCTCAACAGATGTTGTCAGACTGGACTGAAGGTGCTGGCATGACTTGCTCCGCATGGTTTTACGCTAACGTTTGGGCGCCACTGGTCAAAATCCTTGCTTCCGTAAAGAGTTGCGTAAGGAGAAGTGGAACGTAGCCAAAAGGCTAAAAGTTCAACACGACACATTCCTTCCCGCATGTCAAGCATAACTAATGTGGTATGTCTTTTTATACACATTTGAGGAAGAAGAGAGAAAATAGCACCATGCTAATGCACGTGCGCCTCCGCAAGAGATGTGACCTCAGAGAACTTTGACCAAAGGTCTCACACCTTAAGCTCGTTAGCGCTAGGGCTCGTTAGCCATCATCAATAGGAGAGGCCAGCGGACGCAACATTTCCGAGATTTATGAATACTCTGACTCAACCTTTGCCCCAACCAATCAGCATCCATGGATTCAGCTGCTAAATACCGTGAAACAAAAATAACTGACGTACACAAAGCAGAAGATTATGAGGAGAAAGCGAAGATGTTCTCAGCTTGTTCTCTCTTCAGCTCGCTGTGTAATTAAGAGACAGTGGTTGACAGGAACTGTGGAGGTCAAGCTAAGTTCTGGAAGGAAAAGTTCAGAGGGAACTTCATTACGGAATGCTAGAGACAAATTTAAATCCCATGTTCCAGCTTCAGGAACATTTAGCAGACTGCCGGCACAAATGTCAAGCAAGTCAATCTGCCTTGAAATATGAGAGAGAAACGCGTCATCTTTATCTCGTTGTTATGATCGGTGACCTGTGCTCTTTCTGTACAGCTCTTTCTTGGAAGTTCGTCTGGATAAAAGCGTCGGCGCTAAAGCTAAATTTAAATCTTATGCCTGTAGGAAAATCAGGTCATCTTTAGCTCGCTTAGCCATCCACAAGAAAAGGTATTTCAGACAAGGAGGGCACAAACTTTGGCTTAGAACGGGGGATGGGGGGGGGGACGGACATCACTCAGAGGAGTTAGTACAGCGCCCTGAGGGGGGGGGGGGGAGCCAATCCCTACTGAGTGCTGAGATCTACCACAGCAATCCATCATCACCGCCTTCATTTCCCACATCCTGTCCCCCGACCCCCCCTCCTTCCTCCGTCGAACCGATCCAAGTTTTTTGATTTCCGTTGTCATGGAGATATATTCTCCTCAATGCATGCCAGTGTCTCTGTCAGAGATCCTCAGACCTGCTACAGACTCTAAAGATAGACGGACTCTTTTCTACCTGAGAGTAAAAGAGGGGCCTGTGCTTTCAAAAAGGGAATTAAAACGACAACGCCAGTTCGGAGGTCGCCGTTATTGCAGCGCGCCAAACGACATCACGTGTATATCCCTCCCCCACGACTCATCACGTGTATATCCCTCCCCCACGACTCATCACGTGTATATCCCTCCCCCACGACTCATCACGTGTATATCCCTCCCCCACGACTCATCACGTGTATATCCCTCCCCCACGACTCATCACGTGTATATCCCTCCCCCACGACTCATCACGTGTATATCCCTCCCCCACGACTCATCACGTGTATATCCCTCCCCCACGACTCATCACGTGTATATCCCTCCCCCACGACTCGCGCTGCCTATGACTAAGTTACAGTACGTCATGTCGACACGCTTGCTGGCACACGCACGCAAAACAAACCATTGAGTTATCGAAAACGAATCAACGGAACATTCAAGAACATTTCAGAAGTCAGTGGCAGCGCGTGGATATGCTGCGGCTCTGTATCTGCAATTTCGTTGTACCTGTACTTGTACAATGACAAATAAAATGTATCTCATCTCAACATTGCCATGCTTTGATATTGGCCTCATGACTAACGGAAACCACTGCACGTTATGATGGCTTTACGGATCACCAGTTCAGCGAGGATAGTGGTTCAGCCATTACAGAGCCATGAATATGAGCTGGTTCAGAACAGCAAGTCCCTCAGATGTGTTCCCACTGCAGTCGATGGGGACCGGTGTTTGGTTGACTTCAACCACTGGGGGGGGGGAAGGATAACAATAAACGACCTTCAGGGCTAGCTTTAGGTCACTGAGACCCAAAGCATTCCAAGTTCCCTATCCTTTTACTTGGAAAGATGCAGAGGTCATCTCAATCCTGAAAAGGTCAAAGCTAGGATTGTCACAACTGTATGTTCTGCTAGATTAACAAGAGTTGACAAAACAGAGTAGGGGTGGCGGGGGGGGGGATAACTTTTCATCACACATTTGCACAAACAGGAATAAGATATTTAGTATTCAATATTTATCCATCTTCTTCTATGATATAGATCGTAGGAATCATATATGTGTATATATGATTCTGTATTCGTATACTAATATTTATTTCATACATTCATTCTCTAACACTAGTCATATTCACAATTATTAACAGACACATTAATAAATATATATATTTCCTTATTTTTCCACAAGTAAAGCTATGACAGACAGGGGAAGAGGACTTTTTAACAATGACTTCTTAATTTTTTTTTAAGTATATATATATAGAGGAACTAAACCAAGGCTCACAGCCTCTGCGCCTGTGGGTATTGCAAATGTACATATTCTAAGACAACTAAAATCCCGTGTGCAGGATTCTATACAGCCAGGAATGTGCATGAGTTCTAGAATGTTGTTGACGAAATGGCATTTACCTTTGGAGCAATGCTGACTACGTTGAACAAAATGATCTTGTCAGAACGGCGGGAGGCTACGCTTGCTAGGTGGACCGCTGGCGCGGTACCTCAGAGTGCTTGAATGAGCTTGGCGAACGTTGGCAAATAGCCCCCGCACCCCCCCAACGGCCCCCCACCCACCCTTTTTTGTATGTGAGAGACGATGCAAGGTAGGGTGGAGGAAAACAAAGAGGACAGAGGCGCAACAGGCACTGGCTGAAGACAGAAGAAAGACCATCGATGGTAAGAGGGGAGGGGGGGAGGAGAAATGAAAGGATGATGGGGCTGGGGAGGCTGAGAAGCAGTGGGGGGGACACACACGCAGCGTCGAGCAGACAGGACGGGGCTTGAAGGACTGGGGGAGGACGGGGGGTGGCGGGGGCTTCTGACGGAGGGGTGACAATGTGACGAGAGGAGAGTGAAAGACGAAAGTCAATGTTTGGACGCGGGGCTGTGACAATACGGTGTGTGGATCTATAATCCTCTGGGTCACGGCCCCCCTGCCCCCCCTCCCCCCCCCTCCCGCCCGCCTCCCCAGCACAGCTCCTCTCTCCTCAGCTGCGAAAGCGTCTACAGGTCGATGAGCTGGTCCACTAGCAGCAGGGAGCGAGCCAGACCGGGGAGGCTGGTCTCCGAGCTGACACTGTTACTGTTGGAGTGGCCTCCTGTAATTGGCCACAGAAAAGGGGGAGGGAGGGAGGGGTTAGAGGGAGGGGAAGGAGGAGAGCAAAGGAAGGGAGTCACAAGAAGCAGAAAAGAGGCCAGAGGAACGGAGTAGACGTGGAGAAGGAAAGAGAAATAGAAGATAGGCAGCTGAGCAAAACACTACCGACTAATGAAAGATCTGAGCCTACTGGTGGGTGGTGGTGGTGGTGGGGGGGGGGGAGGGGTGCAGGCTTACCCTGGGAGTTGCTTTTGGAGCCCATGACAGGGATGGGGTCAAACTCGTCCTCGGGTCCAGCCTCCACTGGGGGCGGGGCTTCGGACAGGTGGGCCTCCAGGTCTGACATCAGGAGGGAGGAGTCTGGGAAAACGAGGGCAGCGTGAGGAAGCCAGAGACGGAGGGCTGAGGAGCTCTCGGAGATGCTCGCTTGTATGCGGAGCCTGGCGCATTCGGATTCAACATTTAGTAGGGGAACTGGAGTTTGTATCCCAGATCAATGTGTTGTTATGTTCTAGTCTGGTGGTTCTAAGGATGAGGTGGGGTTTGGGGTTACCTGACAGGGACTGGGGGGCTTCCCCAGACAGCAGGGCTAACTCATCCAGAGCAGAGGCAGCAGATGTGGGGGCGGTGGAGGGAAACTGGCCTGAGATGAGGGAGTCGCCCAGGAGAGAGGCCTCACCCATCAGAGCTTCTGGAGGAGGGAGGAGAGAGGAGGGAGGAGTGGAGGGGAGGAGAGAGGGAGATCACTGACGGTCTGGTGAAGACCATACAAGTCTGACAAGATGGCTCAACGTGTTCGAATGCTGCTAAGTAGATGAGTTTTAGTGTAACAGTGTTTTTAACTAGTATGTGTTATGTGGATGTGCCTTTTAACTGTTGTGCTGTCTGTGTGTTTTTACCTGCTGCAAGACAAGTTTCCTCCTTGGGAGACGATAAACTTTAACTGAACTGAACTAAGATCGACAGAGCTAAATCGGATCAGACGATGAAGATTATCAAAGGATGAGACGGTGAAATAGGTTTTCCTTTGAAACCTAAATCACTGCTCTCTCTGCCTGGCCATTCCCTTTGAGGACGGATGTCAGCATACGCTGTAACTAGAGGATTGATCTTCTGAGCCATCTTTCACATTCATCAGCGGTCAAATTACCATCATTATGTTCTAAACCATAATTACTATGGTTGTGAACTGCAATCTTCACCCCTGGAGGACAAATAAAGGTTCATCTACTATGTAATAATCCATCTATGTTCTAATCCATAAGTACTACACAGTGAAACTCCCGACTGTCTTGAAAAAAAGGGCCATCGTGCGTTCACGTTTGGCGGTGAGACGGTGACTGACCGGCCTCGGGGAAGGATCCCTCCGCCTGGATCCCCGGAGACTCCAGACCCGGGAGGAGAGAGGTGACGGACACCTCCGCTGACGCAGCTGCGAGGGCGAGGAGAGAGCCAGGTCAAGGGGGGGTTGGAAAACAGGCTAAAATCATACAAGGGTTGGAACCTCCGTCGCTCTGAGTTTGAGGTGTGAAATAGGTAACGAGAGACACACACACACACACACACAAAAAAAAGATTTGTCTGAAAGAGGGAGGCAATTTACCTTTGTCAGATTCCTCAACCGATCCACCGAATGGATCGACCAATGACAAGAGGGAGGGGTGCATGAGAGAAGTGTCTGGGGACTTCAGCCCTTCGATCAGCTTCTCTACAGATGAGCCAAACGAGAGAACAAAAGACACACAAACACAAACATGGAAAATAACTGGAAGGATGAAACAACAGGAAGAATGGCTGAAGAACACTGCTCGTTACGTCACAGAATTGTCTTTGGTGCCGTGTGTGGGAAGGGGCATTCCAAGGTCACGGCCGCTCCAATAAATGCCAGGACAGGACACAATGAGATGAATGGAGGGATGGATGGAGTGGCAGCTGTTATTAATGGGTTTGATTGACTGTTGCGAGGCTGAAGAACCTTGTGGCTGAGTGCAGAGCGACCATGAATTGGGAGAAGCTCAGCTTTGAAAGAGGGACACGGTCAAACGGGACTTTGAGCCATCGACTGTAACTTTTCTAAACAACCTTGGCTTGTTCAACCGTCGACTTTATTCATTCATTCCAAGCCGACGAACATAATGGTTCACGACAGCAGACGATCCATCGTGTCATCGTGGGCCCTTGTGCTGCTAAAACGATGGTTGGCAAAGGCTCACGATACATTTAATGTCAATTTCCTTGCTACAGAAAGTAGAGTCCGATTTTCCATAGTTATTGTTAACTGGAGATCCAACTTGACATCGTGACGAGCGGGGAAACCAAACAAAAACCCATCGGAAGACATCTTGGAAGGTGACAGCTCGGCAGGGGGATGCTGCCGTCTCAGCCCAGACTGCGAGGAAGCGTTATAATGAAGACGGTGACACCTCCAGCGGAGCCTTACCTGGTGCGTTAGACAGAGACAGAGCGCCGAAAGGCTCTGGAACAGCCAGCAACGAGGTGATGGAATCCAGCCCCAGAATGTCTTCCGTCTTCTCCGCTAGAATGTTGGAAAGAGAGGGGGGGGGGGGGGGGAAGCAATGCTCTGGATAAAAGCTTCACAGATACACAACCACAATTGAGGGGGAGAGAGGGAGGAAGAGGGAGGGGAAGAGAGAGAGGGAGTGAGAGAGAGAGAAAGGAAGAGAGAGAGGGGAGGGGAGGCTTACCAGCTGACTGCAGGCCGGTCTGCTCCAGGGTGGAGCACAGCAAGCCAGGGAGAAGATCCTCAGTGGCAGCCTTCTCGCTTTCTCCAGGTGGATCTGACCATCAGAGAATGACAAAGTTACACACACAAACACACACACACACACACACACAAACACACACACACGGTTTCAGGAACGCGCGCATGCTGCGATCCGTCTCCTTACCGCCCGCCATCTTGTCCTCCTTGACCAGCTCCCCAGCGGTGAAGTTCGAGAAGCTGTCGTCATCGAAAGGGTTCCACGCGGGCGGCGTGGGGGCCTCGGAGCCTGAGGCCGAGGGGCCCTCCTCCCTGCCCCCTTCCCCGCCACATGCCGGGGGCCTGGAAGTCAGACACAAAAGAGGAAAGGGGGGTCAGCCGGGGAGCAGGGGGAGATCCTAGCTCAGGCAGGCAGGTCACGTGACTTACTGGTTAGGGTCGACGTCAGCGGCGGCCGCTTGGATTGGCCGGGTGGCGTCGCTCTCTGGCGAGGCGGTCAGAGCGAGTTCGGAGGGGGGAGGCGTGGCTTCAGCCTGCTCTGCCGTCTTGGAGGGCGCAGGGGGGGGTTGCGGAGGGGCCACGAGCGCCTGTGCACGAGAGCGGGGGGGGGGGGGGGGTGAGACGGCAAGGAAGGCACGATCGATCGAAGCGTAAGATTAGAAAACAAGAGGGAAAACAGCAGCGCCAACAAACAAAAAAGACAATTAACAGACAAACACCATGTTGTTGCTGTACTCAAAAGAGACAAGGGGAATTCATACACTCGACAGTGACTGATGTCCTTTCATAACAGATCCCCCCTCCTCCCCCCCTGCCCCCCCCTCAACCCAAGTTAAATTACTGGGATGCGACCAAACTGAAAATGAAATGCTCTTTCCAACAGCAGGTTTGATGGACGGATAGACAGACAGGAATGCGCGTCGCAGCGGAGTACTTGACACCCGCTGAGTGATCTGGAGGCGGAGGGCCTGTTTACCGTCTGCTGTGTCTCCACCACGTTCTGACACGAGGAGTCGGAGAGGCCGGCCTGGGGCTGGAGCGCAGGCTGCTGGTCAACTACCTGCTGGGGGGGGGCAGGCTGGGGGTGGGAGGCTGCAGAGGGCTGGGGGGCGGAGGCTGCAGAGGGCTGGGGGTCGGGCTGCTGCGCCGGGCCTGCTTGCTTCCGCCGGGCGCTGCGGGCGGGGGCTTTGGGTGGGGCCGGGCTGGACGGGGGCTGGGTCGCTTTCGGAGGGGCAGGGCTAGCCGCGGTGGGCGTGGTCTGCTGCGGCGGACCTGCCGGAGCTTGTGGTTGGGCTTCGGTTTTGGCCGGAGCTGGGACTCCGCCTCCTCCTCCCGCTGCGTTGGCATCTGTTGCGATTGGCTGCCCTGGCTGCCGTGGAGATGAGTGACAGCAAGCGGTGTCATGTGATTAAAGCATTCTAAATGTCCCATCCACTAAAGCCATAACTAGCCATGCAGATCCTGACGTAGCATCACCTGCTTCTGCTGAGTGACAGCCTGGCTGGGGGAGGGCTGCGATTGGCCGAGAGCCGATGGAGGAGGGGCTGCAGTCTGGGCCTTGTGTGATTGGAGGGCTGCGGCAGGCTGGGAAAGGTTCAGAGTCACACCTGGGGAGGAAACAAGACTCTAGTTACTGGGGGAATAGCTTTAGCCGTTAGCGTTAGCCATCCTGCTCAGTAGAAATGGATGGTGGGGAGAGCGTACACACCGATTGGCTGGCCAGCAGGGAGGGCGGCTCGTTTGCGAGGGGTGAGGGCTGCCGGCTGGATGGGGAGAATCCCGGTGGCGCTGGGCTGGGCGTGGCTCGCCTTGGGCCTCTGACGGGGGGTGATGGAGGTCTCGGTGGTGGGGATGGGGTCGGTAAGTCTAGGGGGGTCAAACAGATCGAGGGTGAACCAGGTTGTTCAGGGTGGGTTTTCACGTATGAAGTGGGGTGAGTGAGCGGCGGTCGGCAGCCCCCTCCCCCCTCACCTAGCTTTGGTCTGGGTCTGGGTCTTCTTGGCAGCAGCCTCGCTGGCTTTGATTGGTTCAGGGAGTTGAGTAGGAATGGGGGAGTTCTGGAAACAAGAGTGCGCGAATCATTCATCGCTCATTTTGATCAACGGACAAAAGACCTTCGTGCGCGTTACAACACGGCGAGGAACAAGCTGGAGAGAAGCGAAGTACTTTTGGAGGCGCACAGGAAAGAAATATCCACAGATCAACCAATCACCACCCCCCCACCCTACCCCCATGCCCCGCCCCCAACAGAGACAGGCTCACATCCGACCCAAAGGAGCAGAGGAGGACTGACCTTCACATTCTGCACAGGGCAGTCCCTCCTAGCCATTTTAAAAGCAAAGTAGGACACCTGGTAGATGTCGGGCCTCTTATCGGGGTCGGGCTCCAGCATGTACCCTGACAGACACAAGGAGCCAGGGGCCGAGGAGACAGAGAGGAACAGGGAGCAGGAACGACAAGTTAGAAAGGAAGAGAAGGAGAGAGAGAGAGAGAGAGAGAGAGAGAGAGAGAGAGAGAGAGAGAGAGAGAGAGAGAGGGAGATAGAGAGAGGGGGAGAGAGAGTGAGAGAGAGAGAGGGAGAGAGGGGGAGAGAGAGAGGGAGAGAGGGGAGAGAGAGGGGGAGAGGAGAGAGGGGAGAGAGAGAGAGAGAGAGAGAGAGAGAGAGAGAGAGAGAGAGAGAGAGACCACCACACCAAACCCCCACCCCCCTCCCACCCCAGAAACAACACTAAGCCACAAGCACAAGCAGCAGATCCCGCAACCTCGAAGCGGAGCCTGGCTAAAGACGCCTGACACGAGCTGGGACACAGAGCTGGGCTCTACCACAGGCTCACTGGAGCCACCGGGACACGCAGAGCGCAGATACTGACGGATGAGGCAGTGCAGATCGAAGGAGTAGCGGGAATTGTCCGGGATGGTGAAGTTGCCGTCGCAGATGGCCACCTGGCTCTCCCCGAAGGGCAGCGTGAAGAAGCACAGCTTATACAGCAGGCAGCCCAGGGCCTGCAGAACACAACCAGGGAACGAGGTTACATAAGCAATCCTGAAATCCCGAAAGGGGGCTTCAGAGAAACGGTTCCATTTCGACGGCAAACAAGCGCCTTTCTAGCGTGTTTTTCCCGCTGGAAGAAGCTCTGGAGTTCACTCACCCATATGTCCGCTTTAGTGGTGATTGTTTTGCTGTTGTAGAGATTCACCATCTCGGGGGCTCGATATGAAAGAGTTGTGTACCTGAAAGGAATGGAGACATGTCCTTTAATGGAGACAGTCTCTTGAATACCACTTCAAAAGCCGCCCTGCGATTCAGCTGCATTAGATACATGACGTGTTCTGCGATCGCATTTACTCCTGCTGCGGAGCGGACAGAATGAACAGCATAGAAATGTTCCGGAAATAATTTTCCTTCCGGTATAGTGCCTTTGAAAGAAAGGTAAGAGCGTTAGTGCCCAGCCCTTGGCATCACCCCCTTTACATCTGTGAGTCTTGAGTCATGGTGCTAGTACTTTTTGATGTCTTCCTCCACCACCGTCACCCCCTCGCTTTGAGGGTTCTGGAACTTGAGAGTGGCGCTTCCGAAGTCGCAGAGGACGTAGTGTCCCTTGTCGTGCAGAAGGATGTTCTCAACCTGCAATCACAGAACAGATGTCCGTCTTGAGCTACGTTTCATATAAACAGCCCCCCAAAAAACAGAGTCCTCTGAGGTTTGAGGGTGGAAGGCTAAAAGTGCTGCACTCAGACTTCGTCCTGCCTGTTCATGATTGGCTCGAGTCAGAGTGACAAACATAGAATTCACTGTGGCAGAAATGAGCAAACATAGAACATAATAAAAATGTAAAATGTATTTTACATTGTATTCATTTGTTTGCTCATTTCTGCCACAGTGAATTCTATGTTTGTTAATCTTGCACAGCGAATAAACCCCATTCTGATTTTGATTCTGACTTATCCACCGTTTAGTAATAAAAAGCCCTGTGAGGAGTGAGCTCCTTTGTAGCCGCGGCGGACCCCTAAAGGTGCTGTGCTGAGGGCATTACAGACACTCGACAGGAGGAGGAGGAGAAAGATGGGGTGAGAAGAACAGAGGGGGGTGGAGGGGGAAACAGACTGAAAACCAATCAGCTGCCCCTTGCCTTGAGGTCCCTGTGGATGATGGGCGATTTGCTCTGGTGCAGTCGAGACACAGCGTCACACGTGTCGCAGAAGATCTGCAGGACCTCGGCCTCGGTGAAGCCTGTCTGCAGCCGCTGGTTCATCAAGTTCACCACCTGGCCCCCTGCAGACACAGAACGGGGGGGGGGGGGGGGGGGGGGGGGGCTGCTTTTAGCTGAAACACGCGACTAGAAAATCAAATCGATGACGTTAACGCCGGATCTGCAGCACTTGAAATGGTAAACAGGGTGGCTACTGTTACGGCTAATTTGACCCATTACATTCCAGTCACTTTCCAAACTACAGCTACACGGTGATCGCTGCCCCTCCTGCGGAAAGCTGGATATCAAACCAGCAATGGTTGCATGCACGCCGCAGTGGCGTGGGAAGACTGCGCCCCCGTGTGGACGAACAGATTCATGACAAGGTCAAAAAAAGAAAATCGGCTTCGAAGTTCTGCGGTGGCGTGACCCCCCCCCCTCCTTTTCTGATCGCACAAGAGCCGTTTTCGGAGTACGACGAACGCCGCGATCATCCCAGGACGGACCCAAACAGAACCAGCTTTCCTTTCCGGTTCTTACTGACCTTTACAGTAGTCCATCAGAATAAGAACCTCCCACACATCTCCTGCCCCCACAGCCGTAATACTGGAGTCCAGATAGCCAACGATGTTCTTATGGCCGACCAGGTCCTTCTGCAAAAACAAACACACAAACAAAGTTTGCAAGTTACCAAGGCCGAGGGGCAAACAGCCAGCCGCGCCGGATGCTTCCGGATGGTTCCGTGGCCCATGAACGCACCATGATCTGGATCTCGCGCTTGCACACTTGCAGGTCGTGTTCGTTGTTGACGTACATCCTCTTGAGGGCGCAGCGGACGCTCTGGCTCGTGCGCACCAGGAACACGATGGCAAACCCCCCTGCGGGAGACGGACGCAAGTCACAAGGAAGGTTCGGACATTTTGGGTAATTTCGCTTTTGTTTGCGAGCCAACTCGTGTGACCTTTAAAGGAACAACAGACTACAGTGGCGTTATCATATTAGGGAAACATTAAGCCGGAGAAACACTTGCATGAGGTAGCAATAAAATGCCATAAACATGCTACTCAAATAGCAACATCGATGCATGTTGTGCATCAACGAACCTTGTGGCAATATGATTAATTTACTACCATGATGTGGCCTCGAGCAAATACTAGCCTGTAAAGGCCCACATACAGCCATATGGTAAACTTTACTGCAGATATCAGCACCATAATGCCCAGGCCTGTGCAGGCAGGCAGGTGCATTAGACTATCTGACAGTGGTTAGGATGCTGACGGTCAACCTGATGACCCAGCAGACTGGAGAGCCGCAGCAGAGGGTGTGGACGGCAGGCCAGGCTGCAGAGACAGGCTGGAGCAGGGACAGGCTGGAGCAGGGACAGGCTGGAGCAGGGACAGGCTGGAGCAGGGACAGGCTGGAGCAGGGACAGGCTGGAGCAGGGACAGGCTGGAGCAGGGACAGGCTGGAGCAGGGACAGGCTGGAGCAGGGACAGGCTGGAGCAGGGACAGGCTGGAGCAGGGACAGGCTGGAACTGTGACAGGCTGGAGCAGGGACAGGCTGGAGCAGGGACAGGCTGGAGCAGGGACAGGCTGGAGCAGGGACAAGACAGCTCAACTGGCTCAGACAACAGCAAGCCTGTCACCTGCCACTCCACCCTGAGGCTTTCTGGAAAGTCCACGGGTGTGTGTGTGTGTGTTTGAGAGAGAGATAGAGACAGCTCAGATAAAACAAACAATGACCTATCTATCTCACAGGAGGCCTGCACTTTGTACGATTTGCGTTCGCAGTGTAAACACTACTACCTGAGAACAGTTTGTGAGGACACTGTGTGCAGACATCGGGGGTAAAGTTGTAAAAGACTGCGCCGAAAACTCATTACTACCACCCTACTATTGCTGCTAGGGCGAATAAAACTGTATAAACGAATCCTGAACTAAAATATCCAAATCTTGCTTCAGAGTGTATTACACAGTGCAGTGACAATACACTGAATAAATCATAAAGCCAAACTAGGATGGTGGGTGATGTGGCCGGGTGATTAGACTTTAAAACGAGTCGTTTGTGAACAGCGATTTGTTTGTTTTTCATCTACGTTGACCGCAGCTAACTGCTTCCACGGTGCTGCGCAGCTGTGAAAACCAGCTGTGTCGCCTCAGGCCCAAGTGTGACAGGCCCTGTGCCTGGAGTTAACACCTGCAGCTCTTCAAATAGGAGCAGCAAGCTTTCAATTGGTTAGCGCTGGAAAACGACAGCACCTCCGTGTCGTATCTGCTACAGCAACGGGCAAAGGCCTAATCCGGTATAAGAGCGTCCTTAAAACCTGCTGAAAAGCAGTTCTCATCCCAGCAAGTAACCTTATCCCGTGACTCATCCATCCAAACCTGTCCCACAGCCCATTTAATCAGAGCCTCCTTTCTAAGTGGATTTCCTGACCTGCATGGGATTGACCAAATGAAGCTGTTAACCACAACAAGAGGGGACGCTTCCATTGACATGACCTGTAAGCATCCTAGATTACAAATGAGTGGGGGAAAACAAGTGTAGTGTTTCAGATGGTGTGTGCATCTTGTCTTCCAGGAAAAGGAAGATGATAGGACCATTGTCCGCATTATCATCAGAACAGTGCGTCAGTGTGTGTTACACCCTTTAACTGAGTGGGTTTTTCAAAGTAGCACCACTTCAGGGTTAGCGTACATCTCAGCGTGAAAGGTTGTTTCCAGTCTGATTCATTAGTTACTATGACAGAGGTGGGCAATCCTGGTCCTCGAGGGTTGCTGCCCTGAAGGTTTTAGATGTTTCCCTGCTCCAGCACACCTGATACTAATCATGAGGCTTCCACAGAGCTTGATAACAACCCATTCATTAGAATCAGGTGTGCTGGAGCAGGGAAACATCTAAAACCTTCAGGACGGCGGCCCTCGAGGACCAGGATTGCCCACCCCTGTACTATGACATCGGCCAGATTAACATTCCCCAGCACAGATTTACCTGGCCCACGATATCTTACCTTCAGCTACTGTTTCCTCAACAGTGACTTGGTACCGACCGATCGTGAATGCGCGTCCGATGAAGTTGCCCCCTGCATGGCTGGATCCACTGCTGCCACCTCCCCCTCCTGAACCGGGTCCAGAGCTGACCAACTCCCGGCGAGAATCAAAGAACTTCCTCATGGTTACCAAGTGATGAAGGGGCTTGGATGCCTTAATGATCTATCTATCTAGACCCTTTTTTGCCCCCCCCAGTCGTTTATTTTTTTGAGAGGGGGGGTGGGGGAGAGGGGGGTTGGGGGTACAGAACAGCTCTTCTTTTCGACCCTGTCTGCTGGTTCTGCTGATGTAAAACATCCAGTAAGATATGAGCTGACTGGCTGATCGATCTGTCAGTTTAAAGCTCAAAGAGGGACTATCCTTTAGCAAGCTGGGGTCCTGTCTCCCATTAGCCTCGCAAACAAGCGTATCTAACGTGATATTACCGAGATCTATGCCCGTGATTTCTCGTCCTACACCTTGTAATGAGTGAGCCGGGCTCCTGTGGTCTTCAGGGGGAATACATTTCCATCAGTTCAGCTGTTCACATCCAGCTAGCATGGCTAACAGAAACGTCTCTCCATCACCGCTGGCTATGACATGTCGTCCAGCTAAGGTTATCACACGTTAACCCTCTACATTTAACGACGTTTTTCAAAAGAAGGTGACAACCCGACGGGACAACTTTACACCATTTTCCATATTCGTGTTTTAAACCGTATTTCTCTCTGTTTACCCTCAGCTAGCTAGCATATTTAACGGTTTCTGACCACGAGCGAACCTCTTTTTTTTCTCTCTCGCGACAGGAAACGTCTACCAAATATGGGAGGAACTAGTCATTTAGCTACATTTGCGATATTTAAAATGTCTGTTTTGTTTTTTTGTCCATTTACATCTTAAAAATAATAAATGAAATAAAAAATAAAACAACTGTACATGACTCGCTAGCTACACAGTAGCACTACGTAACCTACAAGCTTTGGCTGCTGCTGCTGCTGAGTATCATAACAGCGCCGCCGATGACGTCATCGTTTACGTCATTACAGGGGTTCAGGGAATTGTAGTTCTTGAATTATTCGCTGAATGATCCGAATCAGAATCTGTTTTTTTTTTATTCGCTGTGCAATAAAAAAATATATCGGCAAAGAAGTAAACCTATTCAGAATGCCAAATATACATCTGGAGAATGTGGATTGGGCACTAAATCTTCCTTCCATGTAATGTACCATTCCATGTACCATGTCAATGTTTACTATGTTTTTAATGTGAAACATATGATGATTTTATTGTATGTAAAGCGACTTTGAGTACATTGAAAAGCGCTATATAAATACAATGTATTATTATTCATTCGTGCACGACTGGATTTTGGTTTCGCGGGTTGTCAGCTGATCTGAGGTCCTCTACGGTGCATCATAAAGGGGGTGGGATCCTAAAGGAGTTCCTATCCATAAAGGACTTATAGGTGGATGTTCCAAGTTCACACCCCAGAAGCGACACTCAAGACCTACTTTCCTCCTCCGATCTTGGAACAATAGAAGTCTCTAAGGTTAGTGTAATAATATTGTTACATTGATTCCAATGCTGATGTTTCCTCTTTCAAGATTTGGGATAGTTGAAGGGTGTGTCTACGACCAAAGAAAGATTGCCAGACGTACAGTTTTCCGGGTAGGGGCCATTTGCCTTGGAGAATTTCGCAAAGTAGCCTTAAAGTATTGAGAAATATGTTATGCAATGTGGAATTTGCCTATCATTTCTCAAGATTGAGCAGATCGTCCACCAACTTTAACACACTTTAGACAAAGGTCCCAGAACGAAGCATTTAGTAGTGGATGTTGTAGTAATTTTTTTTTCTTCAAATGTATTAATGGCATAAATTAACACAAATAAGGGTATTCGTTATGTTAGGCCATTCGTTTGAATTAAATGAATGAGACCTGTGTTAAACTACTTTAGGTTTTGATTACTGGGTCAATTCGTGATTGTTGGTAAGATGATCTTACTTAGAGCATCTGCGGAGTGTAGTGGACTAATGAGGAGTCCCCAAACAATTTGGCTGAATCGTGAGAAGCTCTTTCTTCTTTTAAACACACACACACACACACCTATCCTCCCACCCACACACACACACACACACACACACACACACACACACACACACACACACACACACACACACACACACACACACACACACACACACACACACACACACACACACACACACACACACACACAGGACAGTTGAACGCATTCACGGAGAAGCGCTTTTAGAATATTGCATGCACTATTCATGAGAGACTAAGGATGAATAAGTATAGGAAGTTGGTTTAGGTTACCTGTCAACTGAACTATTAAATGTCAATGATTTATGCTCAATACATCAACCCTTCACCTGATAACAATCTTATGTAACTAATAATGTATTCAACATTTTTGTAAATCAAACTTTCCATATCTTCTGTCTGGACAGTTAGATCATCATCACCATGGCAGCAGTAAGTACTTTCCAGCACTGACACCAAACTTTTGAATGTAGGCATAATGAGTTTGAAATGAGGAGCCATTATCAATGTGATTATCTGATGTCACAGCAGTTACCAGAAGTTAGTACCAAAATGTGGCAGGTTAATTTTCTACCACTCATGGGTATCTGAAACATAGAAACAGTGGAGGCTGCTTAAAACTGAGCTACTTAATACAGTTGAGGCTGCTTATTACTGAACTAATACAGATGTTTCCACACTTTATTCCCAGATACTTTAACCAGGTTATTATAGGCATACTGCATCCAAGCATGTTGGCAGTGTGAGTCTTAATGTATCGTTTGCCTGTATGATATGTAATTCCAGATTGGCAATCGGGGCACGGTCACTGAAGCATCTGGTTTCAACCCGGAGGAGGATGTCAATCGTCTGAGGGGGGCCATGAAGGGGGCTGGTAAGTGACCCCCTCCCTCCTCTCCAGATAAAGTAGGCCTGCATAATTAAAGTGATGTCTTTAAGCTTGATTTTTATATTCTGTGCCCTTAAGTGTCCGGATAACTATCCTTAAACTCCACTTGAGCGTACAGCAGTATAGGAAAGGGCTGCCCACACGAGACTCCACTGCATTCACGGAATGCATTTCTAGACTGAAGTTTCCATCGGAAAACCTCATTCATTCCTCTTCAGTTCAACGCCCCTCTACATTTCATGATAAGAGATGCGTTATGGTATACAGTATTACAGTAGTATGTCTTAAGAGCCATACAGTTTGTTGTTCACTGTCAGTCCGGTGTGGGCTTTTGTCTGTTGTCGGATGGGATGGGAGCTTCCAGGGCGACACTGTGTAGTGAAATCCTTAAGGACGGGTGTTCAGTTCTGTGAATCTTGGCACCATGCGTGGAATGTTGATGAAGTTAGGGATTTGTCAACCACCTTCGCCTGACTCTAGTTTGAGATGCTTCACTTCTTACAAACAGTGACCGACTCTCACAATTGTGTAGGTTAACTTCAGGCTGAATACCAAAGGGTCATGAACCACTATGTTGTACTGAACATTGACAAGAAATCTTGTCATATGTCTTCGACGTATTAAAAAAACATGGCTGGTGTTTTAAATGACCTGAGAGCAGGATTAAAATGGAAATGTGTGTGATTATTGTTTTCAGGCACTGACGAGGCAGCTGTTATTGATGTCCTGTCTCATCGTACTATTGCTCAGAGGCAACGCATCAAGGAAGCTTACAAGCAGACCGTTGGCAAGGTATGAAGCTCTCTTGGGGGGGGGGGTAACAATGACAGCTAATGTCAATCGGCACACTTAACAGTTGTTGTAAGAACAGCTGTACTTCAACTCTAGAATGGAGACGGCTGCTGCCTCGAAGGACTTCTTTACTCGTGCCTGTATTTGCTTATATGGGTGGGGCAGGTTGAACAGATGGTTACTGTGGCTAACTATTAACCTTTTACACACAGATACATAACAGCTTTTTGTTGACAGCAAACAGAGAGGCTAGTTTGTTGCCACGCTAAAGTCTAATCCTGCGCAATATATAAAAGGGAAGTTTGGTTTCTGTTTACTAAACTGGCACTGAGATAGTGAGGTTAGAGACAGAGATAAACATGTCCGTCTGTTGGGTGACTGCATAGGCTAGCTTGCTGCATAGGAAAGAGCAGAGATTGCAAGTGGAATCCTCGTGGCCAGAAACAGTGAGTCATGCCCAGGAGTGGGCCAGACGCTGTCATTGGCTAGCTGTTAAGGAACAGCCTGGCTTTCATAAACACCACTGTCCACTCCCTCTGCAGCCACACCCTGGAGACTGTCGTGTGTCTAAACCACCTTGGCTAGGCCGTACGTTATCTTAAACACAGCATGCCTCTTTTAAAATGGCGTAGAATTGGCTGGGAGAAATCCTTCGATCCTTTACTCGAGCAGGGGACAAGGAGATCGTATTTCTCTCTCAGTCCATTTCTTCCGTTCCTCCCAGGACCTTGCGGATGACCTGCGCTCGGAGTTGACGGGCCACTTTGAGAAGGTGGTCCTGGGTCTTCTAATGCTGGCCCCTGTGTACGATGCCTACGAGCTGAGAAACGCCATCAAGGTCAGACGCTGTTGTCGTCCGTTCCCACGGTGGCTGTTACTGGCTTGTTACATGCATTCACTGCTGTAGCATCAGTATATTATATCCAGCTGTTTGTCTCCTGCCTGAATGTTAGGGTGCTGGAACTGAGGAGGCTTGTCTCATCGACATCCTTGCCTCAAGGACAACGGCTGAACTAAGAGCCATCAGCGCCTTCTATAAAAAAGGTAGCTGCCTGTCGCTTTAAGCAGTGCGTTCAATCTCTAGCTAAAACTAATCCCAGGCTGATGGAATTTCTGACTTCAGCACAATGTGGATTTTATCTGATGCAGCAATATTAGGCTTATTAATGGACATTTTCACACACAATATGAACACAATGTTATAGTAGGTAGGGCTTTAATTGATTAAAAAGTATAAAAGTCCTATTTCGTTGGCTGCTTTTATCGTTGACATCGTTTTTTTATGTTGTTGTTGCAAAACATATTTCTAGTTTTAGTTAGTTGCACACTTTGCATGCTTTTTGAGATGGTTTCAAATGTATTGCTGTCATTGATTTGCTGTCTGTTGGACGGCAGAGTACGACAGGAGTTTGGAAGATGATATCTGCGGCGATACATCAGGAATGTTCCAGAGAGTTCTAGTCTCGCTTCTCACGGTAAATCACACCCTTTTTAAATGATCCCCACCCCCGGCTTGACCCATGATAAATACGCTAATCTACTGCAAACACACCAAGCCGACCTTTCCTCATTCCATCAGGGGGAGTCCATCATTACCTTTTTATCAAGAGGGCAGCCAAGCCTACTTCCTCTTCATATATAATTTACTCTCTCATCCCAGCCCTGTGCAGTCATGTATTTATTCAAACCTGAATGCCTCTCTGTGATCTGATTGGCAGGCGGGGCGGGATGAGGGCACAGGGGTGGATCAGGCCCAGGCTGTTCAGGATGCTAAGGTAAGGATCAAGGTGATGAGGTGCGGGGGAGGGGGGGGGGGTTGCGGATGGCTCAATGGTTGGATTGTAAAACGCTGGTCCTGCAGGACATCTACGAGGCCGGGGAGGCACGCTGGGGGACGGACGAGGTGAAGTTCCTCACCGTGCTCTGCGTGAGGAACCATAACCACCTGCTCAGAGGTAGGCTGATAAATGACTGCCCCCCTGTGGTTATTTGACGAACAACACTTTCCCTCGCGGTGGAGTTTTAGTGTTGATGACTTTGCACTGTCACCCTAACCCGATGACTAGATATCTGCATTCCCTTACTAAAGCTATCTGTTCTCCTTGTCTTAGTGTTTGGGGAGTATGAAAAGATCTCTGGGAAGACTATTGAGGACAGCATTAAAAGGGAGATGTCCGGCGATCTGGAGGACGTCTTCCTGGCCATAGGTCTGACTGATCTCATGTCAATCCCTGTGAATTTCATTTATTTAGTATATTTTTTTGTCCGCATGGTACTAAGAAGGGTGTGGCTGTGTATGTATGATGCATGTGAAATATGTTTTGTTTGATATATCTAGTGAAATGCGTAAGGAATAAGCCGGCCTTCTTCGCTGAGCGCCTGTACAAATCCATGAAGGTGATTCCGCATCGCGACGCATGTTTGGGTTCCACGTCAGGAAACGTGGAATGGCGTGGGTACAGTGGGTAGAAGCATGTCGTTTTAACCAGACCGCCTCAACCTTTACTCTCAGGGTCTGGGGACAACAGACAGCATCCTGATCCGAATCATGGTGGCCCGGGCTGAGGTAGACATGCTGGACATCAAGGCCGAGTTCCTGAAAATGTACGGCAAGACCCTGTACTCCTTCATCAAGGTAAGAACCTGCTAGTACGGTAAATGTGGACTGGGGAGGGGGATGTGAGTGGGGGTGGGGTGTTTTCTTGTTCCTATCCCAGTCCTAAACTGATAATTATTTCCGTCGTTTCAGGGAGATACGTCGGGGGATTATCGCAAGATCCTGTTGGAGCTGTGTGGCGGAGAGAAATAGAACAGATATGACATCATCTGTTGATGACTCAGAACGCAAGACAAGATAATGGTGTTTTCTTTTTAGTCTGCACTTTCCTTTGGCTTCCAGCAGCTGTGCTTTGACTCTCTCCCATTCTAAACCCCTGCTCTTTTTAAAAAAACGAATGAACCATGAAGGCCTTTTTCGCAGTTTCTAGTGCTAATTAAACTGAAGACGCATTACATTTTACGCCTGTCTGAGTTCCTATTATTGACCCCGTACTAACGCATGAATAAAGAGGCGTTAAGTTAGAGACCGATCTATTGAAAAACGTCTCAAAGGCCTAGTGATGTGGAACGTATTGACCGCTGCTGCCCATGTACCTTTTACGAGAGAGAGAGAGAGAAAGAGAGAGAGACATTTTCATCACAGACCTGTCAATGAAGTCCATTTGTTTAATTTGTTCGTTTTCCCCTACATTTGTCGAGTCAGCTCACCGGTCTTTTGATCCAATTACCTTAACAGCATGTTAGTTAGATTTGGAAAGCAGTAAAGCTTGTACAGGAGGCCCTGCATCTCATAAACAATCCTTTTTGACAAAGGCGCAGGCCTATTACAGCAGTGGTCCCCAAACCTGGTCCTCAGGACTCACTGTCCTTCATGTTTTAGAGGTTTCCCTGCTCCAACACACCTAATTCCAATGACTGGGTTGTTATCTTGCTCTGATGAATCCTGGTAACAAACATGTATTAGAATCAGGTGTGTTGGAGCAGGGAAACAACTAAAACATGCAGGACAGTGGGGCCCTGAGGACCAGGGTTGAGGACCACTCTATTACAGGACGCAGCGCAGCAATACAAGTACTGAAATGAATGCGTTACCCTCTGGTGCCTCAAGGTGGGGCCCCTATCATTCACTCACTTGAGGATCTGACATTGAAGTCACCGCTGTGTTGCGTATGATTAACAAGAGGGAACGGTAAAGCTCATTGCTTGCTATAAATACGTTTTTCTTAATCACAAGCAACAGCTGGCAGTGAACATGACACGCTACTGCTTGTAGAACATCGAAGAGCAACCAGCAACTTGACAACTTGAGGAAGTTGCAATCTTAATATGCTAATGCATATTATGGCTTTATTTTGTGTAGCCTAATGTATGTACTGATGCTTGTGTGTGAGTTTTAAGAACCGCGGTCAAGTAGTCACCCAGTTTAAACTAACTGTTGCTGTGACCGCTGTGAGAACCAGGTGGTTGATGCATATTAAGGCACAAGGAACATCTAGTTTCAAACCAAATACAGACGGGACACTGCATGAAGCCATAAACTAGAAGTGCCGTTGAGATCAATACAGTATGTTGTCTGGAATGACGAAACATTAAAGGTCAAGGGTCAAATCCCAGATTGATTCCCAATGCTTCTAAATGGGCTATGAGGAGTCACAGGTCAAGAAAATTGTTCTTGTGCATTACTGATCAACATGTGTTCAGGGAGTGTTTGTAACCAAAGAAATATGAAGAGAGAAAAATTGTTCTCGTCAGACCATTTTGATACTGAGAGCAATACCTTTGATGACGATGGCATGTTTTGCACAAAATTGCTTGGCTGCAGCACTCAGAAAACCACATGAAAGAAGGAAGGCATTTGCAGGAAATCACATGAAACGACTTTTAGGTCAACCTGCACACTACTCAGAGAAGAAGTGTGAGAAAAGGTGTCTGTTCACAGGTGACCATTTGTCGACAGCTTTTCTAAAACACTTTCCCTTGCCACAATATCTAAACCATTCATTGGAAACATTTCAGGTAGGAACGGTGTTCTACGTTATTTCATATCCACTTAAAGGATTATGAGCATCAGCACACGTACAGCCAGCACATCAGCTATGTCTATGGATTGGTGCAACCATATTTGAATGTTTTTTAATTAACAGCTGCTTTATGGAATATGTATATCCACTGAATGTAACGATTCAGCAGTTGTTTTTAATTGCTTGCAAAACGAATACATAATGTTCTATCGAATGAGATATGTTATGATTCATTTAATGAAATTTTTCCTTGACTGGAATTTTTTGTTGTTGTTGAGCGCCATAAAGTTTGGCGTAAACATATTCTCTGTGAAATGCAACTTTACTTGCAATCTATTTAATTGCTAGCTGGCACAGGGACATGGGACATTTTTACAACGCATCTTATTGACCTTTTCTGCTGTGAGCACTGTGACAGTTGGAGTTGGTAACACCTAGTTTCCCCTTTCCTGTGCGTCAGGGACTTCTGAGAGTCTGACTGTACACAGCATGAACAGCTCCAGCCCTGCTGAACCCACGGTGACCCTGGTCCTTGTGCCCATTATTTTGATCACCGTGTCCGGAAACCTGCTGGTCATAATCACCATCACCCGCACCCTGCACCTTCAGACCACGACCAACATTTTCATCACGTCGCTGGCTTGTGCCGACCTCCTGGTGGGCTGCGTGGTGCAGCCTCTGGGCTCCTCTTTGATGGTGACCGGGAACTGGCTTCTTGGTGGCACGGCATGCGAGCTCTGGATCTCCGTGGACGTGCTGTGCGTGACCGCCAGCACGGGCACGCTGTGCACCATCGCCCTGGACCGCTACGTGGCCGTCACCCGGCCGCTCCGGCACCAGGCGCTGCTGGGGAAGCGGCGGGCGAGGGCGATGGTGTGCGCGGTGTGGGGCGTGGCCGCCCTCGTCTCCTTCGTTCCGATCATGAGCCGGTCGTGGCGAGCCGGCGATGACGAGGAGGCGCTGCGGTGTTACCAGGAGCCCACTTGCTGTGATTTCGTAACCAACGCAACCTACGGCATCATCTCCTCCGCGGTGTCTTTCTACGGACCCCTCCTGGTCATGGTGTTCGTGTACGGGCGAGTGTTCCTCATCGCCACTCGCCAAGTGAGAGCGATCAACCGGAGCAGGCTACGCTTCCACAGCGAGAGCGATGTAGAATCTTCAGCTGGGGATGGCGTCGGTACCAGGCAACTCAAACCAACAGCGGGAGGTCGCTGGCCTACAAGACCCACGATCCTCAAGGAACACAAAGCTCTCAAGACGCTGGGGATCGTCATAGGAACATTCACCCTGTGTTGGCTGCCCTTCTTCGTGTCCAACATCGTCAAAGTGTTCAAGCCTGGCGTCCCGCGCAAGGACCTCTTCCTGTTCTTCAACTGGCTGGGATACATGAACTCAGGCTTGAACCCCATCATCTACTGCCGCAGCTGCGAGTTCCGCGCTGCCTTCCGGTCTGTTCTGAGCCCCTGGCTCTCAGGGGTCGGTCTCCCACGCCTGTTAAAGAGCATGCAGAAGGCCCCCAGCCAGACTGGCACGTTGGCCGAGGGCCCGTCTCTGGAGCTGAGTCAGCCTCGGCAGTCAAAAGGAAATGGATTACTTTGAACCAGAGGCAGGCAGAATGGCACCTGTATCATTTTTGTCTTGTTGGTGTATTGGCATTGGTACAACTTTGCTTGAGACAAATGTCTACATTCACAATGCTGATGTGCTTCACACCAGTGGGTGCATTTGTTTGCCGCTGTTGGTGGTGGGAGAGTGACGGTTGCTCTTTCACTTCCCCTTGATCTATGATGGCATGAGCGGTGGTTGCATGATGCAGCACGAATAACTGAAGACAGCTGAAGAGATCAAATTCTCACGCTCCAGTTGTGGTTATTTTGTTCGTCATGTATCTGATGTGCGGGTGTCGATACGGAAATTCTGCCCGTCTAGTTTAATGAACAGCATCATAAAATTCCACATACCAATTCAGCTTGCAGTATGAGTTATATTTTCAAGCGACGTGTGTATTCACATCTTCTATAAGAGCTACCCGATCTGGACAGTGTTTACAACCTCAAAGACTAATTACAATGATACCCAATAACCCAGGAAACAACGTCCGTCAAATATTGCAAAGGAAAATCAGCAGGTGTCAACGGGAAATAATGTCAAACTTGTTTGTGTCATCTTGACCTACAGATGCAGAGAAGTGGCTGATATTGATAGCTATATGGACGGTTTCCAAGTCTGATGTTTAATCTGTGTTGACAGCACAGACTTCCGCTGGCTAGACAGACAAAACTGATTATCTCTGGATGTGAAAGGTTTAAACATCTGCTGTTATTCCCTGAACACTTGACTAGCTGGGCTATTATCTTGGAAAGGGAATATTGTTTTCGATATTAAAGGTTATTCTCTGGGAAAATAGCATATCAAGTGGCACATTTCAAGGGCAGATGTAATATGGCCTCCATTGTTTTTGACCAATTATGGTTGATAATGCATATCACGAAGTATCCAAGATTTTTTTTGTCATCCTTGAAAAGTGTCTTTCTGCGTTTTGTAGCACCTTCGTCAAAATCTCATTATCTGGTTGTTGCACAAAATATTTATGATTCTAGGTTGACTGCTCCCCAAGTATTATGCATTATGAGAAATACGGTTTTCTCATTTTCATCATCTTAATGTGCCAGTGTCTCATAAGCGTTCAAATAAATGATTCTGCTAGTGTGACTGCAAACTCTTCCATCCATCCATACAGTACGGTTGGATAGCGCTTGTTATGAATTTTTGACTCAAACACCATGGATCTTTCAAAGATTTCAACTCCCCTAAACCCAGTTTATATAAAAAACATGACACATTAAAGAAAGAAAGGCAAAGTTTAACAGATTCCTGGCCGAGTATCGCACTGCATGAACAACTGGCAGTATGTCCTGTACATATGATGCTCACCCACAAAGCTTCCTGCCCACTTCACGACCGTGTACCGGAGAAACGCTTCTACCTCCGCTGGACTGTTTACGGTTACGTAAAGTTCGAATTGCATGCAGGTTGTCAGACGTTCCATGTTGTGACTTTGGCGTGAAACACACGACGCGTGGGTACATGTCAACAGAGCCGCCCCACACTGGCGCGACTGCTGGAAAGTACTGCTCGGAACTATGAGTCATTACAGCAGCGGTAGCTAGGCAACACTTGTGGACGTTGAGTGGAGACCGAAACACTTTTGAAGTGAAAGGATGAACTAGTGCAGGGGTGGGCAACCCTGGTCCTAGGGAGCCGCTGTCCTGCAGATTTGAGATGTTCATATTCTAATGAAGGGTCGTTATCAAGCTCTGTGGAAGCCTCATAATTACTCTCCATTGGAATCAGGTGGGGGGGGCTGTCAGTGCACGGATCCATAAGCTTCTAAGCAGCTTGATCGTATGAGAAACCAATTCATGGTGTTCCATTATGCAGAATGATCTACACATAACTTTTTCTTTTCAGACTTTTCAGACAGGATTATACCTTGAAATGCCAAAGGATTAAGCTTCTGATGTTATTTGTCCAGCTGGTCCAATGTCCTGGGAACAAGAGTTATACGTTAGAAGAAGGTTTAGGATTTGACTGAATGTTAAGTACTACCAGGGTAAGTTCTGGGTGGATGATTCTGGAGACCAGTTAGTAATCAGGATCTAGGGATTTCACCTCAAATGTTGGGTGCGAATGTGTTTGTATACGGAGTTCACAGTGTCTGTAAACCACATGTTCACATATATATGACAAGGAAAATAATCCCAAACGACATTTGCAAAAAAAATACCTATGAAAATAAGTATATTTTAAGGACGATTGTTCGGATGCAGGGACACTGGAAGGTGGTTTTCAGGCTCGCTGGACTTCTGATTACTAACAATCCCAATCTGAACTCACATTGTGTCCATCAGCATGAAGCTGAGCAGCCGAATTCTCTTCTGCCCTCTAACAGCTGGCAGTGCTGTTAGTAGGAATTCATTTACATTCGTAAATTCCTTACACCCACGAGGGAGCTGATTAGCAACCGATCAAACCGTGGCTGAGCTCGAAGATCGAAGTCTTTTCCAAATAGGTCTCATGGAAGATTGCAACAGAGCACAGGCCATCAACATTTCATGGGGACTAGATACAAGATGAGGAAACACAAGTACGATTTGATGTAATCGAATGACATATATTCCATTTTTGTAAATTGCTGAGGAAAAGTTTTGTTTGAAGTTTGTCTCTTCAGGACACATCCATTTTACATTTGTAGTACTACTTTCAACCTGTTGAAACACGTTTCCTGTGAACTCAATATATACTTCTCATTAATGAAACGAATGATCGAAAAATATCCCTATTTCAGCAGAATCAGCAGGGGTGTGAGGTGTCTGATAAATGAACCACATGAATCGTTTGAAACGGAGTATGGAGACCGGAAATTGAACTGCGATGACACAAGAGGATGCACTTCATGAAGAAACAGCAACACCTAGTGTGACAGCAAATATGGCACAACTATGTGAACTTATTGGTCAGGGGGTTATGTCTTCTCAGACATAAATCTGCCAAATTCACTTCTTTAGGTCATCTTTGTGCTATATAGAAAACCCCTACTTTGTGTGTACAGTGTATGTGTTTGTGCCAAGACAGAGAAAGAGAGAGTCTAACAGGTTCAGGACTTAGGCAACATAGACGCTCGCCTAAATATCAGCATTCAATACCTGTTCTTGACACAAGGCCCTAAAGACAGCAGTGAAGTGACAGGCAGGGCGAGGGGGAGCCACAAGAGAGAAGCGAGGCTTCCACGGGACTCCTGACAGATTACAGACAACAGAGCGAAAGGGAAATTGGAGCGGCTGACAAACCAGTTGGAGGGCTGTCACCTCACCTATGGACATCTCCACTCTGGTGACAGAGAGAAAACACTGCCAGATGTTTATAAAGGAAGCACAGACATCACACTGGGTTATATTCAATCCGGTCTGTGGTTGAAATAAAAGTGAGAATGAGGTTCAAATGAAACCTGGTAACTGGCTGATACAAATGTAATGGTTGAAAGATAAAAACACAGTGGGATGGTTCATACCTGAATATCAATGCATCTTTCTGTAAATGGGTGTT
The DNA here is from genome assembly GCA_030340665.1 of Neosalanx taihuensis. Classification (NCBI taxonomy): domain Eukaryota; kingdom Metazoa; phylum Chordata; class Actinopteri; order Osmeriformes; family Salangidae; genus Neosalanx; species Neosalanx taihuensis. Next base: position 1,664,990 of record CM059311.1, read on the forward strand.
TGTTGGCAATAGTTCAACCCCAATCTTTTCATTAAAATTCATCACACCATATCATGCTCTATTTCAATGATAGTCTGATGTAAAGGTCACAGACTGCAAGGAAAATTATTTTTAAATTGATCATGATAGCGTCAGTGAATACAGGGGGCTGGACCCCAGAGCCAGAGGAGGTCAACAGAACACAGACATAAAGGCAGGTGGAACCAGGAGAACCGAAACTACACCGGGGCTGATTGAGACACACATTGAACAAACACAGGTGAGCAACATTTACATGACATGTTATTCATTTAGCAGACGCTGTAGAGAGAGAGAGAGCTTTACAAAAGATAATCGGTCACTGATCATAACAACGTGATAGACCCCAAACATTGTGGGTTGCCAGATTATGAAACATACATCTTGTGAAACCAAAGGAACAAAACAGACAGACAGGACAAGCCTCTGGCCTTGTGTCAGTATGTAAAGGAAATGGTCAATGAATTAAACTAAAGGTACATGCATTCTCTTTACTCCTTCTGAACCAGCGCAAACATTAAATTGTCATTAGAGAAGTACTTCTGCCTTCTTTGTGATTAATTGTTGACATTAAATGTTGAATCCAGTGCTAATGGCAGCACGATAAGCGGTAGATCCCCCCCATCAACATGAAGGCCATTTCTGCTCTCATTCTCAAGAACAGTGGGCTGGGAATGTAATGTTTGAGCATAATAAAGGCCATATGGCATACTCCAGACACTAAGTGGGCAATTATGCCAATCATATGGTACTCATCTTGTTCTGGGATTAAACAAAAAAATTAATCACAGTGTGCAGGAGGAAATAAAATGTTTGATATTGGAGAGAGGCTGGTGGACCATTCTAAAGGTGAACCATGTAGAAATCACAGAGGGACAGGTTAGTGTCTCCTGCCGAACCATTTCTCTTTTTGCGTTTTACCCAGAAACACAGGTGACTCAAACGTGGCCACACATCAAGGAGGGGATCAAATGAGCTCAACAAGGGTCTGGCCACAGGAACTACAAAAACAGACTATGAGGAAGTGTCTCACTAGCTCAGTGCTGAGAAGAGAGGATTTAGGGAGATACTTTTAGATGCTCTTGAAGAAATCTGTTCTGGTGCCTATGATGCATTACACCCTGCACTAGATCTTTCTTTCAATTCAAAGCCACTTAATTACGCTTTGTGTTACTGGGAACTGGATACACCTCAAAGAGAAGAACTCATTTAAGTCTGAGTAAGAGGCGTCCTTGGAGAGAAATATAAATCTTGTCTAATCAATTCCTCTGAACACGCCCTCCCAGTCCACATTGACATTGGTCATCAACTAGACCACTGTATGTAAGATATATCGCCCTTCCTTTGAGCTGTCAATTACTTAAGGAAGGATAGGGGAGATGGTCATCATAAAAATTCAGTTCATTTTCACATTAGTTCATTCATGATATTGACCTTCCTCTCAGTTGTCTGATTTGGGCTACTAAACGCTACTAAACGTTGGGGAGTATTCTGTTCAAGGACTGATCTCATGTTTTACCAAACAAGTAAACTCAACCTTAAAAACTAAGACAACCCACGTTTAATACGATGTTGTATATCTCTGATAGCTATCATCTACAGGGCTATAACTGCTGGAATCAAGTTCCTATTCATCTCACTCTGTCTCTCTCTGTCTCCCCCCCCTCTCTCTCTCTCTCTCTCTCCCCCCTCTCTCTCTCCCTCCCTCTCTCTCTCTCTGTCTCTCTCCCCCCCCCTCTCTCTCCCTCTCTCTCCCTCTTTCTCGCTCTCTCTCTGTCTCCCCCCCCCCCCCCCCCCTCTGTCTCTCTCTCTAGCCTATAACAGAGGCAGCTCTCATGTACCTTGGTCCAGTGATGCGCTGTGCTTTGCTTCGTGAGCTTTATTAATCTCCAAGAGTTTACTTCTGCGGTCTGCAGGTATGGTTTTAATCATATAAATCCTTTCTTTTGCTATAGCTTGTAGCTGACACGAATCTACATTATTTAAACATAATTGACACTTCTTAATATTGCACTTTTGGATTTGATAGACATTATTAAATGCAGCTCCGATGTGCTATGTCTGTAATACAGCTGTTTTCATAGTCATAGTATGAAAAATCGATGTAATAATTCACATGCAAGTTATTCACAACGTAGAACATGTACTGAGAGATATGTGAGTCTGTAATTGAACATAATTTATGTCAATCTTAATTAAGTCCTTATATCGATCATGTAGTTCATGCCAAGATGTAAAGTTAATGGTGGCAATATTCCTAAGAGTCTGGACTGATCTTTGCGTCAATCCATTATTTCCTGACATATAACTTTAGGATAGGAGAAGCCACAATGGCGCTGCGAATTCGCAGTATTATTTTTCATTGCAACGAAGCTACATTTAAATATATATATTTTAAAATATACTTCTACATAATTCTTACTTTTACTTTAATTACTTTATTGATCCTTGAGGGGAAACTCTTTAGTGTTGTTGCTTGGTTGTTTGCTTCCTACAAGTAGTACTGCCTTAAATTTGCAAACTGTTATTTTCTGTAAAAAAAAAATATTAAAATAATAACTTGATTATTCTTTCATCTGTGAGATATTTTTCATCTAAGAGAGTGGCTGGAAAAGGGCAGGAAAATGATTCACATGCCTCTTGTCACTGTGCTCTATTCTTAAAAACCTGCATTACATGACACAGGCAATTAAACTGTATCTGCATTAAAGTGCAAACATCTGTTATACAACAACAAATCAGTTGTTGTATGAATTCGTTTAGTTGGTCTTTCCGGTGTTACATCTCTGCAGCAAATAAGAATCCACATCCAGGCCCCAGCATCTAATGAATGATGTATCTAGGATCTTGGTAATCAACACACACTTCCTCTACTAATGTAGTGGAAGCTTAATGTATGTTCTCGGTGATTACACTAACACTTGCTTGTGCCAACTCACTTAATTAGTCACTATCGGACTCTTGAGTGAGGTAATGGAGTGGAATCTCACAGAGGATCTGAAATCCAGCCTTTCCTGAGGATTTGGAATGATGCAGTTTGTTAAGGCAATCAATAACTGCCCATGTTGTTGTGATATGACAATCAGTGATGCAGTGACGCTTAATGAAGGATTTCTGTTGTTCGAGCACCACAAAAACAATCTCTCGCATCTATTTACATGCCAGTGACACAACTGAACTTTGTAGAAGGGTTTTCTTTTTTTAAACCATCACACCATTACATCAAAAGATGAAATGTGTTGCTGTCGACCACGATGCCCCTGATTAGACTCTGCAGTCTTTGTAATAACTGAAGGATGAGAATATCACCACAAATGTGGTCTTGCCACAAGGTCATTTGGATTTCATTATCTGAATTGCACGGAAATGTGATCTGTGGATGGTTGAATAGCCCTGTAATGCACATCCACATGCTGACAATTACAGCCTACCCTATTTCTCATCTGCAGCCCACGTATCTGAAAATTGGGGTCTAGCAGCGATATGGAGGACAGTGGCAGTGGCTGGATTGGGAGTATGAGCCCCCCCGTCACACTGGAGACGACGGAAGCCCACATATACGAGGTGGCGGTCCCGAACGACTCGGCCAACCACAGCTCCCAGTTCGCAGACGTGGCCCTCCTCCAGAGCTTCAAGCCCCTCATCATCCCCTGTTATGTTCTGGTGGTGGCCGTGGGCGTGTTCGGGAACTACCTGCTGCTCTACGTCATCTGCCGCACTCGCAAAATGCACAACGTCACCAACTTCTTCATCGGGAACCTGGCCTTTTCCGACATGCTGATGTGCGTGACCTGCGTTCCGTTCACCCTGGCGTACGCCTTCAACCCCCGCGGCTGGGTGTTCGGACGGTTCATGTGCTACCTGGTGTTCCTCATCCAGCCTGTCACCGTCTACGTGTCGGTATTCACCCTCACGGCCATCGCTGTGGACAGGTTGGTTATGAAGCCTCCCGTTTCACCTTCCTGTGAAAGCCCCGTGTACCAATATAATTCAGTTTGATTACAAGAAGAGATTTGACTAAAGTCCATATTAGTCCATATGTGAATTCAATGTGTTGCCCATTATTATTTATTATTAACATTTCCAGAATAATAGCAGTGATGGCAGGCTGGAGGTTCAGTGGTAGGATTCTTAACAACTACAGGGTCAGGGGTTCAACTCCTGGTCAATGCACTGAAACATAAGAGCACTTTCCCCATTGTGGGACTAATAAGGAATGGTCTTTCTTTCTATCTTTCTTTCTAATATAAGCTGAAGAAAATTGTAAAATTACACAAGACGTGTAGTGAGTCACACACTCATTGAACACACTGATTGCTGAACATAAAATAACAACTTCCTCTCACAACAGGTACTACGCCACTGTTCACCCCCTGAAGAAGCGTACCTCTGTAGCCACCTGTGGCTACGTCCTCACAGGGATATGGCTTATGTCCTGCGGCCTGGTGGCCCCGGCCGTGGCCCACACCTACCACGTGGAGTTCAGAGAGGAGGGCCTGACCATCTGTGAGGAGTTCTGGCTGGGCCAAGAGAAGGAGAGGCTGGTGTACGCCTACAGCACCCTGCTGGTCACCTACGTCCTCCCTCTGTCTGCGCTGTGCGTGTCCTACCTCTGCATCTCCGTGAAGCTGCGGAACTGCGTGGCGCCAGGGCATCGAACCCGGGACCAGGTGGAGGCGCAGAGAGCCCGGAAGCGGAAGATCTTCCGCCTGGTCGCCCTGGTGGTCACGGCTTTCGGAGTGTGCTGGCTTCCCATCCACGTGTTCAACGTGCTGCGGGACATCGACATCCGCCTCATCGACAAGCGCCACTTCCTGCTCATCCAGCTGCTGTGTCACCTGTGCGCCATGAGCTCGTCCTGCTGCAACCCCTTCCTGTACGCCTGGCTCCACGACCGCTTCCGAGCCGAGCTCAGGAAGATGTTCACCTGCCACCACCGCATCGGCATGCCTGCCAACCAGTGTGCTACTGCCAGCGTGGTCCTGTGACTGGGCAGGGTTGGCATGGAACCAAGGGACTGAACGTGACAGGGACCTTTGATAGGCTTGAGGTCAGTCCATCTCATGCTTTGTTCTTAAGGAAGCAAGATGACTGAATTCATGGACGGACCTACAAGGAAGGTGTCCGATGAGAAAATGTGGACGATAACATAGATAATACTGACCTTGTAAACTGTAACATCTGGTACATCGGATAAGGTTTGTAGAGGTGGAATGGCTGAATGCGAGGACACTTGAATGAAGATATATAAAAATAAAGAAAAAATGATATATATTCTGGGGGGAAATATACATACAAAACTGAAGGAATAATTAAACAGTATAGGTGAGTGCTCTCTTTTTCGTTTGCCAGAAGTGAACTGCATGACTGCCTGCAGTGAATGACCATCTGCATAAAGCAACTCAAAGGTCATTATTGGTATTTCCTGACCATGGCTTGGAATTACATTTTGGATGAACAGTAATGACTGTAATCTTTCTTGTTATGATTCAGTCCAGTGTTATGTGCATTATGTCTATTAATTGTGGATGTACATTAGAGTACGGCTTGCTTAGAGTGGAAACCCTTTTTCCTTTATGTGGTCAAAACGAACCCAGAATTGTCATAAACCATTATGTGCTTTATTTGTGTACAATTTTTACAGTGTGTAAAGGATAAAAGTGGGAGTAGTGACCATGCAAATACTAACATTAGGTGTTTTGGTGTTATGTTGCAGATGTTGTGAATGTATTTGCGTTCAAAGATCCCAGTTGGAATTATTAACACATATAAAAAGCCTGTTTGAGCTACATATTTATTTCCTAATGAAAAAAATAAACAGCTATTGATTGGATTTACTGTGTGTATTAAGATTGACACTTGAAAGAGACACTGTAAAAAGCAGGATAGTGGGGAATTTATATCTTTGTAATAAAAAAAACATGACAATGAACACTGAACAGAAGAAATATTACGTTCAATCTGATTACAATAGAGGCTCATCAAATCATATTCTTTCAGACCATAGAAATTCTCTCATTAATCAAGAATCTATTCAGATAGTTTTTCTTTTGTGTGAGTGTGTGAAATGGAGCACTAGACTGAACAAGTTTACCAGGATGCACTGGCCAATCATAAACTCCTAAAACCATCTACCCATTAAACAATCAAAATCTCAAAATAATTTATTTGCAGGCTATTATCTAAACATGACTGGTTTGACATAACTGAACAACTCAAATAATAATTTACAAAAATAAAATAGATTTTTCTATATTTATATTAATACCGAAACCCCAAATCAGGTTGATAACTGACTACCAATAACCAGTGCAACCATAAACTGTACCTTCATTGCAACTGAAACCCCTTTGGCTGTAATGTGACTCCATCCAACACTGAGAAAATTATAACGAGGTCAATTATAGAATAAATGTGTTTATCTCAGGTTATTGTCCCTGGGTGTATTCAGATAGGTCTATTTCAACGAAAATAAATTGTATCCATCTGCTTGGCGCTGAGAATCTTAATGCAAAAACAGATCAGAGCAACAGAAAAAATATATATCAAGCAAAAGATTACATTTGTGCAACGTTCATAAAAGGACGAGTTCCCAGTTGATTGAGAGAGATCTCATAGGCCCAGGTTGTATTCCGATCTATCCACCCAAGTCAAATTCAATGAATTACCCAGAAGCACTTGTTGTATTTCTAAGTCACACGCACAGTAGGCGCAATGCTAAATGTCCTGTTCTGTCACTGTTGTTCATGTTCATCCTCCTACTCCTCCTCTTCCTCCGAGAGAGTCGCTTTGGTCTTCGCAAATTCTCTGACTTCCTGTGGGGTGCGGATGTACACGTTTATCTCGCTGTCCGAGATGTCCTCATCGCCGGTCACCTCCACCATGGGGTTCACCGTCGTCCTCCGCCTTTTCCTCGGATGCCTGATGCAAGGGGGGACGAACAAGTGCTGTTTGCTCCAGGTTTCCACGGGGACGAAGAACTGCTCTGTATCTGCACAATCATAGGATATCCCTTCCTCCTCCCGTTGCTCATTTGTGCCCGCTGTTGGGTCCATGTCGCTGGGGCCCTGAGCTCTCTCGCCGTCCGGTTCGCATGCCGCTAAACCGGGCTGTGGTGGAGGGTGCTCTGGGTCCCTGGAGGTCTGGGCTGGTGCTGTTCCCTCCTGGCTGGCCAGAGCGGTATGTTCTCCGGGGGGAGTGTCCTGAAGGTAAGGCTGGGGGTCACTCTGCTGGGGGTCACCCTGCTGGAGGTCACTCTGCTGGAGATCATCCTGCTGTGGGTCACCCTGCTGGAGGTCACTCTGCTGGGGTTCACTCTGCTGTGGGTCACCCTGCTGGAGGTCACTCTGCTGGGGTTCACTCTGCTGTGGGTCACCCTGCTGGAGATCATCCTGCTGAGGGTCATCTAGCTGGGGGTCATCCTGCTGTGGGTCACCCTGCTGGAGATCATCCTGCTGGGGGTCGTCCTGCAGGGACTCCTGGTAGGACCGCATGGCTCGCCTCAGGAGCTCGCTCTGGTTCTCCACGATGTCATCCACGTGCTGCATGACATTGGCCAGCGTCACCTCCACCCTCAGCCAGGGGATCTCCTGGCCCAGTTGGACAAGCACCTTCTTCAGCTCCCTCACCCGCTTCGAAGCCGTGTAGTTCCGGGTGATTTTGGCCATCTGGCAGAACTTGTTCACTGTGTATCGAAGCCGTTCCCGGGTGGGCCTCAGGGACTGCCATGCCAAGAACGTGCAGGCTATCATCATGGGAACCGGCTGGCGGCCTGTCACGATCCAGGTCTCGGCTGCCAGCTCCAACAGGAACATGGATCGCTTTGTCAGAAGCCTGATGTCCTCAGACAGCCCTTTGGAGACATGTTCTGGCAGGAGTTTGTATCTGAGAAAGAGAGACAAACAGAGAGACAGAGAGAGAGAGAGAGCGAGAGACAGAGAGAGAGCGAGAGAGACAGAGAGAGAGAGACAGAGACAGAGAGAGACAGAGACAGAGAGAGAGACAGAGAGAGAGAGAGAATATCTGAATATCAACTGACTTCTGTCGGAAAAACACACATCACATACAAATGACAAGAGTGTAACCCCTGGCGCTAGGTCCACTCGCTCTGCACTGGGTGGGCCTTGAACCAAGGTTTCCAGCATGGCAGACAGACCCTCTAACTAGGAGGCTAAAGGCTGCGACCTCTAGCATTGGTCACTAGAGCATGTTTTGCCATCAGAGGAGAGAGGGTTTACTAGCTGGTCATAGAGATGCACCAGGCCTGGGCAGAAAGGACACTCACTCCTGACAGTGCGACTCCAGCATGTCAACGATGGGCGTGCTGGGAGCGTTTATCTTCAGACTCTTCATCATCTGCAGGTAAACAACGCCCAGCAGTTCTGGGTCTGACTCCAGCAGGCTGCAGATGGAGCCCATGCAGATGGGCCAGTTGCAAAGCCGGCAGCTCACCAGCACGCAGCATCCCACCAAGGCCTCTTTCTTCTGGAGGCTGACCTTGATGAAGTCGGGGTGATTGTACGCCTGCTTGTAAAAAGTCTCCGACATCTGTTCCGTGTGGATTTTCAATCTGAGGATGCGACAGAAGGCACGCAACCGCTGCAAGCCTGTTTAGATGATAATATAGATGACTAAAAAAGTGATCCACTCAATAACAGTCCTTCAGTAACAAACGACACAGCCACATTGGTATTCATTCGGCGTTATTTAACTCACACACACAGACAAAACTAATTCTGTCTCCCTCCAAAGGGATATTGAGAAAGCCGCTCAATCTTACCTTTGATTAAATTCCGACAAGGCTGTTTGTTTACGGCTGTGGTGTAGCAGTAGTCGATGTCTAAGGATAAAGAAAATGAAAATGATGACAATCAGATTGCAGGTCTTATTTTATTTTCTTTGCTGCGTGGGAAAACTTGGTTGGCAACGCCTGAGACATGATAACGGCTTCATAGCATCTTCACACCACATTCGAACCCTAGGCTTTATAACATCCTGAAAACAGAGTTTAAATCAGAATCAGGTTTTAAACGCTATGCAAGATTTACAAACATAGAGTTCACTGTGGCAGAGAAGAGCAAACAGAACATATATAGGAGTAAAAATAGTACAAAGTGGAAAGTGGGCAGTAGCTGTACAGGTGGGGGGGGGGGTATAACTATAATGAGTTAGTGCAAATAAGGATGGGTATATATAGTACAGAAGTGGGAGGGGGGGTGTTATAAAAGAGCCAGTGCTTGATACTTCAGATAGTACATGATAACAGCTTCATAGTATCTGACATTCGAACCCTAGGCTTTATTACATCCTGGAAACAGAGTTTAAAAGTGCCGGTACTTGTGCCCTGGAGCTCCTCGCTGGCGGTGGTGGTCAGCAGCCCGTCTGAGATCACAGCGCCGCAGTCTTCGCACACCAACTGCGGCTGGGAGTAGAGTTGGTCGTCCACTATGTTCTTGGAGCCGCAGCCCGGGCATGTTAAACCTGCGGTTGCCATCTTCAAGGGCTACGATTCTACCACTTTAATGAAGGTTATAGGAATTGTGTCGTTTGGTTATTTAATACGGAGTGAGTTAAAAGTAAACGCCTTCTCCTGAAAGCTGCCATTGAATTTGAGTTACGTTGGGTTTATTCTATAGCGGTACGTTCATGTCTTCTGTCCGTGCGGCAACTTAGTTTGAAATTGTTGGTTCCGTTTACTAAACGTTCTGCTGCATCAGGTTGTGTGGTTGATTGATTGAAAACATTTCATAGTTAATCACATATATCCAGGCCCTGAAGGGAATATACGGTACACTGTGAATATATCAACACATTACGTAGTTCTAAACCGATGATAAATGTTAAATCATAAATCATGTGCAAATTGATTATGCAAGCCCACATGGGCATTTTTATTTAATTGATAATTTCATCACCTCAATTTACAAGTTACAGTATTGCAGTTTAAAATAACACTTCAGTTGTACTGTAGGTATTGTAACCCACAAACGATTATGTGCATTTTGTTTCACAAAAACATCATAGCAAGAAAATGATACAATGCAAAAACTTGGTCATTTCCAGATCACTCAAAACAATACATTTCAAAAACCAGTAGTAACAGTCCTGTCTTATATGTAGGTTTGCAAGACATTCAGAAGATGTTTCTATGATCAATCAGAAGGGCAGAGTATTTACAAGAGTAAATACGAGTATCGCATAACAGTTAGGTATTCAATAGAAAGGTCAAAAGTCAGAAGAGGCACTTAAACAAGTAGAACGGCACAGTGAGATTTCGGAAGCGCATGTCCTGCGTTTGATTTGTTCCAAATATGCAAGTAATACTTTTTTTTGTTTAGTTTTTAGCGTTTAGGAGAGTTTAGGGACATCAGAATGCAAGGTGCTTCCTCTATGACCCGCACCAGTAGGTTGTCAATGTACAGCTCCAGCTCTGCGATCTTCTTGTCCTTGTCAGCCAGTTGCTTCTGCTGTTTGACCACCAGAGAGATGAGCTCCTCCTGGGTCAGCTGGGAGAACGGCCCCGTCACCGCAGGCTCCTGGACCTGGAGGGAGGAGGATCAGTCAGCTGTGTGAAAGTGTGTTGGAACAGGGGAACATCTAAAACTGTCAGGACAGTGGCCCTCGAGGACCAGAATTGGACAACCCTGCTGTAAAACAGCAGGATTTAATAACCATACTCAAGCTGTTGGGGTACAGATGTACAGTAGGAATGCCAGGCAGGTTATACATAAAACATGTATATGTTTGCTCACTGAATTACCCCAGATGTGCTTGCAAGGGATTAGTGAAATAGTGTGACGTGATAATTTGTGCAAATCGGATTATGATAAATCGATTTTGGGGTACATTATTAAAATAAAGGATTATCTTATTTTATAGGCTGTGAGGCGAAGACTCTTCCGTAAACAAATATTAGCATATAACTTAGTTAAAAACTTGAATATGTTGCAATTATTCCCTGCACTTACACTAGAGCCAGAGGCAGACTAGGATCCAAATAAACCCTGGGATTTGATGGCTGTTTTAAATTGAAAATGGAAGCATCACGGAGATTCAAACCAGGAAATGATCTAATTAGCACTCCACCCACGCTGAGATATCAGCAGTACTGTAGGTGATAAAATACTAATTTACACCTAATAGACCTCAGGTGTGTTGACTTTCTGTGTGCAATGGTCACATGGTACTGATGGGTTCTACAACATACCTTGATTTTCTCTTTAGTACCACCTGTGATGGCCTCCGATTTCTCTGGTTGCACTCCCTGGATGGTTGAGAGAGGCTGCTGTTCCGAGGAGCTCAAGGGCTTCACTGGATGGGGCCTGCAAGGATAAACACGATTCTTAAGAGAAATTGGCAGAGTGATCCTTCAAATAAAAAAAGAAAAAAAAGTGGAAAAGGCTGTGCATGAATAGATGGATGATGTGGTGTTGTGTATTGGTGCGAGAGGGTACAGCAGGTGTCTAATGGGGTCACACATCACCACTCACAGTTGTCAGACAGGGACAAGGACTGAACCCAGCACAGCATGGCTGTGCTACTGTTCAAGAGTTATCTTATTGTTGCTACGGCCTCCAGAAGAGACTCATAGTGACGAGGCTAACTTTGATCAGTCAAAACACAGAATCTGCCTCTTAGGCGGCAACAAACCAGATGATCTGGGCTCTTTGTGCGCTTTTTGAAAGATAAGGTCATACACAAGTTAACACATTCTCATGGGAAACATTTGTGTAGCCAGATTCTCACTACATTTGTCAAGGGATCATTGTGGAGCATAAGTCTGCAACAACAGATGTACTTTTCTACAACAAAAACAACAAAAAAGTATTTGAACGAGGGGATCCTATGAATTAATCGATTTTTTTTGTAACAAAAAAACAAAACAACCTTTAACAATAGTGATGTATTAGCTGTGTAGAAGCTAGCAAACACAATGTTCCATTACAGATGAACACGTACAGTAACACACACACACACACACACACACGCTTAAAATTGGAGAATGCTCTAAAAGATACAATTCGCGTTGTTAAACAAACACAAATAGCTATTCTATTCTACCGCGGCGCAGACAGGAGTTGTCACAGCTTCTACTCTCTACTGACGACTGTCTCTCTCACCTGCGTGAGGCTGAGGCAGGCTGGCCTCTCTTTCCTCCCACCTCCTCTCCTCCCTGGGAAGAGGATTCTGAGCACCTGGCCTCACATGTTTGTGACCTGGCCTGCGGCCAAACGCCCTGTCCAGACACCACCGGCTGGGGCTCAGGAGTTTTGCCCGGGGATCCATCCAGGATGGCAGGGTCAGAAAAACATTGAGTCTGGGTCATTATATTCACAGGTTGTTCCATCATGGTGTTGTTAGTGTGCTTGTTTACAGCCCTGCTGGATCCAGGGGTCTCCGAGTTTTGTGGGGTTTCCAAGGTCACCGCAGAGATGGCCTTCATCTTGGCTGGAGGAAGGGGAGCGCGGGACACCTTTGAGGATTTGCGAAGGGTGACTTCCTCATTAATGGGTCCAGTCTGATTGGGAGCTTTCAGACCCTCTCGCTCGTCACATGTTTTATGGCTCTGGGTCTCTTTTCCCGACCCTGCAACGGAATTGATTTCAAATACTACCGGGGATCTATTAGAGGGATAGTTTTCCACAGAGAGTTGCTGAACATTAGTTGTGTTGCCATCATATTCAGTCACTGTTTTGTCACGTAGACTGGAAGAATCAGGCTTTGAGGGGGCTGGACCTTTTTTGACCACTCTAAAGCCCCCAGTGGCAGATGGGATGGCACTGACATCAATGCGCTGGTTTCTATGGCTTAAAAAACCCTGCCCTTCCAGGCCCTTGGATTCCTCTCTTGTGGCTGTTGTGGAGGCTTTCAAAGGAGCAATCATCTGCACTGCACAAAGAGAATCCCTGGAGAAGAAGGACTCCTTTTCTTCTCCAGGTCTGTCGATCTTGCTCAGCATCTCTTTGGTCCTCCTCAGATCCTCCTGTGTCCGGATCTGAGTATCTGGTTTTCCTCTCAGGCTGTCTGGGGGCTGGGGAGCCGGTCGCTTGTCCTGCAGGGCGCCGCAGCGGTCAAGACAAACGCCGTCCTTGGATTGGCGGGCGTCCGTTTCCCCCCCCAACTCCACGGCAGAGTGGCTTCTCAGGGTTGGTTTGGTGGGATTGGCCGTGGCAACATTGGAGCTACGAGGCACAGACAAGCTGTCGGGGGGAAGAGGAGCTTGGCGTTTCTTTTCCGTCTGACTTGCAGATGAGTCTTGAGATGTTTTGATTCCCTGGTGGCCAACAGGGGGAGCCGTGGGGCCCTCAAGTTCAGAGGAACTGAAGAAGGGGTTGGGGGGTGCTAACATTCTGGAAGGGTTCAAACAAGAGGAGGAACTGGTGGAACAGGATGAAAGAATAACACATCATCAGTAGTACATTAAATAGTAGGACAGTCATGGTCCAGATGTTCTACAACAGTGGTTCTCAACCCTGGTCCTCAGGGCCCACTGTCCTGCATGTTTTAGATGTTTCCCTGCTCCAACACAGCTGACTCAAATGAATGAGTCATTATGAAGCTCGGCAGAAGCCTGATAATGACAATTCATTTGAATCAGGTGTGTTGGAAGGGGGAAACATCTAAAACATGCAGGACAGTGGGCCCTGAGGACCAGGGTTGAGAACCACTGTTCTACAACACAAAACATGTGAACATCAGTGCTTATAAATCCATACAATAACTGAGCACATCTACAATGCATAAGCAAATGACAGACATATTTAAAGGCAGGGTGGGCAATGTTGTTGAAGAGAGAATAGGTGAGATGTTAAAATCTTTAGGTTCTCCATGTCCTGCCTTCAAATGTTGCCTTTTAAATACATACACTTTTAAGGAATTAAAATCAAGACATGATGTAGAAGAAAGAGATCAAGATCGGCCAAGTTAACATACAGGGGTCTGTTACATACAGGGGAAGCCTCAAGCTTCTAGGTTACTAAGTTGGATGGAAATTCACAAGACAAGGCATTGAAAGGTAAAGTGAGTCATTTTCCTGGTAAAAACTAAAAAATCCTTTGAGTAATAAACAGTACTAAATACACTGGTTAGTGGAAGAAGCATGGAAAATACAGCAAGGCATCATGGATTTAGACATGAATGTGCGAGCTATGACTGCCAGACGCCAGATCTATAAGTATCTCCTGAGTCACCCTGTGTTTGTCCTCACTACACCATCTCTCCTTGGTTCAACCGCAACCACAAGCCTTTCCACGAATCAGTCACTGCAATTCAGTTCAATCCGCTAATGGTTCTTTTTTCCCGGTCGCGATCGGCCATGTTTAATACGACATCTAGTATAATGAGGTGAAATTTAACAGTTGAAGAATGGCACTGCGCCTAGCCAAAGGTGACAAGTGCGCGCACACACACACACGCGCATGCATGCATGTGTATATATGTCACAGCAGATTTGATGGCTTGCCCTTAATGAGACATTTTTTGCTAAGGCTCCATGCGCTGTCATTAGGCATAATTTTAAAAAAATGATTGGGATTTTTTGACACCAAGAGCTCACACACTCCAATTTACCATGACGATGGTTCCTCTTCAACAGAACCACAACCTCGCAAAGTTAGGTAAACATTGTTTTCCCACAAAAGCTTATACAGAAAGTACATGTCATTTTCTTTCTGACTGAACCACATTTGCACGGTGATATTAATTGGCCTCCTACACAGTCCTGAATCCAAATGAACTCTGTAAATGACATTACACAGTTTCCTGGAGAAACATTCTGTGGTGTTTTTGATGTGAGGACAATGTTAGTAGATTTTACAGTTTGCTTGATGAAAGGAGTGAGCTATTAGAGTGAGGATGTTAGATGGTTTATACACAGCAGAAGCCTGATGACCACACAAGATGTGTAACCGAGGCTAAATATAGAGTAATGATTTAGAGTAATGATGGTGTGTGTGTGTGTGTAAGAGAGAGAGCTTTGTGCAAGCCAAAGTATTCCTCAAATATGTATTAGTACTAACCTTGGCTTGACCGCTGAAACCTTTGTCGTTCGGTTGAGGGGTTCAGTAGATTGTGCAGTAGAAGTCTCCTCAAAGGGATTTGTTGAGGGGAAGTCTTCAAAGGAATCCTCAGAAGGGTCTTCTTCAAATGGGTTTTTGCCCATTAGGGCCTCTCCCCCTCTATCTTGAAGAACCATCTTCTTCTCGGCCACAGTCAACCTCATCTTCTCCTGCTCCTGTCTTCCTTGTTCCTCCTCCTCTCTCCTCCTCTTCCTCTCCTTCTCCAAGTCTGCTTCCTTTCTCCTCTCCTCCTCCAATCGAGCTCTTTCTTTCTCCTCCGTCGCTTTCATCTTTTGATCTTCCGCCCTCCTTTTCTCTTCCAACTTCTGTCTTTCCACTTTCTTTAAACTCTCTTCCTCCAACCGTTTGACGTTCTCTCTCTCCTCCTCTCTTTTTTCCTCCATTTCCCTCTCAAGTCTTTGCTGTTCCCTAATCTTTCTCTCATCTTCCTCCTCCTTCAGTCGATCTTCCTCCTCCTTTCTTCTCTCCTCTATCTTTCTCTTTTCATCGTCCTCTCTTTTCCTTTTTTCCTCCATCTCTTTAATCTTTCTTTCCTCTTCCTCCTTCTGTCTACATTCTTCTACTTCCTTCCTGACACGTTCTTCCTCCTCCAATCTCCTTCTCTCCTCCTCTTCCTTTCTCAGCTCATCCTCCTTTCTCATTTTTTCCTGTAAGTCCAACCTTTTCATTTCCTCTTCCTCCACTTTCAGTCTATGTTCTTCTACTTCCTTCCTGACACGTTCTTCCTCCTCCAACCTCTTCATTTCCTCTTCCTCCATTTTCAGTCTATGTTCTTCTTCTCTCTTCAGTCGATCTTCCTCCTCCAACCTCCTTCTCTCCTCCTCTTCCTTTCTCAGCTCATCCTCCTTTCTCATTTTTTCCTGTAAGTCCAACCTCTTCATTTCCTCTTCCTCCATTTTCAGTCTATGTTCTTCTTCTCTCTTCAGTCTATCTTCTTCCTCCTTCCTTCTTCGTCTCTCCTCTATCTTTCTCTTTTCGTCCTCCATCTCTTTAATCTTTCTCTCCTCTTCCTCCTTCCGTCCTTCTTCTACTTCCTTCCTGACACGATCTTCCTCCTCCAATCTTTTCCTTTCATCTTCCTCCACTTTCAGTCTATGTTCTTCTTCTCTCTTCACTCTATCTTCCTGCAACTTCCTCCTTCTCTCCTCCTCAGCTTTTCTCCATTCTTCCTCCTCCTTTCTCTCCTCCTCCTCAAACAACCTCTCCTGCTGCCGGACCTTCTCCTCCTCATATTCCTGTGTAGCCCTCCTCACCTCCTCCTCTATTAATGTATTTTTCCTCTCTTCTGCTGCTCTCTTCTCCTCTTCCTCAAATCTGATCTTCTCTGCATCTTCCATGACTTTCCTATGGTCCCTCTCCTCCCTCCTAATTCTCTCCTCCTCTTCAATCCTCCTATTGTCCTCTTCGACCTTCTTCCTTTCTTGCTCTTTAATTCTTATTTCTTCCTCTTTCTCCCTTCGAATTCTCTCTTTCTCTTCCGCCCTCTCCATCTCTTCTTTCATTTGCTCCTCCTCCGTCAGTCGTCTTCTCTCCTGCTCGATCCTTCTGATACTCTCTTCCTCCTGTACCTCTCTTACCCTCTTCTTTTCGTCTTCCATCGCCCTTTGCTCCACGTTCAACAGCTTCCTTTCTGGCGCCTGTTCCGCCCGTATTGACCCGCCCTCTAATTCAAGCACTTCCTCCTCCTCCTCCTGCTCCTCTCGATCCCCGATGCTCTCTTCCTCCCACGAAAAATGCTGCTTCCCAGCCTTAAGGGAGTCAACGGAGGCGACGGAGCTCTTGCGGCCCTGGGACCTGCGCAGATCCTCCATGGAGCCACGGCCTGAGCTGGCCAGGCTGAAGGTGGAGCCTGCCCGGGAGCTGCGAGCTTGGGGCTCCTCGGTGTATACGTGACTGCCGTTGATGCACAGGTTACTCTGGTCTGCGGAAGTTGCCGAGGCCTGTCTGGAACGCCCCAGAATAGAGGCAGGGCCTTGGGAACCCTTACTGTCAGAGCTGCCTGTGTGCTTATGGGTCAGGAACTTAAATTTCTTTTTACCTAGGTTGGGAAAATTAGAATAAAGGACATGGGTCATGGGTCAAATTTAATGTGGCTGTGTTAGAGTTGTAAAACTGATATCTGTAGAACATTATAATGCGTAGGGAACTATAAGGACATCTACATAAAGACTGCAAGATTGTCCTCACCCTCTGAGGAGTCTACGTTGAGTCCTGAAGATCGGCTACCAGTCAGAGAAGAGTTTCTCTCTGGCAGAGGGCCCAGAACAGACATAGACTGGGACACATTCCTCTGCAGGTTAGACTTGGGGGAGAACAATGACTTCAGCTTGTGTTTCTTCTGCTTCTCCTGCTTGTCTGCAGCTCCATCTCCCTCTGGCTCTCCTTCTCCCTCACTGTCAGTCAGGACCTGGGTGAAGGTGGGAACCACAGCAGATGCAGAGTCTGACAAGCCTTCCTTCTTCTTGCCCCGGACTTTATCCTTGAGTTTGCCCAGGCGGGAGCGCTGTTTGTCGGGTGCCGAGAGGTCGAACATGCTGGCGGTCATGTTGTTCCTCAGGAACTGGATATTCACCAGAATCTCCCCTCTGTCCTTGTCTGGCTTGCCAGCCTTATCCAACAACTTCAACCATCTGTGGAAAAGTACAGAGGACGACCAAGTTAACTAATCTGGAAGCTTCTTTATGAAGGACAGTTACAACATTGAGGGACACTCTCAACTGCATCAGTAAACCCTTTATTTGATTCATTTTTACAGTTCCTTCACTGTACATAGTAAGCCTAAGTCCCTTTTGATGATTGCTTTTTCTGTGGAAACAGAATACATATCCTAGTTTTCTGTGTGTGTGTGTTGGGGGGTGTTGAAGTAGAAAAACTGTGGAACCTGACTGATGGTGTTAAGTGCTTTGGTAGGTCTGTGCTGATGTCATTATAAGCTGTGCCATCAGTAAAAAGGAGCATTGTATTAATGTTAGACATTGTTCAAAAATGATGATGTACTAAGCTCATCAAGTTTAATTGCACTTATCCTTATGATAATTTAACAGCTGAGCTTCCTCTGCAGTAAAAAAGGATGTAATTTAAATTGGAAAGGCCATGCCCAGAAGGGTAAACATGTACTATTATCACTTAGCTTTTTTTTTTGGAATGGGAAAATAAAATTAGTCAATGGATGCATTGGACAAAAACACATTATATTTAAACAGTTTTATGCAGTCTGGATGGTCGGTTTGTGTCATCCGAGAAACAACCGCAAACTCATAAAACATCCCATAATGCTCAAGTCCTAATGGTTTAAAGGGCCCGAGTGCATGAAGTCTGTTTGTTTTTGTCATCTGAATTACTCTTTCAACATGCTTGTCTCTGAATAATAAAGAGCTGACCGAGTGTAAAAACCTCTGCCAGGAAAAACCAGGGGTGACCAGCTGACCTCACAAAGGAACACCCTGCTGAACTCTGATCTCTGGAAGGAAACTAGAAAGGACGGGCACATGATCATACTGCGTGTGTCTGTCTGTGTGTGTGTGTGTGTGTGTGTGTGTGTGCCTACAGACATCTTCTGAGAGGTTACAATAACAAAAGAGACTGGTGCCACGAATGCACATTCTTATCTTGTTTAACAACTGACAGCCTGCAGAAGGTCCAAGACAGATTGGCTGTGCTGCTGACACCATACAAAAAACAGCAACTAACAAAAAGTATAACAATTAAATGTTTCCCCCCCCAAAAAAACATGTCTGGTTAAGAGGATTTTGACAGAATTTGAATCTGCTTGTACCTACTTCATTTCTTGTCCTGTAGAAGAGAAAGATATGGAGTTAGGGGGAAAAACTGCTGACACAGCAGAAGAAGTGATGGTTGTTAAACCCGTTCATGCCAAATAAACTCCATACAGTCTATGATTGGGTCAGAAACGCATCACTGGAGTCAAACTGTATGAATTAAGAAGATCATCAGAACTGGGTAATTAAACGCCTGATCAGTGAGGTATGAAAAAAAGCTATGAGCCTTTTAAACCACTCCTCTGCATTTGTCTCATAAAACGGCTGAGCAGCAATGACGCCGGGCATGTCGTCGGCGCGTTGAGGGCCTAGCGTTAGCAAGCTACGTACACCCACGTAAGCATCCGTGTGGGAGCGGTGCACGCTCGCATGCCTCGTATAAACACGGTCTGTTTAGTTAGCGCCTCAGTGTGAGAAGCCATTGATTCCACGAAACCAGCCAACCTTCAACGCGGGCAGCCCACGCCCTCCCAGAGCCCCTCCCACATTTGGGACGAGGGAGGCTGCACCTCTTCACTACTTCCCCCCCACCCCCACCCCCCCCCCCCCACACACACACACACACACACACACACACACACACACACACGTTACAGAACGTGACATATGTAGAATAAAAGCCAGTCAGAATTGTCAGACATGAATGAGTTGGGGAACTCCCGTTTGTACTAGTCTGTTCAAGGTTTCCGACTGCCACCATGACGGTGGGCTTCCATTCTAGTGGGAGCAGCGCGATGAGAAGGAATGAAGAATAAAGAACATGTACGCTCCTTCTCACGCCGCGCAGAATGTCTGTGATAGAAAACCGAACCCTTTCATCATTCTTCTGCTTGTGAAGTCAAGCTGTATCACAGAGAGACAGCGCGTCCTTAGCTTGGAACCCGGTTCGTTCTGATGAGGGGTATATAACCGAATGTCTAATGGCCAAGAGCCAGATAATGAACAGAAGTCTGTTGACAAAGAGGAGAAGTAAGTCACTCCAGCTTTAACCAAAGGGAAGTTACAACATGTGAAAAGGTTGACAGGGTGGAGGGTGTAGAGAACATTAGTGCTGGAAGAAATGTCAGAAAAGGCCTGCGGTAACCACACCTAAAGAACTAGGCTCACGCCTTGGTGAGAAGCACAGTGCTGTTCTCAGTCAGGACAAACAGGAAAGGATGGCCTGTTTTTCTGACTCAACACTTAGCCTATTGCAGTTTGAATGGTCTTTTCAGCACATACATTTCCTGTACCCCTTGGACTCACTGATAAATTCTTCAACCCCAACTTCGCTTATCTCAACTTACAGTTGTGTGTGTGTGTGTGTGTGTGTTTCTGTGTGAGTGTGTCTTCCCTTTTTTATTGAATCCACTCTCCTATCTGTACATGACCAGGACCCAGGAATGAAATAATGTCCTAAGATAGAAGTCCGGTATAGTCTGTTTATTGAAAGATAAAATGTACCCCTTTCCCCATGTTCAACTACCAACATCTGGAATTTGAGCATCTTTTGAGCACTGTCCTGAACAAATATCTATTTTCAAAACAAACCCTCACATTTCCCAGCTTTAAGCCACATTCAGGAAATACTTCTGCCCAGACCACTGAGCCATTCAACAAATCCTTTCTTTGCCCATAAAACATAACACCTTGCTTGGAATCTTTGTCGACTTAGTTTGCACAACATTCTTCCATCCACTTGACCAGAAACCTAATTCTACCTATTTATATTAACAAGCAAATTTCACAAAAGGCTTTCGTCCTGAGCTCGGCTCGTCTCCATGGGGATTGGCAGAAAGCGTGCATACTGCAACACTGACTTATCGGCTTCGAGCAAAACATAATTCTGGTCTGCTATGATCTGCCCTTGTCCTGGAAGAGAGAATGCAGGAAACCAGTTTCTCTCGGGAATGCAAGGCTATACAGCTGGATTTGACCTTGGAAATCAGGTACAAAACAGCCCCTCAAAAAAGAACCAAACACAGAATAAGACAGCCTGCTCAGTCAACACCAATTTCCGAGCGCGTTCATCAATCAATTAATGATAATTAAAAACGGTAATTTGGCGTGCGTTGAGATAAGTAAGGTTTGTATGCAGACCGAGGAAATCTATTTGTTACGTGCAAGTATAACTAAAACATCCTACGCATTATTTAGGTTGCATTTGAAGAAATGAGCCTCCTTTCAGACACGTACCAGTGTGTTCAGGAAAGCAACAGAGGACGACAAAAGGCGAGACAGAGACAGGTCTGGCATTTAAGCCAAAGGGCAACGATAACAAAAATGTCACATTGACCCATTCCTGTCAAACAAGGAAAGAGTCCATGAGCTGTGCAGGTAACAGCGCACGTCCCCAGCCTCACTCCCCGTTTCAAAGGCCCTTCATTCTGCTGCGAGAGACTCCAGATGCTTGGCATGACACAAGAGAGGAGAAAAGATGTTTGAAGATCTGGTGGAGAAAAAAATGTGTTTACCGGAGGATAATACGAGGCTGTGTATGTGAGTGTGATTGTGCACTGGAGGTAGCCTAATGTAGGTCCACTCTAATGATGAGAGTGAAATGCTGTGAGACATCTTATCGTGCTGTGCCTGCTGAAGAAACTAGGCCTTCAGGCTAATGAACTGAATTATGCAGTAGTGCGTGTTGGAAATAACATACATGACTATTTCCAGGCATGTGGAATTCAAAAGAGCCATTGAATGTAAGTTTATGGAAGGGAAATTGGCTTTCCATCTCAAGGCTAACCCACAGTAGACCTCAGATGAAGAGTGGAGAATTCCATTTCATTCATTTGGCCAATATGCCAATCTCCCTGAAACTGCACTCTTAACAGATAGATTAGTGACTTCAAGGACATTTTGGGACCTCAGTTCAAATGACTGGGTGTCATTATGGTGTTTTCGTTTCGACTAGGACGTTGCGTTCAGTGTTTTAGTTCACTCACTCAGTCTTACTGCGGGATTGCATTGAGTTGAGCTCCAACAGGTTGACCGCGGCTTGTCCGAGCAGCTTGTCCGGTCCCACCAGAGCCCGGTGCAGGACGCTGACGCGCAGCGTACAGCGCTCCGCGTCTCCGCGCTGGAACAGCGGCAGCTCGAACGCGGCCTCCTCTTTCCACATCGGGGACGCGGTCTTCTCCGCCACGGAGGTGGCGAATTTCTCCTTGGCCACTTGCATGACGGCGTAGGCGTCGTTCGTGCCATTTTTGCCCTTTATCCTCAGGTTTCTCGCCTGAAGCACCGTTACCTGGACGCTTGTTGGATACCACTGCTGGCTCTGATCCGCCAGGGACATGACTGCCAACGAGGGTTAGAGACGCGGCGATAACCTCCCCCAAACTAGTAAAAAAGCAGCGCAAATTCCAATCAAACGCCTCGGTTAAAGTTTTACCTTACTTAGGAAACAGCTGAGTAGGCGTGGTTTACCGATGAGTGGGCGTGGTTTACCGTGGGGTGACGCATAAAGCCTTCAGTCTTCACCCTGAGCTAAAACACTCCCCCAGATTAACACACACACTAACAAATTGACTTTCGAGCTCAGCAGGAGCAGAAGACCTGAACTCCGAGACGCCAGAAAAAAAAAGAAAAGATAATTGTGCCTATGTTGATCTTTTACCCCCAACACACACACCTCCACCCCCCAACATTATAATGTCATATAATGGCCCAAATGGCTGTTCACATTCTGAAGAGCATTTCTTATTGAATTTGTTAGATTATTTATATTATTATTTTCAAGATGACTGCGCATAGAGCAAGGGACAGTTTTTTCCCAGAATATTTAGGGACCAAGAAGCCAAATAGCCTGCTTTATATCCATCCCTACTAACCCTCCGCAATGACTTAATGGAAAACCAGACCGCAGGGCTCGGTGCTTTGGCCTCTGATACCTGACAAGCGTGTGACAACTGATATGTCAGTCAGGCCTCCCTGTTGCTGCCTGCCGTCCCATGATCCAGAGATACAGGGCCTCTTCTAACTCAGTCCACCCACTTCTCTCTGTGTGGGCCATTGGAAGAGCACTGAGGAAAGAGAAGTATTTTACTGATTCACACACAACTAATCCTGGAATACTCCCAGGATGTGGGTCAAGAACCTTCTGGATGTCAGCTTTTGTTCTTTGAAGAAAAGAACACCAAATTATAATCATGGTTTTTAAATAAGTTTGTATCTTCAAATAACCGAGGGCGTGAAAAAAAAACATGCACTACAAAGAAACTGGATTGAAGAAAGAAATCATGCAATCCATGCTTTTATTCAAAGTTAAATGTCAATCGTTTACAGAGAATTTTCAGTTGCATTAGGGACTAGAAATGCTTGTTATTGTCTGGCAGGTGCCATACTTGGTGTACTTTCCACTGAAAACCACAATTATTACAAATGCCACGGCATAAATGACAAAGCATTTTGTTCAGAGAAGCAGTTTATACTGGGCACTGCACTTCTTGTGCCCACACTAAAGTCAGTTCCTCTCAGAAATATTGCTCTTACCGTTAATGTATCGCATTTACCATGAGTATGTCTAAAGTATCTAAAGAACATATCTTACTTGCCTTCCAATCAAAGAACTGACCTCTTACAAATGTCTGTCTAATA
The DNA here is from genome assembly GCA_030340665.1 of Neosalanx taihuensis. Classification (NCBI taxonomy): domain Eukaryota; kingdom Metazoa; phylum Chordata; class Actinopteri; order Osmeriformes; family Salangidae; genus Neosalanx; species Neosalanx taihuensis. Next base: position 1,688,439 of record CM059311.1, read on the forward strand.
TCTGTTTAATAAATGTTTTTGATAAAGTCCACACCATTTGTTGTTGTTGTTTATTGTTTGGGTCCAGTTGAGCACATCATCTAATAAGTCATTTTACAGCAGCTTTGGCAGATAGTGTGTGAAGGCTGACCTCTGCTGCACATGATGGGGTATTTCACTTTTTTCAAATGCCAGGAGGCCTCAGAGATGTTGAGAAGACCTCATCAAAGCAGAATGACACCACACCATGTGTACTTATAGATCTGTAGACGTGTGTTTCATAAAGTTGCATAGGTTTCTGTCTAGGTTCAAAACACCACTGTAAGCTGGGGGGAGGGAGGGTGGGGGGGGGACATTGAATTCCTGTGCAATGTTGATAAATATGAATTTAACTACGCTTTGACCATTCTTGCTCTATTAAAAAAATTAAAGCAATTCCACTATTTGGTTAATATGAATTAAATACAACATTGAGATGCCATCTCACACACACAACAAAAAAGCCTTACAATGCATCTTATATACTCATATGATTCCATCGGATATTCGGTCTATGTTCTTGGTGGTTCCTTGGCTCACCTAGAACTCTGATACCTCAGCGAGGCGTGTTTCCCACAGTAGAGATGCTCTCCTACCCAGAAGTGGCCCCTCTTCAGCAGGGTCAGTCCACAGTCCTGACACGTGTAACACTCCTGGTGCCGATAGCGGCCCTCGCTGATCTTAACGGCCTGCGTGCTGCGGAGGCAGAAGAGAGAGAGAGAGAGACTCCATCATCTTGAAGGTTGTGGACGGAATGCTAATATCAAAGGGCTATCTTTTCCCGTGGTCCTCCATGATCTGTTGGAGTTTAACTACCTCCAGGTCTGGGAGAGACGGGTGGGGAGGGCAGGGAGGAGAGAGCGTGAGAGGGAGGGAGGAAGGTTGAGGGAGGGAGGGGGGGGGGTTGAGGGAAGGTGGCAGGAAGAATTAACGAAACGTCCCAACGTACACGATCAGAGTGCCACAGCTTTCGCAAGAGCGGAACCTCTGCACCCGGAAAAAGGGGAGGAGGTTCCTGGGCTGGAGCGCTGAGGACGACGTCTCATCTCGAGTCTTGCCTTGTCTCGTTTCTGAAAACAGACCAGTTGAAAAGCACAAGTGACTGGCCTAATCGATGGCTGACCATTACTGCAGGGTACCCGTCTGTCCTTCAAACCCCCTTAAACAAGGGCAGGTTGTAAAGGGAAGGTCTTACGTCTGCAGTCTTGCTCCAGAACTTCCTGTATCAGGTTGAAGGTGTTGGATTGGCGAGGAGGTGTGTCTTTGAGTCTGATACCCTTTAAGACCTCCGGAGTCAGTAGTGGAGTCTGTCTGGGGACATCAACACTAAGACCATGACAGAGAGATATGTGATACTATAGCCTGCTTAGAAATAACGTAATATAGCATCTGTAAAAAACACCTTAATAAATTCAGGATGTTTCATGTTTTGTCATGTTTTAATGGTATACCCAAGGTTCTGCACGTTACTTGACATTAGTGTTGAGATCCTGTAGGAAGCAGGTGTTACCTCTGGGTGTTTTCTGGTTGGCCCTCGATCTTCACAGTCTTCCTGTTTGGAGAGCTTCCAGCAGGCTTGACTGTCTGTTTCTCTACTGTGTGAGAACACTGGGCATCCTCCGAGTCTGGCAATCCATCTCGTCTGACTTCAGACACCTTTTGAGTTAACATCTGTAATTAACAATTTCAAAGGGTACTTTGAAGACATCTGTATTTTCCTTCTCAGAACAAGCAGAGATCATTGAATGAAAATAGGCACGTTTGGAATTCGGTGCAAAGAAAAATTAGGACCAACCGATTTTTGACTGGCTGGTTTTCGTGGAGACACTGTGAGATCTTGCGGCTGCCTGATGATGGCTGCATTTGGTCTGAGAAAGATTAGAGAACAAATGCAACACTGGTACGTTCTCATCTGGTTCAAAGACTGTTTCTCTCTGCCCACATCCTGAGTACACAGGTATCTCCACAGTACCTGTTAATGAGCAGCGTCAACACGCTTCCTGAGTTCTTTATGCTGTTATGAGCTTGAACATGAAGCATCCTTGCAGCATTCTCTCCGTTGATCTCCACTATCACGTCACCCACACGCAAATCAGCCAGCTCGGCCTTGCTCAACGCATACACCTTCAAACCACACATACAGGATTTAAATAATAATATATATATATATTTACGAATATTCAAATAGTCTCATTGGTCTGTTTCGAGCTACCTTAGAGATGGTCAGAACTCTCCGGAAGTCCAAGCCCCCGGAGAGACGGAACCCCCACGGCGGAGGTCCGGTGAGAGTGACCAGTGACGTCATCCGGGCCCCAGCCTCCAGGTCCCACCACGGTGGAGATGCCAGAGAAGAGGTCACCTTTCCACCCTGCAGCGTTTCAAGGTCTGCAGCAGGAACCTGCCTGGAGCCCCTGGTTTGAGTTTGGGTAAGAGGCTACAGAGAGACAGCCCACATGTTCTTGTGAGATAGCAAACCTCCGCCCAGGAGCATCTATATATATAATGTTCTTCAAGATCTAATCTTCATGCTGAGTAGACCTACTGTACACAGCTTTGCTTATGAAACCTCTTTGGTCACGTTCACCACATGTTCTTTTCTGGTTCTCATGAAAACTAAAGACCAAGTACCAAAACTGAGAACCAGTCACATTCCAATATCTTTAACAATACAAGGACTTAATCGTAGCTGGTAGCTTCTGTAGTGGCCTGGATTTATTTAGCTTTTATTCATTTTAGATGCATAATGGGAACAATTAAAAATCTCATTTGAACCATAAACAGAGACACCCTTTTAGTAACAGGGTGTTCCTAAAAGTAAATAAAATCCAAAATGAAATATTTTCATGCTCAGGTCTTAAGAACTCAATTTGATCACGGTCCCAGTTGATTACATTAAATTAAACACAACATATTAAATTCCACATTAAGTCCAGTATTCAGACTGAATGTGAGGCTCCAGAGGAATCCTTCAAATGAGTAGTTATCAGGTTACCAACACTGTACCTGTGAAACCTCATCTTCTTATCATTACAGCTTTAATGTTATTCAATGAACGTGATTTAATGGAAGATATCCCTTAATTCAAGCCAATAGAAGACATACCTTCCATCTAAGCAGGCTTTATCTGATAACTGATACTTTCCCGCTAAAAAAACGTTCTGAACCTTCATTGCTACTCGAGCATGGGAAACCAAAATCTTTCCAGTTGCTATTTTGCTCACGCAGCTCCTTCCGGATTTCCTCTGGAACATCCGCCCCACCTAGAACACTGTGGGTGTATGTGGGTGCTCAGGAGAAGAAGAAGTAGGCCAGGAAGGTGAGGATGATCAGGGCCAGGATCCAGTTGACTGAGTGGATGTAGACGATGACCAGGTCGATGTCAAAGAGCCAGCCTCTCATGTCGCTAAGGTCCAGGGCGTCTAAGGTGAATCCAGCGGGAGCAAAGTGCCACCTCCTGCCTGCCGCTGCCTGTCTCTGGTACCCTGTGTGTGTGTGGGGGGGTATACCTTAGTCAAGCAGGGAGATAGAGCCACTATGGAGAATTTTATTGTGGCTACTAAATGGCCAACACATTGACAAAAACGGCATTTGAATATTAATAATAAATGTGAGGGTGAGACGCTATATTTAGTGACTGAACGCTGGCTGTGTTCGTCTCACCCCAAAAGACCCCAAAGTGCTTCCTGCAGCTGGGCAGAGGCCATTTTGAACACGTGGCTTTCTGGAAGTTCTGCTTCCGGCTCTGGTAGGCCTTAGGGAACAAGGTCTTAGCTGATTGGTTGAGCTCTGAGGGCAAAGGGTGACAGGAAAAAAATATTTTAAAAGGATTAAACAATATATATATGTGTAAATATGTGTGTTTATAACATTTATAATACACGTTCATCCACACTCAAAACATTTTTAATTAAATAAAAGGTTTAGTGTGGATGTATGGTGCATGAATACTTTGTGTAGAAGGGGGCTGTGTTTGGGCACGAGCCGTACCGCTCACCTTTCTGGAAGAGCGTGTGCGTGATGAGGGTGCGGCAGAGGGGGCAGGGGGTGCTGGCGGCCCTGTTCTTGGCCAGGGTGCGGAGGCAGGGCTCGCAGAACACGTGGCCGCAGGGTTGGCAGGTGAACGGGCTGTAGTAGACGTCCAGACACACGGCGCAGGTGTAGCCCTGCCGGTCCTCCTCCTCGCTGTCTGTCAGCCCACCTGACACGCTCTGGAGGATCAGACAGTGGAGAATCCTTGAAGCGTTGTCATCACAACACCCTCAGAATACTCCTCGACTGCTAACCCACTGAAAACAATTAGCCTCGCCGCTACCGTGGTAGGAATGGAATACATCTGCAGTCAACGCCGTTTAAATGTTTGACCGCAAGCTAGTTTTAGGCGACGTGAGGATCGTTAAATTAGCATTCCACCTAGTGCAGTCTGTATCAATGATACAGTGAACCAAACCTCAGAAATACCCAGCATTACCCTCTAGAATCTTGAGTCTAGATAATCCCTCCCACAGTCATGACTTAGCTACAGGCTCAGGATCCACTACATCTGAATAGCTGCATTCATCTTTGCATCTCAAAAGGTCAGGCCGGGCGCCCAGGCCAGATCATCCTGTCTCAATTGGTCAGCTCCCAGAAGCACATTCCTAACCCTACCCCACTGGCTGAGAGGAAGTTGGTCTATGACAGGGGTGTTCAATCCCTGGTCCTCTGGAGCCCCCGTCCTGGCAGTTTTAGATGTTTCCCTGCTCCAGCACACCTGACTCTATTGAATGATCATTATCAGGCTTCCATAGAGCTGGATAATGACCCAGTCATTAGAATCAGGTGTGCTAGAGCAGGGAAACATCTAAAACTGTCAGAAGGGCGGCTCTCAGGGACCAGAATTGGACACCCCTAGTCTATGTTTACAAACTCCAACCATCAGCTCTGCTCTACATCACCACCATGTGGACATGAGAGGTATATATGAATAAGGCCAATGTCTGACCCCCTGATTTTTTTTACTATATACTTCTCGGGAATCGAGCCCTTCTTGTTCGTTGTTGAAATTCACATGGTGATACATGTTATCAAAAAGTTGACGTGATCAAACTGGACTGTGATCTTCCAGGGAGCTTCTCACTATGAGGAGCCAGCCGTGCTCACCTCCTTCCATCCCCAAGCCTCACCTGCTCCTTCTCCAGCTGGCTGTGAATCCAGCGCTCCCGCCTCCTCTGCTTCCTCCTCTGGCTCTTCAGACGGTTCTTCTGCCTCTTGCTCAGCCTCACGAGGCCTGGTGGGGCCGTGGACCCAGGGGGGAGCAGAGCCTGGAACTCAGCGGAGGATCCCTGCACCTCCAGGCTCCCCCCCTCCGCCTCCTCCTCCTCCTCTCTGTCCCGCTCTAGCTCCGTCCCTGGGCGGCGGACCACGGCTCCTCTCGGGGAGACAGGAGGAGAACCAGAAGCCAGGGCTGTGCGCGCTGGGGTCAGCCTGCTGGTATGGGGCTGTAGGCTGGTCTGGGGCTCCTCTGTGTGGGGGGCTGGTCTTCCCTCTTTACAGACAGGCAACAGGCCAGGATCTTTTGGTGACCTATCAACCATGTTGTGAAGTTGGCTGGTGTTGGTTGCTTGAGAAAAATGGGGAGACTGTTCCCTCCAACACCTTAGCTGTCCTTCCATACCATCCATGAGGCTTGACTGAGAGAGACCTAGAATTCTACTGGATGTTTCCAACTCTGCCCTGCTCCTCACACCGGAAAAGAAGCCCTTCTTCAGTGGGAGGGTGAAGGGATCGCTGGCCTCAACCGACTGGGCGACTTGGCTGTCTGTGAAACAATCAAGGGCGTCGAGGTGGGCCGTGATTGGTCGGCTCTCCAGGCTGAGGCGGGGGAAAGAGGCGCAGCAGAGCTGGGAGGTCTGCTGGGAGCATGCCCCCCCTGGATCAGCCTGCAGGCACCCCTGGCCTCCTCCCCCCACACTTGGCGTCCGTGCTCTGGCCACCTGGAGGGACTGTCTGTGATCCTGGTCCACCCGGCTCTTGTTGAGGTGCACGGTGATCTCTTGGCCACACGGGCACTTGGTCTGATTTATAAAATTAAAGCCCCCCAGTCGAGCACCGCAACTCAGGCAGTTCAGCCGTCCTACTGTCCAATGGGCCTGTGGAGAAAGACCGTATCGGTGAGGATTAAAGTATGGGATAGCCCTGGATGTAGCCATGGCTGGCTGGGCACATGGGAAATCGGACCAGAAAAGCCTGTTTCAGATCTCGACCGGGTAAAGCCACTGGAATGATGCCTGAGGGATTTTCATGAAGAACCCCGACACTATTCAAGCTACTAAGCTAAGTTCATGTTATTTTTTCCATCCAAAAAAGTTGCATTGGTTACCATGGCAGCGGGATCAACCATGTAAACACTCACTTACCTGGTACACGGATGTCAGAATCCACTCAGGTAGCATTTCAACATTCACATGCCAGACAGTGCACCTGGCTTCTGTGTTGTCACCTGCCACTATCTGATAGAAGATAGAAGAACCATCTTGATTAACTTGACTTGGTTAGTTTCAGAACAATGTGACCAAACATTTGGACTAATACGCAAAGACATTTAGATGAGTATACCAGTGATTGAATGGGTTGTGCCACATATCTGTTTAATTTATTTATGCTGACTAGAAAAAAAGATGTATCATAAATCTAAGTGTTATAGTTCACTAAGATACAGTGGCACTATTCTTGATCTAGGTCAGATCAGGTCTATCTGTTAAAAGGCAGATGATTAAGACACAGAAGGTTAAAGAAAGTTCAGGCCACAGATAGCGCTGCACATTGTACCTAACCAACATATGAGAGTGATCTTCTGGGTCATATACCTGAAGGCTTAATGACAATACTACTCTGGGTCGTATTCCAAGTAGATGCACCCTTTATAGTACCAATGAACAGGGCAGTTCATAAGCTGTTGTAGGCTTTTACAACACAGTGTTGTAGTACATAAATGAATAAATGTACATTAGGGTGCATCAAATTTCAATGGGAAAATTTTTATTTAATAATATCAATTTGGCTGGCATTCCACTTTTTTCCAATGAACATAAAAATGTCTTCTGCAAAGTTTTGAGGAAATCCATTGAGATTTAGGGGTGCCACCTCACACGTAAACTTTTGTACATTTTCGGAAAATGTGAAATTTCTAGCCTTAATTGCCAAAAGGTTTACCTGGAAATGTTAAGTACAGTGAACTTCTATACAACAACATTCTCTATAGGGTTATCAAAGTAAATATATTTGTCTGCCCTTTGGGCAGATATGGTATTTCTCAGAATTAAACTTTCAAGATTCTCCATTAATTTGCTCTATTGACAAAATGAATGGCAGTCAATGGGACATGTTCAGGTGGACTTACCCTGAATTTTATGTAGCAGTGATGGATATCGGACACACATATAAAATTTAAACAATTGATTGTTAAACACAAGGGGCAATAGTGACACATTTAAATAACAAACTATTGGCAAGTTCACTAGAAAATCTTGATTGCTCAGTCTACTGTGCTAGAGTCTGCTCTACTGAGCAACATCACCAGGGAGACCAAATCTGAACTGAACCTCACCAGTGTGTCTAACCCCAGATTTGTCATTCCACCTGCCACCCAAGAGTAACCCTCCTATTCAGCTTGCGTTTGCAGTGACAAAGGTTTGGGTGTTGGCTACGGTCATGTTCAACCACCTGCAGCACATTCTGCAGGTGTTGCTCCTTCCTGGCCACTGAGACAAAGTCAGATTTACATTTTACATTTATTCATTTAACAGACGCTCTTATCCAGAGCGACTTACAGCAAGTACAGGGCCAATCCCCCTGAGGCAAGTAGGGTGAAGTGCCTTGCCCAAGGACACAATGTCATATAGCCACAGCCGGGGCTCGATCTCACAACCTTCCCATCATGAGGCCAACGCCTTAACCCGCTGAGCCATCTGAACCCCGATGTGAGCTTGACGCCACGCTCGGCACAGTCATTCGCCACATTCATTGCACAGACAGTCGGACACTGACCTCACTTTTTTTAAACGCAGCATTGGTAGCCCATTCTTTCACATCCAGAGACAGGAATGCTGGATCAATGTGCAGCTGGTGCATCCCAAACCAACAATCTTCATTGGCGAGGTCAGTCAAGGTGGTTGTTGCCAAGAGGGTGGGAAACTTTGGCTTGCCATAGCCAGTTCCAAAGCGCTGCTGGGGGACATGCATCGGAAGATCAGCAGGCTTGTGCTTGTCATCGATGGGCACCTTGCTGCTGAAGAGAGCCAGGGGAAGCATCTCACCTGTTGTATTGCAATGCAGGCTGCTGTCAGATGGCCAGTGTTTGATGGTGTCGTATCAAATGCCATGTTGACAACCTGGTCAGTGCAGCACCGGTCTTCTAGCAACTTGCATGTCAACCGGACAATAATAGCTCCACATGCCTCATGATTCTTATACACAGGGACAACAAGCAGTTTCAAAAGCAGTTTCAGCCGCAGGGACCCGCTCCAGTCCCCAACCACCACTGTAAGATGCTCCTCACTGACAGTCTCCAACACTTGGCGTCTTGCTCGGTCAGCTGTTGCATAGGATGCAGAGATGTAAAAAAATCACCACCTGACTCTGTGACCAGGGAATGCGTGAAGGCAGCCTGTTGCATTGGAGACATCTTCAACCTTGCAGCCAGTGACACAACACTTGGTCGGCTAATATATATATATAATATAATGTCAGGTGGAATGACGACGTTTGTTCCACTCTTCTTAAGGTTCAGAGATGGTTTGGCCTCAGATGGTGGACAGACTGTGTTAGATCATCCTCCGGCTCCTCATCACTTTCTGACACCAAGGTGGACATTTCCATCTTCTCCTTCAGCTCCTTTTCACAGTGGGACTGCCTGGCTGCTGCGGCAGCATGCCGCGCCTCTCGCCGCTTCACCTTGAGCTGTAGCTTTTTATCTAATGCACCAAATGTGGCCACTCTGGCGGTCTTCATGCTGGCCAAAAAGCTTGGTCTTCAGGGTTATCAGTCAGCTTCTCAACATTTGGAGGCGACAGTGGAAATGTGGCATCAAGTCTGCACTCCATTTTCTCCAATTGTTTTACTGCAGCCTCACTGACTCTATCTATGACTACAAATCTTTCAAATTACAAAGACAAAACCACATATTTGGTAGTAATGTATAATAGGAATATAAATAACAACAAAAAACAAAAAGATCACCTCAGATTTCTTAAATTGCAGTCTTTGTTTACCTTAAATCTCCATGGCAACCACTGAGCACTGTTCACCACTTTATTCCACAAAAACAGGTGTGGTGGCACCCCTAAATAATCATGGATTTGATTTTTTTTTTGCATGTGTTGTTTTTACATATATTGGAACACTTTTAACACCCAGCCATATCAAAATTCAAGAATTGTGTTTTTTGATGCACCCTAATGTACATACAGATCCAGAAAATCAGCTTCACAAAGCTAAACATGATTCACTGGTTGAAAAACAGTCACCCACCTGATACAGGCATGCTGAGTCTATGTAACTTTTACGACATTTTCGACAGCGTAGCATTGCTACTCCATTCCCTGGACACTCCATAGATATTCTGTGGCAGGCAGATGAAGATGGGAGACATGAAGAAGAAGAAGAAGATCAATAATGGGACCAGTGTAATGACCTGGTGTTACAATATAGAGCTCCAATGCTGAGGTCATTAGAATAGCAGGTGATCAGTACAGTATTAAATACATTTGTGGCTTTCACTTCGTCCAAAATAACTATTAGGACAGGTTTGGCATGAGTTATAAGACAAGCTAAACATCTCTGACCTTTTTAACCTGCATTCAGTCTAAATGGCATGATTAGTCTAGTGTATCATACACTGTATGGTTACTCACCTAGGCTAGATTAGGTAACCGTGCTGTACAATAATACAGTAGAAAGTTAGATGGCTACTATATCTACAATCTATAGTCAAGAAAACTTGACAAAAATGACTATTTCGCACACGGAGGCACAACAGGTTTAAAGTAGCTCGTCAGTAAGTCGGTCGGTCAGGCTGTCTGACTCGATATTTAGCCCACTGAGGTGAGGACTGAGCCGGGGGCAGAGAGTGGGTCAGGTCGGTGTTGATGTTGTGGTCCTGGCTGTAGCCATGTGGTCAACTTAACACAATAATAAACAGGAATAAACACAATAAACACTTATGACAATAAACAGAATATTAAATGACGGGGGTGTATAGTAATTTACCTTGGATACTGAAAGTAAAATTTGCCACCTTTACAGTAGGAAACCCCGCTGGTTAAACAGTAAGGAGGTCGGTTGATACTGGGGTTACTTCAGGGACAGTGACGTCATTGGTCAGAGTGATTGACGGAAAGCCAAATAGTCCAAACAGAGCTGAACGTCTAGAGCAGGAAAAGCGCTTGCAGAAGTAGACGTGCGCCAGGTGGCAGCATTCTGACCTCTATCAATGTGTCAAAGAGTCAGATGGCTCAGCAGGTTAAGGCGTTGGCCGCGTGCTCAAAAGGTTGTGAATTCGAACCCCGGCTGTGGCTGTGTGATGTTATTGTGTCCTTGGGCAAGGCACTTCACCCTACTTGCCTCGGGGGGGGGGCTGTACTTAATGTAAGTCGCTTTGTATAAAAATGTCTGCTAAATGAGGTATTATTTTTTAATAAAACACAATATGCTTGTTGGTCTCGTCGAGTTTGATTAATGACCATTTCTATAATCACTTACCGGTACCATCCATCCATTTGAGCCTAGTCCATGAAAACAGCCACTATACAAACGGTATAAATGATCCCAATGATGCAGGTTAACCTATACACCTAGGCAGGGGGAAATAAACGAGGCAGGGGTGGGTATGTAGCCTAACTGGTGTCAGGAGTTTGCTTTCTTTCCAAACTTGTTGCTTCCCAAAGTGGAATATATTAGACTGCTTGCGTGCGCACGCCCTCATCTATCAGACCAAGGGGATTGAATTGACGTAGCCTATTTTCCATCGCCAGTATAAATATGCCTCCGGATTCGTCGACACTCGCCGACACACAGAGGCTGCAGCCTCCTTGTTCATCTGCTCTGCAGGCGAGGTGAATCAGATCACCATGCGCTCTCCAGAAAAGCAAGCTGGAGCATTTTGCGCAGGGGAACCTCGAAGTACGAAGTGACTGAGGAACGTTTTACAAACAGCAAAAAAAGTTTCGACAATGGAGATAACAAACAACACCACGACCTTCTGGTTTTCAAACGGCAGTCTCGAATACGAAAACAAGACCGACACCGCCAAGGAAATTGAACTAAGTTACCAAATCATCGCCTCCTTTCTCCTGTCCGCTCTCATCCTATGCGCCATATTTGGGAACGCGTGCGTCGTTGCCGCCATCGCTTTGGAAAGATCGCTCCAGAATGTCGCTAACTATCTCATCGGCTCTCTGGCTGTCACTGACCTGATGGTGTCGGTGTTGGTGTTACCCATGGCAGCGCTTTACCAGGTCTTAAACAGATGGACTCTCGGTCAGGTACCGTGTGAGATCTTCATCGCTTTGGATGTTTTGTGTTGCACCTCCTCCATTCTGCACCTGTGCGCCATCGCTCTGGACCGGTACTGGGCTATAACCGATCCCATCGACTACATGAAGAAACGGACCCCAAGAAGAGCTGCGGTTCTCATCAGCGTGACTTGGCTCGTGGGGTTCTCGATCTCCGTCCCACCCATGTTGATCATGCGGTCGCAGCCCATCGGCGAGGCGGAGGAGATGCCCGATCCGATGAAGTGCGAGATAAGACAGGATCCCTGGTACACCATCTATTCAACTTTCGGGGCGTTTTACATCCCGTTAATCCTCATGCTGGTTCTATACGGACGGATATTTAAAGCGGCCAGGTTTCGAATCAGGAGAACGGTGCGCAAAACCGACAACAAGAAAGTCTCCGACTCGTGTTTGGCGCTTTCTCCGGCTCTTTTCCACAAGAAAACAAACGGAGAGCCTGGAAAGACGTGGAAAAGGAGCGTGGAACCCAAGCCGAACCCGCGCGCCAACGGCGCGGTCAAGCACGCGGAGGACGGCGAGTCGCTCGAGATCATCGAAGTTCAAAGCGGCGCGAGGAACCACCTGCCGCTGCCCAACAACACCCCCAATTCCGCGCCACTTTTCGAAAGCAGGCACGAGAAGAACACAGAAGCGAAGAGGAAGATCGCCTTAGCGCGGGAACGCAAGACGGTGAAGACCCTGGGGATCATCATGGGGACTTTTATTTTCTGCTGGCTGCCGTTCTTCATCAGGGCGCTGGTCATGCCGTTCTGCAAAACGTCGTGCTTCATGCCCTGGTGGCTGGAAGACGTTATAAACTGGTTGGGTTATTCCAATTCCCTCCTGAACCCCATTATTTACGCGTACTTCAATAAAGACTTCCAAAGCGCTTTCAAGAAAATCATTAAGTGTCATTTCTGCAGACCATAAACACCTAAAAACATATTGTTTATTTGTGTGTAAGAGAGAAAGAGAGAAATACTGAACAATATAAGATGAAACAATTATATTAAAGTGTTGGAATTCTGGTTTGTTCAGAATTGGTTCTGAGACTGTTTTTACTTCTGGTGCGAAGAGGTTAGTTTGGAAAAGAGGGGTCAGGTGACTTAAAAAGCATCGGCGTTTGATCATGAAAACACAAAATAATGGTTATTATTATGATCATGTTGGTGTCAGAGGGATTTACGTGGTGGATAAATCTGTCATTATTACGCCTGACTGTTTATGCTCATGACAGACGTGCTGCTTTGTAGTGATCAATAAATCATTTCAGACACCTGCGTTTGTGTCGATATTCTTCAGAAATGTGACAGTGAAACCTCAAATAAATTAAATACGCGAACAAAGTAAACGGTTGTAACGTGTTTGATTGACAAATTACGTTTGCCAATGTTAGGCCTAATTTATTTTAATATATTTTATTTTTAAAGTATAAGAAGGAAAAAAATGGGCACATACTGGGTTTGTACTGACTACATTCAAGATCACCACAACGATATAATAACAATAACCTTCAGATTCAACATATCTTAAATTAGGGCTACAGCACTAACATTGTAAAGACCAATGAAAGGGCATGATTACTGGTGCATTTATATTACATGTAATAGATGTATTTACATTTCAGTGTGTGTAAGAGAGAAAAGAAAGAGAAATAGTGAACAATATAATATGAACAAATTATATTAAATAGACCGATATTAACTATAGAAAACGGGGAAAAATGTAAATGGGCAATAGAGTTCAGCTGCTGGATAACTGATGTGGCAGATAGGCCTTTAGGCATCGCACGACTGAATATCATCCCTGAATATCAAAGGGCACGTATGCTGGTACATACTTATGGGGATATTTAATAGATATATTTGAATGCTAAACGTGTGTGTCGGTGTGCATGTATATATGTGTATATATGTGTGTGTGTGTGTGTGTGTGTGTCTGTGAGAGAGAGAGAGAGAGAGAGAGAGAGAGAGAGAGAGAGAGAGAGAGAGAGAGAGAGAGAGAGAGAGAGAGAGAGAGAGAGAGAGAATGTGAGTGATGGAAATTATCTCAATTGGAGCTATAGAGAACCTGAGAAAAGAAAGAACGGGTCTCAAATGGAGCTATATCGTGAATGCTTGGGATTTGATTACCGCCATTATTAGGATAGTCTTATTATGTTTCTGGGAGCGATATGTGATCCAGTGGAGCATTAGCATAGCTACAAAGCTGATCCATTTGCATGGAAGGAAGCAATGAATCTCAACCTCCCACTTATCCCAAAGATAAACATAAAACAACACAAGTACACAGCACCTGTACTGAAGTTTCTAACTGTTGAACATATATCTACAATTATATTTAATTGGTCTATATATTCCTGATGTTCATCTACTACTGTTTACATTTACATTTGTTCATTTAGCAGATGCTTTTATCCAAAGCGATTGTATTGTTTAAAATATATACTTGCTGCACATCTACATTTGGGTCCATTAACTTGAACCCATCCAACAAATACTAGTCTGAAATGAAAACATGACATTTACTGCTGTGTCATACATATATGATTGTATAAAAAGTGACCCATGTTAAGGCTCTTAAACTGTTCCTAAAGCTAAATTAAACCCATGAGGCCAGTTTGTCCAAAACCTCTCAACGGAACCGAGGATGAGGAGCAGGCACGTCGCCATAGCGACACTCGGGGGACTGCAGACCTTGGGTCTGAGGGGCAATTATCTGATCAAAGACCAGATACAATGCAGGAAAATGGAGGGGGCCCACGTGCGGGCCAACAGCTGGACCCACAACACCATCCTTCAGGACCCAGTTGTTGTTTTCGCCCCCCTGACTTCCAGACGCAAAGGCACACCCTAAGACCCCTCAGACACAAAGGGCAGACCCCTGCCCCCCTGTTCCCCCCGCCCCCTTGCCCTCCTATTACCGAACCACCGCCACCATTTCATCCATCTTACTTCCTCATTCACAGACAATATCTGGTGCTTGTCAGCTGCACAATGTTCTCTTTGAGTTGCAGCCGGCACAGGTATCATTTCGCCGTACGAGACCACTGCCTCCTCAGATTCCTGTGCAATCTGTGTTCTTAAACACGAAGTGCCCTTGGCAGCAATTCACTGCGTGCATTGGAGAAGGGGGAGATGTTGGGGGAGGGGGGGAGGGGGCTGTATTTCATCCACGTTCGTTTGAGTTGCCCTGGTGAAGGTCTGAGATCCTGCCTGAGGTGATCTCCTGTCAGGAACATTATGTTCCCGTGTCTCAAGTGAACTTATGAAAGATGAGAAATCTCTTGAGTCAACCTCTATCTGTGTTCCATTGGTTTTATTCTGAATAACTTCCAGGAAGGATGCGAAGTATAAGGAAAAATGTCTTATTTTGCTGAATCAATTTAAATTGTAATTGAACCAATACTGTTTCAGGCATGAACATGCTTTCCACACAACAGTTCAGTTATGATTCTGTAAAGTTTCTCAATCATGACCCACACCAGGAGCAATAATGTCCGTACACTGAATCTACCACCAGCGAAATATCTGAGCATATTCCTCTGGATCTGAAAGAGAACTGTTTCTCACTGGTTTAGTGAAACATCTCATCCTTTCATTCACCCATGTCCCATATTCTCTCTTTCCTCTTTCACCCCAGTCCTCTCATCCAGCCCCTCTCACCCAGCCCCTGTCATCCAACCTCCATCATCCAACCCTGTCCAAGCGGCCTACTGTACCCTAACACAGGACGTGGCAGGGAAAGGTATACGCGCAAAATCAAACAAGAGGGTCTTTGTAGTGTAGCTGTTTGTACTTTCGGCAGGTGCTGTCACCCTCCGCCCCCCCCGCTACTCCCCCCCCCCCCCCCCCCCCCCCCCCCTTATCTCACAAACCTGCGATCCTTCCCAAAGATGATGTCACAGACATGAAACACACTGGCAGGGGAGGAAGGGGCGATCGCAGGCTGTCTTTAAAACATTTTATGAAGTCGTTGAAGTGATGCACTGCTGCAAAGTATTTACAGATAGTTAGCACGGTACTCCCTGGAGAAAACCCCCACTACGAAGTGCGCAACACAGCGCTGCAGACATGGCTTTACAAACTTTACCAAACAAGGACCTGGCAGCGAGCGCTCCTCAGAGTTAAACAATAGGAGTTATTGTTTAACTTTGAGGAACGCTCGCTGCCAGGCTCTCCATCAGAGCTTCAGTCTCTGTGCTTCGGAAAGATGAAGAGCAGAGGAGCAGAACAGGTGTCGAAGGTCATTTTCTCTCGATGCTTCTCCTCTCCCTGGTGGGTTTCAAGAGAGCGGAAAGCAAAGCGACTGCTTTTGGATTCAGTTGTTGAAATGAGGCAGTCATGCACCGCAGTTCAAGTTCATTGTTTAGTCATCTTACGCTCTCTCTCACACACACACACACACACACACACACACACACACACACACACACACACACACACACACACACACACACACACACACACACACACACACACACACACACACACACACACACACACACACACACACACACACACACACACACACACACACACACACACACACACACACACACACACACACACACACATAGATGCATGGATCCAGCAGGATAGCAATTAAGAAGGACTTTCAATTATGAAATATAGATTAGCAATCAGCATTTTAAGCAGAGGTTCAGATTTAAACGGTTATTACTATGTGGTCGCCACACGGGTTGCGTTGGAACTACGATGTCACACAGTGAGACTGAAGAGTATAATTGCAGGTCTGGACAACACAATCTCACGCATCGCACAACTGAGTCACACGGAGGGCTTAGGACTGTGGAGAAAGGTCTTGTATTTTGCTGAGATAGCTTGGTACAAACACTCTCAAATCAATATTTCACATGGATAAAAAAAAAATGTGTTTGGTTTCATTTAGTTCTGTGTGATGAAGAATCAATTTGCTTAAAAGCATATCGGGTACTAGCTATTTAAAAGGAGCTAGGAATGTTTAGTAAGTAAGTAAATCATCAGCGATGAATCCTTTATGTGCATACATGTTTAGTCTTTGCACATAAGGCAACAAGAGTAAAACTGAAAAAGTTAAGCGCAGAAATAAAAAGAGGAAGTTGTTCATTCATCTAATAGAAGGAAGGAAAGAAGGAGAATGCTTTAGGCAGTGACGGAAAACCTAGACAGGAAACGAGGCCCATCAGACGAACACAGGGACAGCAACAGAACTGTGACTGCGGGAGAAAAGAAATGGATGGAACATTACAATCAATGAAGGACATTAAGACTTAAAATAAGCAGATTATGGCCTGGGTTGAGCCTTGCATGATTGACCCTAATGGACACTTGAGGTTTCTGTTTAAACGAACGGATCATTGGAACTGTACCCTCTGTAACCTGATCCTCAACAGGGATTTGAGGTTGAATGGGAAATGTTTAAAACATTGAACGCTTGTGAGTCAGTGCGGAGAATTACAATCGACTCATCGAGGATAGCTTTCGTAATTATTCAAAGACATGGAAAAAATACCCACACAATCTCATTACACTTGCTAAAGGCTTCACGGAACCGTCGCGTTCAAAGGCAACGCCATGGGCGGAGTCAAAGAGCCGAGTGTTCGAACAGGATGACCTGCGTCTGGCTGAGGCTGGACAATCTGGAGGGACGAAAGGCTCCGATCCGGGAGTAGACCTCCACGTCAGAGCAGGCGCCCCACGACAGGTGAGGGCTGGGCGGGGTGGTGCGTATGACGGGCAGGGCGAACGGGAGCGTCCCGAGGGGAGGCGTGGGGGGGAGAGGGGGCGGGGGGAGGAGCGGGGGCGGAGGGAGGATGCGAAGCGGGGCGGGAGGGAGGGCGGGAGGCGGGGAGGCTGGCGGTGGGGGCAGAGGGGCGACGGGAGCTGGCAGCGCCGGCTTAGACGGGGCCTCCGCGGAGGGGGGTCTCGACGCCTGCTGAGCATCTCCATTGACAGGCAGCGTCTGAGGAAGGTCGGGGTTCTTGAAGGTGTAGGTGGCCGTGTGGTAAAAGCTGCAGTACTGCAGAGCGTCTCTGCTCCTGGCTAGCTTCAGTCTGTGCCTGAGCTGGAGGAGTCTATAAAGCAGAAGCAGGATAAGCGCTCCAGCCAGAGACAACAGAAAGACCACCAGCTTCACATCCAGGCTCCAGCAGTCCTGCCCCAGACCAGAGGAGCCACAGGTGGGTCTGGGGGACCCGGGCTGGGAGACACCCTCCTTGCTGTTTACAATGTCCCTGCTCAGCAATGTCTGGATAGTGTCCAGAGGTATGGGGTGTCTGTTCCTCAGCGCTGGCTGTGGGGGGATCTGTGGTGGAGGGAGGACCTGCTGCCCCTGCATAGCTCCCGGGGAGACCCCTTAGAAATGCGGGCTCGGTTCGGTTGGACTGTAACTGGTGCTTGTGAGTTTTCCTTAATCTTCCACCAGTTAGAATAACATTGACAAGGGTGACAAGCCCTCCGAACTGCCAGACTCAAACGGCTTTATCTGCAAGGAAACATGCAAAAAAACTGTCAAACAAATCAGGCGTCCGTGAATTCAGGTGGCAAAGGTTTAACAAAGTACCTTAATATTTAAGATTAAAACGTTCTCAAATAAAAAAAAGGATCGACTTACCCATGGTTGTACGTTTTGGATGCTGTATGAATGTGTGCTCTAAAGACTAAACTGTGATCTTTGGTATGTAGCTTTCCAGGGTGAAAACTCCACCCATGCACCAATGAGAGGAAGCAGCCAGTGAAACTGCAGGAAACACTGCATTTCCTCAACACTAAACACTTGCAGCCAATTGGGCGATCCTTCCCATCTCCATGGTTACAGGAAACTGGTAAAGGATGTCTTTACTTTTGACTTTAGTTTTTTTTCAAATTGCATGTACAAAGAGGAGGACAACTTTTTCTCCCACAATCTCTCTCCCTCCCTTTCCCTTCCTCCCTCTCTCTCTTTCTCTCTCTCTCACACACACACAGTTTGAACCTATTATCTGAGCAGGTCTACTTGTGTAACTTGAACATGCTCAGTGACTAAATAGCCATTAGGAAGACCCTGCGGCCCCCTCTAAATGTTTTTTTTTTGGCGCACTAACACGACTCGACCATCCAGTAAAAGGAAGTCAATGTATTATGCATTATGAAGATGATAAGTGTAAATGCTATGTTGAGTCACTGCCTCTAGGGTTTTCTGTTTTTATAGGAAGGGCTTAAGGGGGGAAAAAATCAGCCTGCATTAATGCAGTGTTATCACACAAAGTCCAGGCTTAACACCCCCCCCGATAAATATTTGTATTTGTTTCGACGGTGAAAAGAAGCCTGCATTCACCACCAGTTTTGTGAGTGTGCTTTTTATTTTAACGATTGATTTTTTGGTTGGCCTCACCGAAAGCGAGCCGTTATCTGATTAAGCCGGCTTTCAACGGACAAAAACACGACACTATAGCTCGGAGAGAGACACCAGCTCAGACAGGCCTCATCTCTCTCTCTGCATTTATCTGTTTTAATAACTCTCTATCCTGGAAAAGGCTGGAAAGAGACAAAAATACCCAAGTCTCCCCCTCCTCCGCTCACATCCAACATCCTGGCCTTCCTGATGCACGGGCCGCAGAGAAATCTCAGATACCGGAGTAGGGATGATATTAAAAAGATCCCTTATCATGGGTTTTATTGGCAGCGGTGAGAGAAGGTGTTTAGCTGAGAAGACTGTTAGCATACAGAAAAGTTAGGATAGAAATGACCTCTGTAGCTTTAGAGAAAACAATTCCGTCAAACAATAAAGTGTCAACATGTTTGTTCTGGGCCAGAGGCTTTGCTGCTGAGGTGACCAGACTGGCTGACAGTTAACAAGGGACAGTGAGGTAGGTGTGACACCCTCAGCACAAACACACACACACACACACACACACGCACGCACGCGCGCACGCACGCACACACACACACACACACACACACACACACACTGGCACCCCACTTGCAAGGCATGCACACACACACCCACACACAGCTTCTTCAAACCCTCCACCTAAATAATAGGAAATCTGACATGCAGTCACCAAATTTACAGGCCTTTCATCGACAGAACATCCCACAAATATTACAGAATTACGAATATTGCCAGCTGATATGACACCAGTGTAAAAGGACAACCGGCACTTTGACCAGCAGTTTACGTCACAACACGTCCTCAAAATCTATCTGAGACAACTTTCTGATAGCGAGAGAAATGATGTTCGGACTAAAACAGGCCCCTTCAAAACAGGAGAAGGAAATCAAAGTCGATGATCTGGATGTGGAAGGATGTTTGAGTCACTCAAGGGAAGCACAGTTCCCTAAAGGAGTTCAGAGATCTACCTCATGGCTTTGGGAGGTTGAAGTGGACTCTGCTGATTGGTTTAGTTTGAGTGCGTCTGGAGCCTACTTCACAAGCGCGTGAGGACTCATTAGCGCTCACTTCCAAACCTGCTTGAAACCCGAGACGATGTTCCCTCATCACACACACACACACACACACACACACACACACACACAAACAAACCCATCCAGGCCGTATGAAGTTCCCTTGACCCTAAACGGTCTACAGACATCCACACACACCCCTACCCATCCTGCCCATCGCAAACCCCCAAACACATCAAACTAAACCGTTTTCAAACTGTAGCCATAAGAACACTGCTTAAGAAGCGTCAGTTACCCTCCATCATGGTCTGATATCAGTTAGAGAGTGATGGCTCATGCGCCTCATCAAGACAGCAAAGTTTTAACATGATCGTTTCAGTCCGTCACATTCGGGAACCCAACACAGCTGTGTTGCCAACAGGAATCATTAACGCCTGTGCTGAGGGGCAGCTCATGATAATCAACTGTGATCCTCACGCGGAAAATGACAGTGAATGGATACTCGATAGTCAAGGGGGTGCACAAGAGCACACAACTGGCCCCATTTTTGGGGGGCAATCAGCAATCCTAAATGAAGATCGTGTCCGTGTGTGTTGTAGTTAAATAACTCCCCGCAGGAACAAAACCCTTCTGACCACTTCAGCAGCCCAGCTCTCCAACACACACACACACACACACACACACACACACACTCAAACACACGCACGTCACGCATGGCGTCAGCAAAGGTCGGGTGTTTGACCTCTGTGATTGGTTGAGTGGCTGGTCCCTGTACCCAGCTACCGGGGCCTCTCTTGTCTTCACCTCTTTTGTCCTGCTCATAAATATTCATGTTATCAGCGCTAAAAGAACACCCTCGCCACAGTCACACTTCACCTTCGTAAATACGCGTGTGAAGTTGTCTGTTAAAGACCAACTGAGAGAGTGCGATCAAAAGGCACGCTAATGTACGGCAAGAGCCAACTTCAAAATGGCTTGTTGGCAAAATTGACTTTCACCAACTGAAGGTTTAACAACCCGTGTTTGAAAAAAAAAAAATCCTCCATATCACGTCACGTCTTCGATGACACATGGTCTAGTTCATTTCCCCTGGGGTCATTACATCACAGTCCCCACCAGTGATCAACCCCTAGAGTCTCATGAGTGCTAGCTGGTGGAACCTAAGCCATACTTCATAACTGACCATTAGCTAGAGATACTGAAAATAAGTTCAAGGTTTAAGTGTGACTGTACGGCGTTTCAGACGGTTGTGATCTTCGGGGCTGAACATGAATCTGTGGTCTGCTGGATCTACATCCAGTAAGCCGTGATTGGACGATTACTCTCCAGTGAAATAGCTCATGTACCTTCGCTTGCACGCTGCATGACGCCATTTAATCCGAGTCATAAACTAGAGCTAATCTATGTGTTCATGACGGTGGAGTTCAAATGTCCTCGCTGTTCCCAAAGTGCTGGTTTCAAAACGATTTGTTTGGCTTTTTCAAGCCGCTGAACCTGCCTGGCTAGATGTCTGTTTTAGTTGTTTGTTTTTTTTTACACGTGATTATCTGGGAGATTATCCTTGGAAACCTGTTTGAAAAAGAGAAGGCATTTGACACAAAAAACGAATACCTGGCAGGTGATTGGACGTACAATCTGCCTATCATCATCTATAACGGGCTCATTTTATCCCAGTAATTCCTTACAGAACACTGATTGGTCTGAATGCCTGTGGTTCAGGCACAAATGGATTACATGGAGTTTGGCCTAAATGGATCCTCTCATCACAGTCGTGATTGCGAGAAGCAGCGGTCTCACATGGTTTAACTCACAAGGGATATTTACCACAGAAGCAAAACAAACAAAGTGGTTTAGAAGACGAATACGTCGTTAAAAGCGTCCTGTCGCTGTGGCAAAACAGGCCTATGGCAGGCAGGCTCCAACTCTCCTATTTCCCTCACAGAGAGAGACGCTTTAGGCTTCTTTCAACGGCGTCATTCGTCTCTCGCTGAGACGCAGAGGCAGCTGAGCCGTGTCCTGCAATCCCAGAGATGTGTTTAAGGGAGCATTGAGAGAGAGAACTATGGGAAATGGTCCTTTCCTGGATCATTTGAAGATCTCACAGAGGGGTGTGCTTGAGCAACGCATGCTTGAGCGGGAATATCGTGTTCCTCTAGTACAGTGGTCTTCAACCCTGGTCCTCAGGACCCACTGTCCTGCATGTTTTGGATGTTTCCCCCTTCCCACACACCTGATTCTAAAGCATGATCGTTTACCAGGATTCTTCAGAGCTAGATAACGACCCATGCATTAGAATCAGGTGTGTTGGAGCAGGGAAACATCTAAAACATGCAGGACAGTGGGTCCTGAGGACCAGGGTTGAAGACCACTGCTCTAGTAGATACTTTGACACAAACAAAACAGAAAAACGTCTGACGAGCTGAATGTGGTCGTTTACATCCCCATTTATTTTGAAGTGCTGAAAAACTCTCACTTACAACTGTCAGTGCAGACATGTAGTTATGTCAGGTGTGTATCTACAGTAAGTATCCCATTTTTAAGGGAATGGAAGGTTGGGATGATAAGGGAACGTGAGATTTTGGGGTAAGAAATGTAAATAATTAAGGGTTCCCTCACTCAGATGAGTGCTTAAAGTTTGAGCCTATAAATGATTTAGAGGTTTCTAGGAGTACTGATTCATGTGAAGTATGTTCTTTCATGTGCAACATGGGAATCACCATGCTGCTCTGGATGGCCAATAACAACTTGTCCTGTAAACCCTTAATCCGAAGCCTGGGTTGCATCCTGACATCCGGTTAATTCTTAAACACCGTCCCTCCCGCGAGGCCCAGCCATTCAAATGCGGGAAAACAGAACGGAAGAAAAAAATAAGGCACCTTACTTTTAGTCACCATGGTAACCATGAAAAAAAATTAACAAAATTCAAGACTAATAGCCACGCACATACAAACAACATTTAGCATGAACGTGCGTTTGTAAGAAGTGAGAGGGAACTGCAGTTTTGAAAGCGACGTCCTTTGATTTTCGCCATAGAAGAGAACTGAAGTGAACGAGGATTTGATTGTTGTAGCCATGACAGCCACAGACACTTTGTGTCACTTTGGCCATCCATGACGAGACAGGTGATTGACACAGGAACACTGGGGTAAGCACACAAATTGCTGAGGAAACCAACAAAATCAATAATCAATTGCTTTCAAAAGATGTGAAAAAGTAGATTAGGTAGAGAGAGATGAAAAAAGTTTGCTTGGTAATGTTAACCTGAACAACATACCCTGGAAGGTCTGTGGTTGCTTTTCCCTCAGATCTGTCCATCTGTCCAAAGCTGTTACAGGCCAGGGGAGATAGAACCCAGATGCGGACCCACAAAAAGGATGCAGAGGGGTGAAGGTGTCCGGTTTATTATTTCTAGAGCAGGTTTGGTGGGAGAATAGATCCAGGGCTGGGCTGGGTGGAGCAGGTCAGGCAGGCTACGGGCTGGAGAGCTGGGCAGAGCAGGCAAAAATGTGGGAAAAACAGATCAAGGTTAGCTCGGGGAAGGAATGTTTATAGAGCAAAAGCTAAATGTGCAACACTGACTATTAGTGTCTTCAATCCGGCAGCAGGGCTGAGTACTAGTAGGGTTCGTTGGTGATTGCAGGATTGGGTGCAGCTGGTGGTGCCTGCTCTGCTCCAGCACACCTGAAATCACTCACACACACTCCACTGACACAAGAACCGGGGATAGGAGAATGAACCCCTTCAGGTAAGCATGCCGACAAAGTCTAAATAAAACACAGTCACCAAAACATATTTTGGTAAATATGAATTTTTGTCCTCACATGAGACGTTGAATCTAAGATGAAAGACGAAGATGAAACGTTGAATCATGCCGAGAGACAATGGGAGGTTGAGTTTTTTTGCTGCATTGACAAGGAGAGGGAGACAGAGAGAGAAACAGCCCTTTTACCACCAACAGCACAGCTAATCGCCACTCCAAACTCAAGTCTGTGGCCTGGCTTACCATGAGTGACAGCCTGCGGATGATTGTCTGGAGAACGTCAGTAATAAAGCACATAGAGATGGCTGTTCTGTGATCGGTCAAGGAACCGAAAACTCATTTCCCCAAGATGACAAAGTAAGAAGACAGTTGAAGGACATTTTCTCTCTCCCTGCATCGTAATTGTAACTCTTAAAGCTTCAGTGAGCCCTGGAGTGTTGAGGCTGTGCTGGTATTGACACTGTCACTCTGTCCCAGTGGTAAAACGCAGTGACGGTTCCTCTGGGTCTCGTTGGCGTGCTTTCGCTGTGATGGTCCCACACGCACATACTGTACCTACTCCCGTCAACGCTGGCTGCTAATTAGCCTGTCACCACAAATGACAGGTCCTGTCAGTTATTGGAGATGAGCTTGCTTGGCGGATACACACAGATACTTTGTAAGCACACACACACACACACACACACACAGCATGCTCAGCCAGTTTTGACCCAGAACAGAGACTGGTAATGCACACACACACACACACACACACACACACACACACACACACACACACACACAAGCCAGTGGGCAGTTGTAGGTCTACACACATGTCCTGGTCTGTCTGTCTTTCCTGTCCGGCACAGTTGGTGGTGGAACAAGATGAGCAAACCGATCATTCACATGCGCTCTCACATGAATCGGAATTGATTTTCCCTTCCCTCTGACCTCACCTGCCCCAGGTATCCATCCACCCCCCCCCCCCCCCCCCATTTCCCGGAACAGCCCCTCCACGTTAACTCCCCAGCAGCCGGATGACTCAGGAAGTGTCCATGTAGGTGCTATCCCTGCTCGTCCTCTTCCTCTGCGGTGGCGGCAGCAGCGTGAACACGTGTCCCGTGACTAAACCGAGCTGCCCAGCCGGTCTGCACACGCGAAGAAAACACCCACACGCGTGTGCGCATGCAGCGTCATCCAATCAAGCCTGCGTTTTGGCAAATGATAGTGTTCGGTTTGCTATGGTGCTACCGATCATTATGTTGTTGGACTCGTTATATATGTTATCAAGCAAAACGATCATTATCATCAAAACAAGTTATTTTTACCGCACTGCTGTAAGTTTTTACTTACACTTGTCGAACGATGTTACGTCTGAAAATAACCACCTGCCTTTTCCGTGTAGGCAGGAAAGCTAAAAACCAAATCTTGCCTGAGCCTGTGGGGGATAGATAGGCTGCCGGCCTTTGAGTGTGATGGTAAATAGAGCTGTTTGGAAGATGAGAGACACGGGCCGCAGAACACCTACGCAGAGACTGATAGCTGCAATCAGGAGGAGAGGGAGGCCACTGAAGAGGTAGCTTATCCTGAACGAGACGGCCTTTTGTTGCTACCCAGCGCTGATTGAGCCGCGACACTTGGAACACCGAATATGATGAGAGCACTGTAATAATAATCAAGGCGTCTGAACTGGTGTGTGCGTGTGTGTGTGTCTGATTGTGTGTGTGTGTGTGCTGATGTGTATGTCTATGTGTGTGACTGACTCCTCTTTGCATGGTCTATTTTTTTGTTTTGTTTACCTGTTGTTGGATTTGAATGACTGCATAGTTGTGTATGCATGCAGTCATTGAGTGGGTTTCTTCTACTTCTTATTCACACACATCCCCAAACGAACTTCCCTCACGCAACACACACACACACACACACACACACCTCTATCCCCATGACAGTGACAGGCAGCGACACAGGGAAGCTAGCACTCATTCTTTCAGTTTCTGACTTGCAAGATTGTTATTGAGTGTCGGGGCGCCAGTTGGGTTGTACTCAAGTTCTGACTCGCACGGAGGGGTGGCGGATTCCCAGAAGCCTTTGTGGCATGGGGGTTGGGGGTGCTGTCAAGATGTAGGAGATCAACACCCGCAGAGCAAACCGCAAACACGGAGGTTTGATTCACGACATTCAGGCGGTGGGAGGCCAGGGTTGCCAGGTTTGCTCCGGTCTGGACAGCATCCAGAACCTGTGGGTTCTAGAGATTTCAACTTTTTAAACGAGTTACTTTCGAACGCAGTTCTTTCATCCTCCACATCTTATCACTTTGTGACAAGTCTGTCTCTCTGCCAAGTTTAAATTTCTTTCCCTATTGGTACATCCAAACCATTCAACAATATTGATCGTGAGACTGTAAGGACAGCCTGATTGAAAAAGTTCCAAATCAACACAAGAGACTTTACACAGCATAGACGGACGCTATGTCAATTACGCTTTGAATTGAAAAGCGCAAACAGTTAAATGTCTGAGCCACATGGAGACATTGCAAGTCAGAAATCAATGCTGATACCAACAAACAAAACATGCTTGCAGAGGACATTGTTCAGTCTCCATTGATTGTTTCTTGTATGATTTCCTTCAG
Organism: Neosalanx taihuensis; assembly: GCA_030340665.1. Taxonomy (NCBI): domain Eukaryota; kingdom Metazoa; phylum Chordata; class Actinopteri; order Osmeriformes; family Salangidae; genus Neosalanx; species Neosalanx taihuensis. The sequence continues at coordinate 1,714,743 of CM059311.1, forward strand.
GAAATTACACTGGAATCTTCGATGTAACAGACAGACTCACAGAAAAGACTCAGCGAAAACTTTCTTGCGATGTTTTACGAAAGGTGGTGTTGGGAGTTTCTGAATTTAGTTTTTTTCAGCCATTCGGAAAGAGCGCGGCATCTAAATGAAAGCCAAGCGCTTTGATCTGGACGTCCTTTCATCTGAGAGTGCTCAAGGTCGTCCACATCTTCTGATGCGAGCGTGTACCCTACAGTATGTTTGCTCTCTCCACTCTCGAGATGTCACTGTCCTCACTCTTGGATCCAAACATCTGTAGTTGATGGAGAAGTGATGTTTCACATGCCCCCCCTCCCCCCATCAAACACACACACACACACACTTTTTTGGGGGATCCAGATCACATTGTTCAAATGTTCTAAAAAACACGAGCTCTTCCCTTTTGTCTGAAATGACTGTGAAGATGCTGTCGGCAATGAGTCATAATGCTCCACCAAAACATCTTGCATGCAAATATTAACCGAGGACATCCTAATATAAGGGGGGGGGGGTGAGTATTATTACTATCCAAACGCAAACCTCCAAACGTCGGCTGAATTAAAAAATGCGCAACATCCCTTAAGCCAGTGGTTTTCAATTCCGGTCCTCAGGGCCCACTGTCCTGCATGTTTTAGATGTTTCCCTGCTCCAACACACCGGATTCAATTGAATGAGTCACTATGAAGCTCAGCAGAAGCCTGATAATTACACTTCATTTGAATCAGGTGTGTTGGAAGGGGGAGACATCTAAAACATGCAGGACAGTGGGCCCTGAGGACCAGGATTGAGAACCACTGCCTTAAGCATTCAGTTTGGAGGCTGAGCTCTTATGTAGGAGAAAGGTTTAGATCTACTTCTTACTTGAAATAAATCCCCCCCAAAAATTGTGTTACATAAGGAAATGGTGGAACGTCTTCCTCACCATCATCCCACATGTCCTGGCTCTGTCATCAGCTCATCTGTCACCCCTTGGCAACGTCTGGGAAGGAACTGTGTCACTCAGTAGTTCCATCTGCTACACAAGGCTTCAGGCTCCAGGACATGGTTCCTGACGGGCCACATCCCAGATCATAGTTCTGGATCCCCCATCCTGAAATGAGGGACAGGGGAGGTTGCAAAAAGGGTTGGGGAGTCCCCAAAACAGATTCCAAGAGTTGTATCAAGGGAGTCAGGTGGCTCAGCGGTTAAGGCGTTGGGCTCGTGATCGGAAGGTTGTGAGTTTGATTGCTGGCTGTGGCTACATTATGTTGTGTCCTCGGGCAAGACACTTCACCCTACTTGCCTTCAGAGGAGAATGTCCCTGTACTTGCTGTAAGTTGCTCTGGATAAGAGCATCTGCTAAATGTAAATTTACCAACCATTATAATTTCAGCAGTCGTTTCAAGGAACGAATTGAATCGGACTCAAATGCTCGAACTACACAACACAACTGTTTATTCCACTGAAGTCTACTTTTGCATGGTAAAGTTTTATGCAAAAGTCCCAGAATAGCAAAGAAAAATAAAAGATATCTAAAGTCTACTTTTGTATTGTACAACATAATATTCCACCACTTCAACCTTCATGTATTTCTCACCAAATGAATAATGGACTGGGATACAAAGACAACAATATTACCGCCTACCTGCTCTTTATTTTAATGACCACTACTTATATAGGTATAAGTAGGTAAATGAGGTCAATCCATTTTGTAAGGGGCTTATCTAATCCCCATTTCTTTCTTTAAAACACCGTTTCTGAGGCCTATTATTTCCTGGCAATTGCCTCCTCCAACCTACACACATCTAGACTGATCCTGCTGAGCCAACTATGTAGCTGAGTGTGTGGCGTACACACATTTTCAGCCCCATTTTGTGCACACTTTACATTGGGGATGTATTCTCAGAAGTTCCATGTAATCCTATGGCCCTTGTGGTGTACTGGTTAAGCATGTGCAACATGCAAGAGATGCTCTGTGGCACAGTGGGTAAGCACATGTATGTTAAAGTCTAGAACCAAACCTAATAACCTTGGTTCAAATCCCACTTATACCAATTCCTTTAACTTAAGCATTGAGCAATTTAGCAATACATAGGTTGTCTAGCAGGGTGGTGGGTGGGCCCTTGTAGTGTAGGGGTTGGCACCTTGGCAACCCAGGTTCAAATCCAGCACACGGCACAGTGCCAAACACTTGGTAAGTGTAGTGCCCCCAACTGGCCTGACCACAGTGCACTCCCCAAGTGCCTGTCATCACCACCATCCCTGACTGCCCAGGCCTGGCAATTGCAAGGCACTCCCTGACTGTCCAGCACTCACCACCTCCTGATGACCACCCTCCAAGGTTTGGGGTTTACATACATGGTTGGCACCTTGGCAACCCAGGTTCAAATCCAGCACAAGGCACAATGGCTAACACCTGGCAAGTCTAGTGCCCCCAACTGGTCTGAGCACGGTGCAAGACCTGACTCTCCAGCATAACTCCCACCCCTCAACTGTCCAAACTATCAAACTTAGCTTGTCTCATCAGCAATTGCTCCGAGAAGATAGAAAGCAAATGCCTGGATACATATAAAGAAAGCTTGACTGTCAGCTGGTGTTAACATAGTATTATTTTATTTTTTTTGATTAGCAGACGCTCTTATCCAGAGCGACTTACAGCAAGTACAGGGACATTCCCCCCAGAGGCAAGTAGGGTGAAGTGCCTTGCCTAAGAACACATCACATAGCCAGGAATCAAACTCGCAACCTTCTGATCACGAGCCCAACGCCTTAACCGCTGAGCCACCTGACTATTAATACTAATTCTATGAGGCCCACAGCTGGGACCTGGTACTATTGGAGAGCCGAAATCCATTCAAGAGTCCTTGAAACCTAAAAGAAAATGTCAGAACCAATCATTTCTCAACAGCTGTCAGTCCAGGCTCCACTATCCTTCACATCAATATAAATGCAAATGGTTTTGGTGTGAGAGTGATGGATTAAAAGGCTGGAACATACAGTGTCTGTGGTCAGCAAGTGATAGTGGGAAAGGTTGCTGGCTCTTTAAGTTTGAATGACAGCACTGCCAGTGGACACACCAGGCACGAAGCAGAGGGCGTGAAGGGGCTGGAGGAAAAGGGCAAGAAAATGAGGAAAAAAATATTATGAAACCACTTCAGATGATGGATGTGGCTAGATTCTTTTAGGGCCATAGCTGTTAGGCTGACTGGATGAAGATGTGGCTTTTTACACTTGATTCCTTTTGAAGAACGATATGAATAGAAGGGGTGTAGTGCACTATAGGTCTGTAGGAGATCTAGAAGCTAGCGCCTACTATGAATTCAGATTTTTGGATGAATATCAAAGATGATGACATTCCATATGAAATGACTCAATTAAAAAGGGTACAAACTTGCGAACAGTTGGTATAGACTTGCAGTGAGTGTATTTTAATGGACATAAGCGAAAATATATCCCCATCCCTGACCAAATCTTAATCAAACAGCGGTCTAACTGAGTGCGGGGTGCTATCAAAGGCAATGTTTCAATTACAGACACTCCTCCGCTCTGCCGATAATTATCCTCATTATTCTTTTGACGTAGAGGCGACTGAAAGCCCTTTAATATTTTACGGGCTTGTTTGTTTCCAGGGCGGTCTAAACAGGGCCTCATGTCGCTTTCTCTCTAAAAGCACACTAACAGCCCCCTCCTCCCAAACAGAGGTAATCGCCAACTGCTTCAACAATTTCTTCTTTTTTTTTTTGTTATTCAGGTTTTTCAGCTTTATTGTCATCGTAACTGTTGAGACAGACGGGAAATGTACAACGAATGAAGGCCAGAAAATTGCCTGGCTGGAACGGAACGCTGTAGGATGCTGCATGCTTTATCTTGCGTGGCTTTACAGGAGAGGCCCCATGCTTAAACTACTGTATTTTGACATTGAATTGGTCAAGCAACACACCGAACGTGACATGCTCCTAAAAAATATTTAAGCACGGTGCCATGTTGGGCGTTAGTTATGAAGGCTCTAAACGCAAAAGGCAAATACCTCAAATGAAAACGTCTAATAATGTGGTCATTCTTTAATATTCAAATATAAACGGTATCCTTCCCAGTCTAAAAAGGTGCGAACTGCGGCGCGTTCCTGTAGGCCTTCTAAGTGGTTGACTAACAGTCACACATCGCCCCCTATTGGCCTAACTATGTTTATCAATGTTTAGCTGGGACCTGTACTTGGTCTTCAGCAAAGAAGGCAGTCTCACAAAGATAAGACGTCGCAAAAGGAAGAATGCCCATAGCCCTCTGCCCTCAGAGTGGATACTGCCTCTACACTGAGCTAGAATTCACTCAGTGTCTGTCATGTGAAGCTCAGTCTCAGATACATTGACTTCATACTTGTGCTCCTGCTACAAAAACACTCTTACCTGCTCTCTGAGCTTAAGAACTCAGCTCCTCATAGATAGCAGGGAAGACTCTTGTTTTTAGTGGTTTGGGGTCTCACTTATAAAACTGTGCGTGGGATTCTTACTAAAAGTGTATGTAAGGCCAGAAGCCTAAAATGTTCCCTTTATAAATCACAGATTACCTACACGTGTACATTAGTATTACCCCGTCCTGAACACGCCTATTTTTAACCATAAATGGTCAATGCAAAGCACCTCGTGGATGCTCATCTAGTATCTCGTGACCCTGGCATGCAATGACTGTTCTTCAAGGTGAAAAAAGTGCAGTACTGCAAAGTGGCAGAACTTGAGAAAATGTGTTAACGAGGACGTAGTGGAGCGATTGCGCGAGAGCTCAACGACTGTATTTCCAGTTTTTGACTTAAGATGATATATGCACAGTATTAAATATATTTAGTCATACACTGTGTTCTGCAGTTATCTTGAAGTATATGCGATGTTGTCCTGTATTCCATGCAGTTGGGCTTTCCTCCTCCTACACTCCCGTAATGGACAATATGATGGTGAGGCAGGACTTTAGATTTAAAAATTGAGTTGGATTGTGCAACATGTTTATGGAACAATTCAGTCACTCAGTACAAGCGCAAATAACACAGCTGGATTTAATATTCATGATAATGATTACATTGAGTGGAATACAAGTTTGTGAGAAAAACAAAATGTATAATAAATATTACGAGTAATCGCTCCTCCCACGTTTACTTTCTGCAGTCTGACCACAGTACGCACATCTGCGTCGCCAACTCCCACTGTCTCCAAAATGTGCTAAGATTTACGGATGGGTCAGTTTTAGTAGAGGACCGCACATTCTCACGTCAAGTTTGTTTTTTATAAATCACCATTTTGGGTGGGGTGCACTGCACACGTTTTCAGCTCCGTTTTATGCGTACACAAATTGTACACTTTAGCTGGTGGTTGTGGATTGCCATTTCACCTTGGCAGTAATGTAATTCTCTGTAGCTCAGTGGGTAAGAACAGATGCTGCAAAGTCTGAGTGTTGGTTCAGCATCCATGGTTCAAATCTTGTCAAGGTGCATTTCTGATTTATTTACCATATCTAATATGAGTCAAAACACATTTACTCTGTCAAATTCCTGTGATTGTTCTGTGGCTCAGTGGGTATGCACATGTATGTTATACTAAAAAAAAACAAATCATAACTTTGGTTCAAATCCCGCTTACACCCATGCATTTAAGTTAAGCATTCAGCAATTTAGCAATACATAGGTTGTCTAGCAGGGTGGTGGGTGGGCCCTTGTAGTGTAGGGGTTCACACACATGGTTGGCACCTTGGCAACCCAGGTTCAAATCCAGCACAGTGCCAAACACTTGGTAAGTCTAGTGCCCCCAACTGGCCTGACCACAGTGCACTACCTGACTCTCCAGCATCCCCCCAACCCCCCCACCACCCTGATGATCACACCTGACCATCCAAGCCCCTGCAACTGCAATGGCACCACCTAGTTGTCCAGCACTCACCACACCCAAGCATCCTGATGACTACCCCCTAACTGTCCAAGGTTTGGGGTTTCCATACATGGTTAGCACCTTGGCAACACAGGTTCAAATCCAGCACAAGGTACAATGGCAGACACCTTGTAAGTCTAGTGCCCCCAACTGGCCTGACCACAGTGCACTACCTGACCATCCAGCATCAACCATCCAAGGTGTGGAACAAATTACCTTTTATAAGGTATTTCTGCACACACAATGCTAGCCAGCCACGTCTTAAAAGTTTTGTCTAGAATTTCAGCTGCTCATCTCCCTCTGTTACATAACCCCACTGTGCTAGATGGCAAATTCCCTTATATGATGCTAACTGTGCTTGTTGGTTTACTGATATAGCATTCACAAAGCAGGATGAAAAAAACTGTGACGCCTTAATTATTTGGCTTCATGCTCTAAGGGATGCAAGAATCAACTTGGAGCACACATATCATACCATAGCAATGTAGATCAATGTAGGACACTTGAATGTGCAACTCAATTTGTTATAGTTAACTGCATAACATGTCAATATAGTTTACGATCAAAGGTGATCACTGTCTTTCATGTAGTCAACATGTGGATTGTTTGATTCAAAGATCAATTCAAATCGTTTAAAGACAATTGAAAATGAATCGATACATTAGAGTTTGGACGATCGTTCAGGACCTATTTGATCCCTGACAATAATAGAAACATCAATAAGCTTCTCTGGCCTTGATGGTGCCTTTCAAAACATGTTATATTTTTATGGCAAATTTCCAGGCGAGGAGCCCCCTGACCCCGACCCCAGTCTCTCTCCAGGGACACCGATCAACCATGGGCAGGAATCGTACACCGTCCATGTGGTCACTCCGAGCCCATGCAACACCTGCTGGTACTTGACCTTGCACACGCTGTGCTTCAGGTTTGAATCAGTCTGGGTCTTTTAAAAAGCTTCTGTTCATGAAGCGTCACAAGGAAAAACGTGGACAAACACAGTTTTGAGAAAAACTGTACATTCAGTGTACACTTTCAACCAAATGTGAAAAGACACTGCTCGAATTTCAAGGCCAAATGAATTTATTATTTTTTAATGTCTTTCCTTCCATCTTCCCTAGACATCAAAGTTGACGGGGTGGACCTTGTTGGATCGGTTGAACAGCGACCTCACCCCCACGGAGCGTTTGAATCGCTGGCGGAAGGTGGCCATGCCCTTGAGCACCTTTTCTCTCTGCCGACGCCACCAGCTGGAGACAGAGACAAAGGCACAGGAAGTGAGGGAGCGCGGGAGCATGAAGAGAAGAGATGTAGTGGAAAACAACTGAGAATGTGTTTTAGATGGTTGTAACGTGGGTGTGTTTGGACTCCATCTCTTGCTCCCACCCTTTTTCGCTACACTGAGCTAAGCCGAGCTGGACCGCCAGGTCATGATTGATGGTCCTCAGCTCCTGAACACACACTCAAGGTCAAGAATGAAAGCGCCAACACTGTCGTCATAATGTCAATGAGAAAGAAAAGGATTAAAATAAGGCATTCTACTATACCTGGATGGTGGCGAGGAGCTTTTCGATCATCATTGATTTCTACAAATAAAACAGAAACAGACATTGAATCCTAATCCGAGTAGAAAACCACAAGCAGGACTCTGCCAAAGCAGGAAAGTTCTTCCAGAAACTCTGTCTGATATTACATACGGAGAAAGATCCTACCTCAGCCAAGTCCTCCTCCATTTGTTCCTGAGAGTCAAACCCCAAGCAGTCAGTCATTCATATTTTTTAAACATGTTAAATACGTGTGTGTGTGTGTGTGTGTGTGTGTGTGTGTGTGTGTGAAAAGCTGATGATGAGATACCTGTTGGGCCCACTGTACATTGATCAACTTGACGAGGATGTCCGTCTTCCTCTCCCCCTCAGACAAGATGGAAGACATCTGAAGAGTTCATAGAAAGAGTTCAAACAGTGTTTCCTAAAAGCTAGCTGACGAGCTCTGTCCATACCCACATGTAGTCATTTAGCATTACCTCGCTTTTTACGGCCTCGTTTTCTTGCTTCTGCAAGAACAGAAAAAGATTAGAGACAATAATGCTGTTTTATAGTGCCAGTTAGAAATCTGTGAGGGTTTTGTTGTAGATTGCCATCGTTAGAGGCAAAAGCACGTCTTGTGTGCTCCTGAAATTTCCACACACCCACCAGCTGACTGGTGTCGTTGATCTCTTTATGGAGATCTGTGTTCTGCTGCTTTGCAGTCAGGTGTGAAATAAGCCTCTTCAGGGCGACCTGGGCGCGGATGGTCTCAGTGATCTCATCGTCAGGATGAGAATCAGCCCCATCGTGCCTGTCCTCAGGATTCCTACAGACATCAACAGATGTCACATTAATTTCACCGGTCATAGAGACCACCCAAGCCTGTAACTGGCCAACACTTGTGTGCACCAATTCCAGTTTGATTTATTTATTTAGCCTAAATACACTGCTGCCATTTGTTGCATGAAGAGACTGTGAAGAATATGCTGTGTGTGCTAGGTGGTTTTGAATCAAATCTTACATGTTTGATGAATGCTCCTTTTCTCCTGCCCGGCATTCCTGCGGGGGCTGACCTTCATCCATGATTTAAACTGATAGCAAGTTTAACTTTCAATTAAACTGTTTTTTTTATTCTAGTGTTGTACTCTTACTGCTTGTTGTTGGTTCAACTGTCTCTTCGCAAATGATTTACCTTCTGAAATGTTCAAATTTATGTAACTTGCGGCGATTATGATGTCATAGTATGAAAGCTAAGTCAGAGTTCTGAAGTTAATTTAAATAATAATAAACTATATTATGAAGGCTGACCGCGTATGCAATTGCGTGAGGAAAAAATATATTTGTCAGCTTTAATGAGGTATATAGAATAAAAGAGACAAGCTTGCTACAATAGTAGCCAGGCCACGATGGCACACTGAAGCCTGCCCAGGGGTCGGCAACCTTCTCTGTCAACAGAGCCATTTTAGCCCCTCTCCCAAAAGCCATTTGACCCCTAAAATGTTACATGTATAATACAAATATGAATAACCATAGTTCGTTGCATTTATTTAATTACATATTTTGGTTTTGGTTATGCCTGTTATTATAATGAGCGACAATAAACTAATTGCCACAAAACCATCAGCAGTAGTATTAGTAACACTTTGTCAAAGTATTTGCTCTGATCAGCTTTCGGCTCTTATACTTTCCTGTCCAGCCTTGTACTTTTAAGCAAAAGCTGCGTGTTTGTTCTGGAAATGTTTTTTTTTGTTGTTGCGTTATTTCGTGTAGTTTTATCATTTCTCGTCACATATCAAGCATAGTGTAGCCCACATGTAAGTCAGCATCATCGACAGTGAAAGCAAATGCATTTGTCCGCGCAGAATTAAACTATCTATTTTCTTCTGAAACCTTTCTTTTTGTGGGATTTATCCATGGTAAGCTATCGGTCGAACGCAATATCTCCACCGGCAACGGAGAAAGACGGCAATAGACGTTGCAGGATGGGACGCATTGTTTGGTTGACGACATATTAAAATGCTTTAATAACATCCACCTCCAATATTGAGGTGTTCAGTTGCTCCAACAACATTCTTATCTGCTCTCTGAGCTTAAAAACTCAGGACAGGACTTTTCCTGGTCACAGCCACCTTGCTTCACTGTGAAACAGAACAGCATGTTCAGCTCCTCATAGATAGCAGAGAAGTTGTCATGATCTGCTCCAGTCCTGCTGGTTCCTGTGTTTCCTCCCCTCCCTTGTGTTTTTATGGCTCCCCCTGTCTGGGCCTGGATACTCCTGCACACCTGCCTTCCATTAATCAATCAATCTCCTCCTGCATAGGAAGAGCAGCTCCACAGCCACTCCTCGCCAGTTTGTTTGTCTACTTACCCTGTGAGTAGCTCAGCGTTTGGCTTAGGTCCTGTTTTTGTGGCTTTTGCCTAAAACCTTTTTAATGTCCAGATCCTGCCTGCTCCACTGCCTGCCTGCTTCACTGCCTGCCTGCTCCACTGCCTGACTGCTCCACTTCCTGACTGCTCCACTGCCTGCCTGCTCCATTGCCGTAATGGACAATATGATGGTGAGGCAGGACTGTTGATTTAAAATTTGAGTTGGATTGTACAATTGTTTATGGAACAATTACCACTCAGTACAAGCGCAAGTAACACTGCTGGATTTCATATTCATGGTAATGATTACATTGAGTGAAAACAAAAGTTTGTGAGTAAAACAAAATGTATGATAAATATCATATCAACACACCGTTCTGAGTACACAACTTGAACACTTCACCTGCTGGTTGTGGATCGCTGTTTTACCCAAGTGTTGAAGTAATCCTCTGTAGCTCAGTGGGTAAGAACAGGTGCCATAAAGTCAGTAGGCTGTTTCAGCATCCGTGGTTCTAGTCTTGCCAAATCCCATTGCTGATTTATTTACCATATCTAATATGACTGTTTACTTATCTGTGCTTGCTCTATGGCTCATTAGGTATGTGCATGTATGTTAAAGTAGAAAACTAAATGTCATAACTTTAGTTCAAACCCCACTTATACAAATTCCTTTAACGTAAGCATTCAGCAATACATAGGTTGTCTAGCAGGGTGGTGGGTGGGCCCTTGTAGTGTAGGGGTTCACACATGTGGTTGGCACCTTGACAACCCAGGTTCAAATCCAGCACAAGGCACAGTGCCAAACACTTGGTAGGTCTAGTGCCCCCAACTGGCCTGACCACAGTGCACTACCCAACTCTCCAGCATCTCCCCAACCACCTACTGCCCTGATGACCACACCCAACCATCCAAGCCCCTGCAACTGCAATGGCACCACCTAGTTGTCCAGCACTCACCACCCACAAGCATCCTGATGACTACCCCTAACTGTCCAAGGTTTGGGGTTTCCATACATGGTTGGCACCTTGGCAACACAGGTTCAAATCTAGCACAAGGCACAATGGCAAACACCTTGTAAGTCTAGTGCCCCCAACTGGTCTGAGCACAGTGCACTACCTGACCCTCCAGCATCAACCATCCAAGGTGTGGAACAAATTACCTTTTATAAGGTATTTCTGCACACATAACACTATAGCCAACCACCAAATTTCCAGGGGGGAGGCCCCCCCCCCCCCTAAAATGGCTGGGATTCAAACCTCTAACCTTGCTGTTATAAGGCAGGCTCTCTCCTCAATCAGCCAATTAATTTAATTTAATTTAAACATCAATTAAACAATGCTCAAGGTCCGGATTAAATTACCTAAATACATTCATACAACAAGTCCAAATCCTGAATTAACTTTGTTGAGTAGCTCTTCAGCTGTGGCTCTGTCTGTCTATGGTGTGGATCTTTTTGCATTAGTACGTCACCTTATATGATGCTAACTGTGCTTGTTGGTTTACTGATGTAGCATTCACAAAGCAGGATGATTAAACGCCTTAATTATTTGGCTACATGCTTAAGGGATGCAAGAATCAACTTGGAGCACATATCATACCATAGCAATATAGATCAATGTAGGACACTCGAATATGCAACTCAATTTGTTATAGCCTAGTTAACTGCATAACATGTCAATATAGTTCGCGATCAAAGGTGATCACTGTCTTTCATGTATTCAACATGTGGATTGTTTGATTCAAAGATCAATTCAAATCGTTTAAAGACGATTGAAAATGAATCGATACATTAGAGTTTGGACGATCGTTCAGGACCTATTTGATCCCTGACAATAACAGAAACATCAATAAGCTTCTCTGGCCTTGATGGTGCCTTTCAAAACATGTTATATTTCCACTCATCATTGCAAAATCCACGTGTCTTTTGATTTCCAACGATGTCTTGGCATTAAATTTAATTATAAACTTGACCACCAAAATGAAGAACACGGAATCCTATTTCTATATTTAGGCTATAGCACAATTTTACAGTTGATAATCTGTTTAATGCTTAGATCAAACAATATGATGTATCTTGTGGAATAATCTATTTCAAATTTTATAATAGTCTAATTTCCCAGGATATTTGTTTGTAGTACACCACCTTTCTTCGTTTTATAAAGAGTTAGTCTCATCTCATATTAATGTAAATATTGCACTAATTTAAGAACCCCCCCATGGAGTCATTTCTGTGCCCTTTCCCATTAATCAAAGTATCGTTTTCGTTTAGTAATCTTCTTAACTAACATTATTGTCGAGGGACAGTATCAAAGGGATCTCCAATCAACAAACTTTCAATGAAAGGGTTTCTCACACCTTGCCTGTCCTCTGAAGAGCCGATTGGTTTCGATACAGGGACTTGATGTACCCTGGGCCCTTTCAATAGGGCCTAACTGCCCATGTGGATCAGAGGAATACTTCAAAGCGTCTCTCCAGACAAAACTCCCCTAAAGACCCCAGGTTTTTTTTATTTCATTTATTATAAAAGTCAGCATCTCACCTCGGCCACTCTCGACCTGACAGAGCTTAGAGAAGGAGGCATATCTCTGGAGACAGAAGACCCACCAATACCGGAGACATCACTATTTTGGGAATTACAACAGCAGGATTGCACCTTGACTGAATTGGAAAAGATGGAAGGACTTACTCTGGGTGTCTTTTCTGTGCTTCTGCTGGATATAATGTGCGTGGTGGGAACGGAAGACGTGCCCGGGGATCACAAGGGACTTTTGCTCAGAATGCGTGGATTATCTCGGCCTGTTGGAGCTATGAAACCCCCCAGGCACACTGCCCACCCACCCGCCAGGTTTCCCCTCTACATGATGCAGCTGTACCGGACTCTGCTGGCTGGAGACGCCGCTGCCCCTCCTGCCCTGAGCGCCTTTCCTCCGGAGCGACAGGACAACCCACGGCTCCACGACTCCGACTATGTTTTGAGTCTGGAGGCCAAAAGTACGTTTTTTTTCTTCACGCTTAATCTTAATTATGAAAATTTTATTGAAGTCCTACTCTCTAACCAAACCCTGTGTAAGCGTAAACGTAGACCTACCTGAAACTGAAGTTGTATCCCCCGGTCTTTATTCACATTTGGGGGACATTCAAACGTTTATTCTGGCGTGTGGAGCTTATTTGGTCCAGACTAATTTGAGTGTGTACGCTAGTCGCCGTCTACAAACGTGTCAAATTCAGAGCAATCCACTGGAAGACAAAACAAAAAACTAAAAACATTTTACTTTATTAATTGCTCATCGCATGAGAAAGGATTTCGTGGTGGTCTGGTCACTCGCAGTGGGCGACACTGTCTATCACTATTGATCTTAATGAATGGGGCATGTCTTGTTATTTACACAGACGGAGACTTGTACTACTGTGCATGTTCTTGTGGGCTGTCTGTCTAAATAAATGGTCTAACAGTTGTTTTCTATCTTATCTCTTCAGGTTGTCTCCAGGCTGGTGAAAGATGGTCTGTAACCTTTGACATGTCCTCCATTACTGCAAGCGACACCGTCCAGCGCTCTGAACTGAGGATGCGCCTTCCAGCCTTCACAGTGTCAAAGAGAGCCACCATAGATCTCTACCACTCCCAGAGAGGCCAATGCGTCGGCCATCCCTGCCCAGAGAAGAGGCTCTTCCTGGGCCGCCTCAGCGCCGAGCCCAGCTCCATGAACTCCACGTCCTCCTGGAGGGTTTTCAACGTCACCGTGCTGCTCCGCTACTGGCTGCTCCAGGGTAGGACGCCCTCTTCCTCAACATCTTCTCCTCCAGAGGACGGGAAACCAGATGAGGAGACGCCGGAAGACGAGGTGGTTCAGCATCGCGCCGGACAGCGGGTCATGATGGTGGTGTTCTCCAGACAGAACCCCACCCAAGATGGTCAGAGAGCCCCCACGCTGATTCGTACAGCGGAACACTCCAAGTACGTCTCCCTGGAGCGGACCCCAGCTACCAGCACACCTGGAGCCAGCCGTAGGAAGAGGCACCAGCAGGATGGCCCCAGGATCAGGGCAGGGGCCACTCCTGCAGGCTCCTCCCCTCAGGAGAGGAAGGGTCCCTTGTGCAAGAGAGTGGATATGTGGGTTGACTTTGACCGGATCGGCTGGAGCGACTGGATTGTCTACCCCAAACGCTACAACGCCTACCGCTGTGAGGGCGGCTGCCCCTCCCCTGTAGACGAGACCCTCACTCCAACCAACCACGCTTACATGCAGGTAAATCGACTTTGCCCCAATGACAGAAATATTCATTGTTTTTTAACTCCACGCCTGCTGGTTGCTAATATGTGACGTCTCATCTTTTGTTCCAGAGTCTTCTGAGGATGCACCACCCAGAGCGGGTACCGTGCCCGTCTTGCGTGCCCACTCGCCTGGCACCGCTCTCCATGCTCTACTACGAGAACAGTGAGATGGTGATGCAGAACCATGAGGACATGGTGGTGACGGAGTGTGGCTGTCACTGAGGATCCTGGGGGAGACAACATGGCCGCCCCCCATATTCATCACCACTAAAGGTGACACCGCTATCCAGAAAACACTGCTCACCAGAAAACAGTCATACCAAGACAACGCTGCTTGCTAGAACGTCACAAGAAAAAAACACACTACCCAGATAACACCAATTACAGCCGTTTGTGTTGACTTGGTTTTCAATATAAGCACTAAATGAGATGACACTCACTAGAGGGCGCTACACATTATTTGTATAGTCACGCTTTCTTTAAGATTACCTTGAAAGCGCTTCTATTTTTCTGTATGACAGTTGTTACGGAATTATTTTATGTAAATATGTCTAACAGTATATAAAGATTTTTTTTTCCTTCTAAACTGTCTATCGATCACATTTGATCTATAATATTTTTCTTCAATCAACTGTTCTGATATCTTAAATGATAAACCAGCTGAAAAACAAATATAATAACACATATAAACAGTGAAGAACCCACACGAATAACAAAACATTTTCTTTTAATTTTCTGCTCCCGTTCCTCAAGACTAATAACATGCCTTTTGAAAAGTACACTGGCAAATACCATATATTATTACTAAATAAAACAATTATCTTGAAAAGTTCCTTTGTAACACAAAATCGGTGGTCATGATTATGCTTAAAAATGACGAAACCATGTACATCTACGTACGCAACGTAATTTGTTACACAGGTAACATATTTGCTCCTGTAAGGACAGGTTAGAGGTAATAGTTCAGAATTAACTTCAAGTTCATGCTATTATACAATCACATCATCGTCTTGCTGTTGCCGTGGTATCGTCATGGCTGCAACTTCTGATGACTAAATGTCTATTTCAAACTGGTCATCCTCCTCTTTAGGAAACAAAACAAAAACAATTTTGGGTTAACGTCCAGTTATAAACAACAATCACTCCAAAAGGTGTAGGAATATTCGCCGTACATAGGAGAGAATCCAGACCCCCAGATTTCGAACCCTTACCTGCAGTTCCTTGAGCTTGGGGGGGGCTGTGGTTGGTTGTGTTTGAGGTCTGTTTGGGGTGGGCCAGCACGGGGCTGGTCACCCCTGGGATATCCGGCAGGCCCGTTGGAGGGGTACGGGCCAGAGGAGATGTTCGACACTGCAGGAGGAACTTCCTGTCATAGATGATTCGAGTGCCTAGGGTTGGGTACGGAAAAAGGGGGGGGGGGGGGGGGGGGGGGGGGAGACAAGTCATTGTATTGGCTTTGATTTGTGTACCAAACGGATTGTCTGCATGTTCAAACCCACTTAAGATTCACCCCACCCAGATTTGTTTCAGTCTAGAGCCCTATAGAGCTTTTAACCTACAAAACATTAGATTAGATTCAACTTTATTGTCATTACACAAGTACAAGTACAGGGTAACGAAATACAGAAGTGCAAAACAGTTAATTCAACAGAATATAATACATATGGGTATACTCAGAATATACATAGTATGAACATGCATGCATGCAACATGCATACACTCCATGCTGGAAGTGTATGCATTATCTAGGTGCAGCTTGTGTTTGAATCTAACAGAAGAGAACATGCTATCTGGAGCGATAATATCAGTAAGCCAGATGAGCTGGGTGCCAATCTTCCCACATCTTTGCTCACATGATCCCTCTAAAAGTGCGGTTGTATCTCGGATCAAGCCTCTATCTGAAGCCAATTGTGGGACATTATTGGATTTAGTGGAGGGAAAAAATAAAAACAAACAAAAGTTACATATGACTTTTTAACTCGTGATGGTATAGTAGTATAGTATAGTAGTAGTAATATTAACGTTAGTGTTTTGGTAATTAGATTGCGCAACTGTAGTTCCTGGGCTCCCCAGTTCCTGTGTGTCAAACACGTTTCTGTCGTCAACAACAGGGATTATTTGTTGTAGTTAACAGGATAGAAACACGTGAACAGGTTAGTAATTAGGCTATAGGCTGCACCAGCACAGTCTACATGGTTACGATTTGTACCTTACAACCAATACATGCAGTTTCAGTGTCTATCGGTTCATACAATGACTCGTGTTGAGGTTCCTTACCTCCTGGAGTCGTGCTGAATATGGTTCCTCCAGGGGTGGTGGAGTAGTCTTGAGGCATGTGCGACGCATCGTTGATGATGATTTTTCGGGTGGTCGGAATCGCCCGACTGGTGGTCTGATTGCCTTTTGACATGCCTCTTCAAATAGCGCTGTCTTACCTTGAAACTAACGCAATGTGACTGACTGGTCGCGCTTTAATAAAAAATATGCAATAACCGCGAGTTGCAATAATTGGAATATCAGTGAGGATTTAAAAAATTATTAAAAGCAACGATCGCTAACACATATTTCACATTCGGTTAAATCCCTGTAACTACAAGGTTGAACGGTACCACCACGTGCACCAAAAAAACATCTACACCCGTTAAGGGCGTGCCTGCGCGTGCCTGTACCCCTCCGTCAAGTCAACAGCATCTTGATAGGCTGGAGGAAGGGGGCGTCATGCAAGACCCTGAGAAATGACCCGAGGCTGCTCACTGGGACATGTAGTTTTACCATCATATTCCTACCTTGCATGCAGTGACAATTGACCATTTAAATCAGACAAAAAAAACTACAAATAACTTATTGTCTTATTTAAGTTCCATATATGTTCCAAATCTGCTCCATCCTGCCACAGTAAATTCCCTGTTTATGTAACTTGGCATGGTGAATAAAAACGCCTAAATTCTGATTAAGTTGCAGCATTTCAAGAGAAAAAAAAACACATTATGTCACATCTTTATTTAATAACTTCTGTAAATGGTTTTGAGCTGGTGTACAGGATAGATGATCTATACATTATTTCATGTCAGAATGATTTCCGATCGAAAGGCTCATATCGTTTGTTTTTCCTCTCTCTCTCCACGACAATAATAAATAATAAAAAAGAAAACAAGTTCAAATACCTACAAAGCCTTTGCATTCCCCATGATGCGGGCGTTAGCCTATAATACTCTAGTACTTACTGTAATATGCATAAATAACGTCCATAACAACTCTATAAGGGTGCATAGCATTCTAATGAAATATATTTTGTCATATATTTATACATTTATTTTCATAAAAACATATTTTTTTCATCTTCTGTGCATGTGTGCAGTTGCATTCCTTAGTACAGAGTAATATGATATTGCGTCTATATTGTCATGTATCCATACTAAAGGAGTATAGGTGATCACTATTCTTTGCAACAGTTACAGTTTGACAACACTCTTTTAAAATACGTTTCTCGGTTCTCTCGTGTCCATCCCCCTTCCCTTAAGCGACTGAACACACACACGCGCGCACACACACACACACACACACACACACACACATTCGGGTGGAGATTACAGTTGTCACAGTGCAAAGGTTTGTGTTAACCATCTTAAAGTTTCAGTTTAATCCGTGGGCGATTAAAAACTGCAGTACCTATTATTATCGTCAAACAGACACAGATTCCTCTAACTTGACACCCACATTGGACCGTATTTGTACAGTTCCATATGGGCAGATGCCATAGCTCGTTAGCTCAAGTGTAGGAACATTAAACTGATTTACTTTTTTTTCCCCTCCAGAAGTGTCAATAAATTGCTGATTGAGTTTCACTTCAGTTCATCAGCCTATTCGATTCCATAGCAGGAAACGACATCACATGGTTGCACTGCTTGTTTACACATTAAGTAATACAGCACTGGCCTTGGGAAGAGGGGCTATTTTACCAGGTGCACTGGTGAGCAAATGGGAATCGCATCGAGTAACTGACTGCACTTAATAACCCTGGGTTCTTGTGTCGTTACACCACAGTAATCTGGGATCTCTCCACCATTTGCAAACAAACACGCACGCACACCTTTCCCTTCCCCCGCCCCCCTCCCACACACACACACACACACATACCCACAATCCTCCACCCCTCCACGGACCATCAAACCTTTTTTAGTCTTTAGTTCTGCAGCATACATGTTGGTTCCCAAGCCGGGTTCTGAACTCAATGCGGGGGGGGGGTGGGGGGGTGGGGTGGGGTGGGGGGGGGGCAAAGCTAGGGTCCTGGCCAAACTGAAACCTGAGTGGTTATACAAGTGGAAAAGACGTGATATGTGATCAAAGTGGCGTCACAGATGAAGGTTTCATATGCGTCGTTTGGAAGGGAATCGTGTGTGTTCCATGTCTAATGTCATCTACTCAAACATTCAGTGTCTCACTCATTCAAGCTACAGTACATATATAGTGCTCATGGTTAAATATTCAGTTTATTTCCAGTAAATGTGTGCTACCATGATCAATTAATTCATAGATTCATTCATGAGCTCTGGGTATGAAGTTAGCATATCTTGGATAATATCTGCTACGGTAAATGCTGAACCACCAAACCCTCTTTCTGAACCCTTGCAGTCTGACCCCCTCCAGGGCTACAACCTGGCTTGTTTTGTCCGAATTACCACTCCCTGCCACTGGGTGGTAGTGTAACCATATAACACTGTAACATCAAGATCAACAAAACTGCCCAGATGCAGCTGGATTTGGTTGTTTTCTTGCCTTCCTCCTTTGACATACTTGGCAGTATGTCATAGAACACACGCTGAACACTCACTACCTGTCCACTTCTCTCTGGTTGATATTATTGCTGTGGCAGACACCAGTGTTGATCCGAGTCTGACCAGGCTCCAAAAGTGTGTGCGCCGAGTGTGTGTGTGTGTGTTTGTTCCTGTGAGTGTGTTTCTGTGTGTGACTTCACAGTTCACGGGTCAGGGGTCAGTGTCCTGTTAGACGATCACAGTGCTATCTGTATGTCCGTACCGTACTCTGAGATGAAGGCCCAGACTCAGGACTAGCCCACCCATACTGCCCT
This sequence comes from Neosalanx taihuensis, assembly GCA_030340665.1. Lineage (NCBI taxonomy): Eukaryota > Metazoa > Chordata > Actinopteri > Osmeriformes > Salangidae > Neosalanx > Neosalanx taihuensis. Next base: position 1,733,901 of record CM059311.1, read on the forward strand.
TCCGTTCGATAGCTACTCCTTTTTCATGATTTCTTTTTTCTAAAACCGCTCTTCTCGGGTTTCTCTCTGCTGTTGTCGTTCCTCCCAAGTGGATGATGTAAGCCGTCACAGGAAGCGCTGCGGCCAGGGCGAAGCGATGACAGAGAGAGCGAAGGAGGGAGGGGTTGGTTAATGTAGCAAATTTAATCTGCGCACCCCTAAAGGGGGGGGGGGGGGGGGGGGGGGGGGGGGGGGCTGAAGGGATGGTGACCCACTGTTTTGCTTTCTACAGAGAGGAGTTTGGTTGTGCAATTAGTCCGCCGGTTGCCTCAAGTCTCAGGAGTCTCAAGCCGTCTTCGAACCCCCCCCCCAACCAAAAACCCCCCCCAAAACAACCGTGCTTCCAAAGTCGGGAAAAACACCCCCAGCACTCCCACCCCCCTCAAAATCAGACCCGAAACAGGGAAAGTCAGTCCCTAAAGGGGGCCGATCCAAGCTGGTCACCAGGTGGACGACTCAAAAGTAACACAGGAAGCGAGAGCATTCACAAAGGAAGGACGGCACGGGGGGGGGGGGGGGGGGGGGACGACGACACATGACACGCCGGCTTTCTCATTCCCGCGCTGAGCACGCCGTGACATCACAGGGGCACGAACCAACCAGGAGACGGGCTCAGCGCCAAGCCAGAACGAAACGGAAGCGAAGAAGACATGCGGTTAGATACGCGCAGCACATACGCACACATACACACACTAACACACGTCCACGTAGCATAGAAGTGCATATATCACATAGAAGAATAAGGAGAGGGTTCACGTGTGTGAAGCATCGGGAAGCTCAGCACTGACATCGCTGTAGAAGTAACGGTTGAAGAAGAAAAGAAGAAAAAAGACGTAGCTTTTTTTGGCTGCAGTGTTTTCAGACTTAACTTGCTGACACAAACAACTCCTTTTTTCCCGGGGAAAAAGAAAAAAGGTCGTCCGATTTTGCCCCTGACCCAGTTCTGGGCAGGCTCCATACCTTGTACCCCTTCAGTTTGTAGATAATGACAGTCAAAGGTCAAAAGGGCATGCACCAGCGGTCAATCATGCGATTACAGTTGACAGGAAGCACTTTTTGTAGCTTTTTTTGTTTGTAGTTTAGTCGTTTTCTGACGTTTTTTTTGTTGGTTCTTTGTTTTGTTTTTATAGAAAAATCATGCCTGTATACTAGTATATATTTTCATTAAAAATGTTACAAAACTACAAGTTGACCCCTTTTTTCATTTTTTTTTCTCCTTTAGTGGTGCCTCACGGTTCATCTGAGGAGGATTTAGTGTTTGTGTTCATCTCATCTCGTCAGTATCTCTCTTCCTCTCCACCTCTCCTTCACTTCCCTCGATCCCCTCGGTGTGTTTTTGTGGTTGGTTTGGCAGTGGATGTCCGGTCCTGGGAGACACAGAAAGATAGCATGGCAGTGTTATTTCCTGCCGTTCCAAACGTAAACCTTAGCAGATCCACCACAAACCACAAACGTGAAGGTGAATATGACCAAGCTGAGCGGATAGAAACAGTTATCATGATTCAAATGAACAGAAGAGGGAACAGGAGAGAATATTCCCTGTAAGTCGTGTGCACGTGCGTTGTGGGACAGGGAAACAAAAGGCTTGTTTGCAAAGCTTCTTTTTGCAAGCGAGCGGAATGGAGATGCCACCGTAAACTGCTCTGGCGAGCAGAATTTGATAGGTGCTTCTAGAAGCATCTCTCCCAAGCACTGGTAAAGCACGAGTGCTCGGTGTCCCGTACCTTGAGGACTGGGTAATGCGTGATTCAGTGTTTTACTCTCCGCAGACTGGTGCGCTTCACTGACTGAGTGCCCCTTCTCACATCCACCCCCACCTAGAGCCAGGAGGTGGGGGAGGGAGGGAGGGAGGGAGGAGGAGGAGGAGGAGGGAGGGGAGACAAGACTCAATGGAATCAGGACCCATCTCTCAAACAGCTGGGCCGAATGTGTGCGCGCTGTGCGTCGCTCCAAAGGAGAGTGTGTTTAGGTAAGTGAGTGAGTGTGAATAAAAAGAGAGAGATAAAGAGATAGAGAGAGAGAAAGAGAGAACGATGAGCTCGCTGACCTTTCTAGAGACGAGGTTTCCATGTTCGTCAACAAACTGTTCCTCTCCTAGGATCTCTGCAGCGTAGTCCTGCTTGTCTTCTCTCTGTGTTCAAACACAAGGCACATTTGATCACCCCCAAGACACACCCCCCACCTCGCTGTGTATTCAAACATGACCGAAAAAAACCTTAGATCATCTCCCTATGTGTCGCACCAAGCCACGCAACGCATTGTCAGGCAATGTACTATGACGATCATCAAAACGTGGCATTTTGATGGTCTGAAATTTGGATGGTTTAAAAAAAAATATACAAATAAAAGGAATCGAACGTTCGCTCTTGTCCTTTCATCTTAAAAAAGAAAGAAAGACGGTTGAAAAATGTCAAAACTGGCAGGGAGAAGAAGAAGCAGGCTCTCTTCCAGGCACAGGAAGCGGCGGGCGGTCGGCGTGACAACCTGACCTGGGCCCGCCTCTGCTCCCGCTCCCAGGCCTGTAGCCCCGCCTCCTGGTAAGAGAAGCCCATCCCCTTGTCAAAGGGCTGCGTGCCCAGGAGCCGCCCGCCCAGCACCTGGGAGTAACCCGTGTCACACACCGGCATCAGCAGAGCTTCCTGGGCCACGCGCAAGCCTGCCACGCCCCCGTCGCGTCCTGACGACATCAGCAGCTTCTCCATGCCCTGACGGGGCCTGGCCTGCGACCCCACCCAGCCGTGGAGAGAGTCCTTGTCGGGGAGGTACGGCTGGAACGCCCCTCCGCCCACCACCCTGAGGAGAGAGAGAGAGAGGGGAAGCTATATTGTGGGAATGGGGAAACCCCCCCCTATCTGGTTATCTTGCTGGGCAGCGTGTTTTAAAAAGCAGGGTGTTAGCTGCTACTGTGGGTCTGACCTGTTGTCTCCATTGTGCTCCATCGCCCGGTTTAGCCCCGACATCTCACACAGCTGGGCGTACACTTTCTGTCCTGTAACAACAGAAAGCCCTTCTTCTGAGCCCAGCCCTACTCTTCCTCCTTCTCCTCCTCCGCCTCCTCCTCTTCCTCCTCCAGTCACGCCGCCGCCGGCCGCGGCCGACATAGCCTCCACCCTCCTTCCCTCTGACCTCTGACCTCCCAGCTGGCCGTTCAAGTTGACCTTGGGCACTGCCCCGCTGGCCCTCACCCTCTCCCTGTCCCTGTCACCTGCCGGCCCCGGCTCCTCCTCCGCCTCTTCCTCCTCCTCCTCCTCTTCCTCCAGCTCCATGATGGAGCCGCTGGCCCCACTGGCTCCAGAGCTGGGGCGCCCCAGGCTGCAGGGCAGCGACAGGGTGGCTCCCTCGGAGTCGTCCGCCCGGCTGCTGCCGTCCAGGGACGAGTCCTCCACCGTCACCAGCGAGGGGCTGACTCCCAGGGGCCACACCTGCACGTCCGACATCTCCATCAGAGTGTCCTCCTCGGTGGTGGCGATGGGGGCGCACTCCAGACTGGACACCTCCTGCCAGTAGGGCTCCACGCCTAGGGGGGAGGGCAGGCTGTACTGCATGGAGGCCGGGGAGAGCAGCTCCTCTGGAGCCAGGCCGTAACCTGGAGGTGTGGGGGAGGGGGGGGGGAGAGAAGAGAGAAACTAACACCACGTAGGCGCAGGGTGGGGGGAGGGGGGCGGGGTGGAGGGTGGAGGGGAGGGGGACCACTGTTTCTCTGTGCTCCTTTTACGAAGAAAGAAAGAAAAAAAACAGTGCGAGGTTCAAGGCTGTGTCCCAAGACGCTTGGGGAAGGGGCCCAGATTAGGGGCTTCTTCACCACCCTCGTTCCCAGAGAGATACACTCTCACACGGCTTCTCTGGAAACAGAGAGCCCTGAACGCTGATTCTCCTGTCCCGTTGACCTTATCTAGCTGATCCAGATCAGTGGATTTGAAGGAAAGAGAGAGGTTTTTCTCTGGGACACAGCTTGACCCTCTCTCTCTAACTGGATCGAGTGAACGGCAGTGTTTAATATGGAGGCATTCATTCATAGGCTGTGTGGGAAGGAGTGGCTGGTCTTTTTGTTGTTGCTTAGCAAGTCAGTTAGTGAGGTCCGGATATCTGTTATGTACTAGGAAGAGAGAGCTGAGTGCAGTGTTGGGGGTTTGCAAGTTGGGTTGGAACGATAATTACTACGTTTGCACGTCAAATGTACAGTGCGATCAAAAGTACCTGTCAAAAATGGTATTGCAATCCACCACTCTATTGTGTATTTATATGTGTTATTTGTGCTTTGTGAAAGTCAGTTGTAAAGTTTAGTTAGTGATCGTCTTTGGCTCTTCCGGCATTTTCTATATCGTCCCAACCCTGATCGACGGTGTGTGGGTTAGCAGGGTGATGGCTCTGTAGAAGCATGTCACGTTACTGCGCTCTCACGCTGTCATTCAGAAGACGCACAGCTTCACACGGACAAACGGTCCCACAGAAAGATCTGAGGTTGACGTGCGCACGTTCAAAGGACACGTCAAGCAACATCTAACATACACACTTTTCTCATCAAACATGTCGGGAGTCATGTAGCTTAACGGAAAAGGCGTTGGACTTGTAATTGGAGGCTGCAAGTTTGATTCTCGGCTATGGCTACGTGATGTTGTGTCTTTGGGGAAGGCACTTCACCTTACTTGCCTTAGAGCAAGGGTTGAAGATCCTAGGGAGCCACAGTCTTGAAGATTTTAGCTGTTTCCCTGCTCTAGCACACCTGATTCTAATGGAGGGTCATTATCAGGCTTCCACAGAGCTTGATAACGACCCTTCATTAGAATCAGGTGTGCTAGAGCAGGGAAATCTTCAGGACAGTGGCTCTAGAGGACCAGGGTTGCCGACCCCTGCCTTAGAGGGAATGTCCCAGTACTTGCTGTAAGTCGCTCTGGATAAGAGCGTATGTTATTCACTTTGCCATTTAAATCATGTTTTTTATTGTATAAATATTTCATACTTTTCAATCTGTCCATCTGTCTTGATGCCTGCCTGTGTGCCTGCCTGCCTGTCTGTCTGCTTGTCTGCCTGTGTATCTGTCTATCTGCCTGCCTGCCTTCCTATCTCTGTAGTATGCTATATTGAGAGGTGGTAGAGAGCTGAACGATTTATGGGATCTGGAGAACTGAAAATGTGAATGTTTGGTTTCATTTTCTTTGCAATGTTCATGTCGGCAGGCAACGTGTTTCAGACGTGTTTGCGGAGGTACGCGAGCGTGTATGTGTGTGTTTCAGACGTGTTTGCGGACGAACGCAAGCGTGTATGTGTGTGTTTCAGGCGTGTTTGCGGAGGTACGCAAGTGTGTATGTGTGTGTTTCTGGGATGGTTGAAGATGGAAGTTGGAGGAAGGGATGTTCTATGAATGAGGTGGGAGAGATGATTCAGTCAGAATGAAGGGTGATGGTTTGGGTTCAGATGCCTTTGTCCTCCTGCCCCCCTGACACACACACACACACACACACACGTAGGTGTAGAGCTACAGCACTTTGTGAAGCATGAGATCCTAACACACATACACAAACACTGCCAACAAAACAAACAGCACCGTAAAAACACACCACACACATGTAAAACACATTACATACACAACACGTTACATCACAACAAAAGAAAAAAACACACAAAACCTCCCAAGTTAACAAGTGATGTCACTGTAGACCTATTCCTTAAAAACTCATACAAACACACAGTGCTACACCACAGTATACACACTCCAACACACCGTAACAACACTCCTGCTGGGATGTAACATTCTAATAGTGTAGCTGGAACATTCATGTCAGAATGTTACGCACATTGCGGTACCCCCTCAGCTAAAAAAAAACAAAGACACAACAGAGTTCAAAATATCGTCAACAGAGGTAAAATAATAATAATAATAACTGTAACAAAGCACTGGAAACACATTAAACAAAGCATTTATTTAAAAACACCCCCCCAAACGAAACCAGAGAAGAAGGGGAACTTGTCACGTAGAAAAGCATGCCATGCACGTTCAAATACCTTCAGAAGAAACACAGGAACACACAAACTACCGTCTTTATTGACCCCTGACCCCCCCCCCCCCCCACCCTTCAGGATTCACACTTCCTGGACGGGATACACACACTGAGAGAATAGCGTTGCAGGCAGCATGCACATGCTTTTACACACACGAGGCGCCGGATCGAGAGAGGAGGAGAGAGTCCCCCCCTCGACTCAACACGGGGGGGGCGCGCAGGGGACAGGGGGACGAGGGGGTTCAAACTAGATGGCGGGAGGCAGGAGGCCCGGAGGTCATGAGGTCGGTATGAGGTCAGAGGTCGGAGAGGAAGTGCTGTGAGGAGTAGGAGGAGGAGGAAGAGGAGGAGGAGGAGGAAGAGGAGGGCGGCTTGGCAGCAGGTATGACATGTAAAGAAACAGAGAGGAAGGGAGAGAGAACAAGGAACACAGTATGGAAGCCCAGAGCACACACACACAGACACACACCGACACACACTATGTGCCAGTGTCACTCTGGAGGAGATTATCCATCCTCAACACACACACACACACACACAGTCATCCGTCGAGTACTATGTAGAGTAACTCACACACACGGACACACAAACCATCCAGGTATTCTACCATCGTACACGTACAACACGCATCCTCATATTGGACTGGATTTACAGAACCCAAAAATGTGTATTCATCAGATCCATGTGTGTTTGGAATATCCTCCTTTTCTCATACGGACGTGAGAACCATCATGTACAAGCCTAGAAGCATGAGGTGTGACAGCTAGCAACGGAACAATGGACCCAGCCTCATGCGGACGTTTCTCTGGGTGGGGGAGGGGGACCGGACTGGGACCACCACCATCATCATCAGTAGCAGCAATCCACCATGCAGCCTGGCCCACTTACCCCTCCTGAAAAGTGGGTGTTTAATAACCCTGGGCTTGTGCGCTATGCGTGGCTGTCTGGTGTCCGTGATCTCTTGTGGAGCAACAGAGATAAGGTACAGTCTGCATTACTCAAACACTCAGGAACAAAATACATGGGGAGGGGGGTCCTCATTCACATCTGTAGGGGGGGTGGTGTTATTACTGGAGTTAGGGGTTAGGATTCTAGAAAGAGTGTTCTCAATCTTCAGTTCCCGATGTATGTTTCACGATCTAAAAGCCCACTGTGTTCAGGGTCTATCACGTTGCTATGCTCAGTAACCGATGCTCTTTGTAAAAGCTCTCTCTTGTATGTCGCTTTGGATAAAAGCATCTGCTAAATGAATAAATGTAAATTTAAATGTAAATCCTCAAGTTCAGTAATGATGTGGTGAGTTTGCCTCCAGTTGAATACACCGGGAAGATTTTTTAAGATTAGTGGAGATTCAGGTCTAAGTGTACCGTGTGTGTAAGGTGTGTGTAAGTTTGGTGTGTGTGCGGCTTACCATTGATAATACTGGGCGAGAGCAGGGTGGAGTCTCGACTGGACAGACGGCAGGCGCCCTCCTCGCTGGCTCCGCCTCCTGGCTGCGTAGGCGGGCCCTCCAGGGAGCTGACAATGTCGGAGCGGTCGATGTTCTTCAGAGCCCCGTAAAGGCTCTCCACTGTGGGTGGGGGGGGGGGGGGGGAGGGGGGGGGGGATCAGAGCTTAGTGACACGCAACACAGACAGCTATGGGGGTCAGGTGGCTGAGCGGTTAAGGAATCGGGCTAGTAATCAGAAGGTTGTCAGTTCAATTCCCGGTTGTGCCAGGTGATGTTGTGTCCTTGGGCAAGGCACTTCGCCCTACTTGCCTCAAGGGGGGGGGGGGGGGGGGGGGGGAGACGAATATGAGCGGAGCAGGGGAGAGTGCAGGGTGAGATGATCCATCTGGAGAGGCAGACAGGGGGGGACGACTCACTCTTAGCTTTCTTGCCCTCTCTGCTGGCCCACAGGTTGAGTAGCGCGGAGCTCTGGTCCAGGAGGGAGTTGGGGTTCTCCACCCGGATCCTGTTGATTTCGTCCACCCCGAACTGCAGTTCCCGAGCCAGCTCTGACACGAGAAGGAAGTCCTTCAGCTGGTTGTCTTAACAGCCAGGCCTCCTACTGTATAACTGAGTGGTACTGATGACTACCCTGCACTGCCAAGGTTTAGGACATGAATACTCGGATATTATAAACACTGATGTTTTTCCTCTTCTGCTCTTGTGTGGCAGTGTTAAAATGCTTTCTAACCAGGTACATTCTAAAAATGTTGCGAAAAATCGTTGTCGAAAAATCGTTGTATAGCATTTGAATTCGTCTTGAATGCATTGCTTCCGTCGTTTTACACGCGTGTTGGACACTTTTTGCTCTGTGTTATATCATCACTGACCTGCCCAGCTCAGTCCAAGCTGTTCGCAGATGAGCGAGATCTTCAGCTCCGTCCGCTCCATGACGTTGACCGCAGCTGAGGAGAAGACACGCTACTCTCAGAAACCTTCTAGCAGCGGACGGCAACACTAGATCAACATGGTTAACCTGGTTCACCTGCGGGGTTCGACGCTTAAGAGGAGAGTTTTCTAATCATACTTTGGGAAGGATATGATTACGAAAGGTCCCTCTCGCGATCTGAGGCTGTTTGCTATGAAGAAGGTCAATAGCAAATCCTACTTACCTTCACAAAAGCACTGTTCTGTTGAGGGGGGGAATAATCGTTACTCAGAGAGTACAGTGTTTTGTCCGTAACGGTCCTCTGTGTTAGCAAACCAATGGGCGGGGGAGGTCATGTTAAGGAAAGGTTGGTTGGCATTCATTCAGACATCTGTCTCTCTACTATCTTTACCCACAGCAGTCCAGAGAGAACTGAAGTGGGGGCGTGGTAGCAGATCTGCGATCAGAAGACAAGACAACACTGCCCGCTGTCCTCCAACCTGAAGAGCAGCCAATGAGAAACCCCCTCCGAACTCCACAAGGCCAATCAGAGGGCTGCGCTTCCGCGCCCGCTCCACCGCGAGGTCCCGCCCATTCTCAGAGCTAAGCTAAACGCTAACAACATCCGCCATGCTAACGGGCGTCGCGGTGGAGCCACCAGCGCCATGCAAACCACCGCGGGTCATTCCGTTACCACGGTTACCGGGACAGCGGCATAGTAGTTTGACCCCCGGGGGGGAACCCCATTTTTTGAATGCGTTTGGAACTTTCCATTTCATTCTCATCCTGCGGTCACGCTGCAGTGGATTCTGGGGCTTGTAGTTGAGCAGTGCATTCTGGGGCTTGTAGTTGAGCAGTGCATTTACGAGGCTCAGTCATAAGTGTCATTGCCGTGCACACGAGATAGATAGAAATGGGGGGGGTGGGGGAGGCAGAGGGGGATGGGGGGGGTGGGGCTGTCAAGGGGAGGCAGTGCAACATTCAGGGGCCCGTCCCCCCAACCAGGGGGAGAGGGCTGGAGGGCAGGCATGGGGAGACTCACCCACACCGGGTTCGTTGAGCGCGCTGTAGCGCTCCCTCAGAGCCAGCGGGGTCAAAGTTCGCCGCCGCTCCTCACTGCCCGCCACCTGACAGGAACACACAAATACGACCGTTAAACCGAGGGTCACAAAGGTGATCCGTTCCGGTCAAAAGTTCAAGTTAAGTTAAGCCAGACCATATTGTTTTGTCTGAGTATGAAGGTTCATTAACGTGTGTTTGTTGTTCAATGCAACAGCATAGTTCGAGTGCCCGCATTGAACGAGCTTTGAGCTTGCCTGCTTCTGTAATGCCAATCAATACACAGGCTGCCTGCCCGCTCCAGAGAACATGCCAGGCTACTTCAGAGGTAGTATTACTGGCTCCATTGCATTCTGCTCTAATATCTACTTCCCTGGACTTTATTTTTAGCCTTTAAAGCTCAAGTGATCGTACATCAGCGGAAGGCGTAGAGCTCTCCTGTGGAGATGAAACCATGGCTAGGGGCCATGGAACAGATCAATCACCAATTATTTGAACGTCGAAAAAAAAGGAGAAGAAAAACAACATCCCTGTTCATTATAACCACGGAATGAATTATGTTTCTAATTATTCCCACAAGTAAAAAAGCCATGGTGGGGGGGAGAGGGGGGCGCGAGAGGGAGGGAGTGTGTGTGTGTGTGTGTGTGAGCACACCTTGACACAGGGCGGCATGGTGATGTTGAGGTTACACAGCACCTGCTGCACGTCCTCATATTTGGTGGACTTGCGCAGAAAAGACAAGAATCCGGAAGCTTCTTTGTTGCTGTCTCGGACCTGACAGAGGGAGAGAGAGGAAGAGACAGGAGGGGAGCAGTAGGGAGAGAGAGAGACCAGGGGAGAGAAAGGAGAGAGAGAGAGGAGAGAGAAAAAGAGATGGTGGGATGGAAACAGAGAGAGAGAGAGAGAGAGAGAGAGAGAGAGAGAGAGAGAGAGAGAGAGAAAAGCGATGGTGGGATGGAAATTGAGAGAGTGACAGAGAAAATAAGGAAGCGAGAGAACGATAGGGCCGGAGAGAGAGATGGAGACAGAGAAAACCAGACAGAAAGAGAGAGAGAAACGGTCGGAGCAATAAAAGAGAGACAAGAGTGAGTAAGAGAGGAAGAGCGAGTGAGAAAGAGAGCGATAGAGAGGTGGAAGGAGAGAGAGAGAACAGAGAGGATATTAGACCCTGCAGTGATGGGGGAGGGGGTGAGGAGCAGTAACACAGCAGGGGGGGGAGGCAGGGATGGAAGCAGTCCATAGGCAGGCGAGAGAGAGAGATTTACCTGCACATTTACCTGGACGTCTGTCAGATCAGACAGTAACAGATTGACCGTGAGAGAGAGAAAGAGAGACAGTGAGACAGACATACAGACAGGCAAGGCCGCAAGATAGGCAAGCAGGCAAGAAGGTGAAAGAGTTAAGGACATGCACACAATTACTGAGAGAGAGAGGAGACGTGAGAGGGAGGAAGGAGAGAGAGAGGTAGGCTGGAAATAAGGAGGGAGTAGGTAAGCTAAGTAGGTAGGTAGAAAGGAAGGAAGGAAGGTGGGTAGGTAGGTAGGTAGGTAGGTAGGTAGGTAGGTGGGTGGGTAGGTGGGAAGGTGGGTAGGTAGGTAGGTAGGTGGGTAGGTAGGTGGGTAGGTGGGTAGGTAGGTGGGTAGGTAGGTAGGTAGGTAGGTAGGTAGGTAACTGGGTAGGTAGGTAGGTAGGTAGGTGGGTAGGTGGGTGGGTAGGTAGGTGGGTAGGTGGGTAGGTAGGTGGGTAGGTGGGTAGGTAGGTGGGTAGGTAGGTAGGTAGGTGGGTAGGTAGGTAGGTAGGTAGGTAACTGGGTAGGTAGGTAGGTAGGTAGGTAGGTAGGTAGGTGGGTAGGTGGGTAGGTGGGTAGGTGGGTAGGTAGGTAGGTAGGTGGGTAGGTGGGTAGGTGGGTAGGTGGGTAGGTGGGTAGGTGGGTAGGTAGGTAGGTAGGTGGGTAGGTGGGTAGGTGGGTAGGTGGGTAGGTAGGTAGGTAGGTGGGTAGGTGGGTAGGTGGGTAGGTGGGTAGGTGGGTAGGTGGGTAGGTGGGTAGGTGGGTAGGTGGGTAGGTAGGTAGGTAGGTAGGTGGGAGAAAGAGAGCATGTGGGTAGGTAGGGAAGAAAGGAAGCAGGTAACAACACAATGGAGAAACATTTGACACTCGTCTGAGACTGACTTAGACGGAAAGCTAAATGTACCGCACGCTCAAAGCTCCACAAACACCAAGACAGACAGACAGACAGACGCGATGACACGATGACCGAGACAGAGAGAGACAGATCGACTGACACAGAGACAGACATATGCGCCCGATGAAGTTCGAGGTGAGGAGGAAGACACAAATACACAGGTTCTACACACAGCCTAACGTATGGATGGACAGATCGTTGGTGAGAGGTGGTCAGTGAACACACAGGACACTCAGTGGAGGATGAGACTGGACGCAAACAAGACAGGAAGCACGTGGAGTAATGTGGGATAGATACAATGACTGGTTAACATTTACACCAATACGAGCGCCAGGAAGATGGATGAGCTGGTAAACAAATGGAGAAACAGACAGGAAAGTAGACAGACAGACAGACAGACAGGAAGGTAGACAGACAGACAGGAAGGTAGACAGACAGACAGGAAAGTAGACAGAAAGACAGGAAAGTAGACAGACAGACAGGAAGGTAGACAGACAGACGTCTGACACAGTCACTGGCCAATCAAAACCTCTCGCAGTCAAACACGCAGACAAGATCGTAAAGGATTTAAAAACCTAGACACATCTAACTTAACCCACTCGGATCAAAGCTTAACGTGTGGACAGAGACTGACGCATCAGGGTGACCTTGACCGGACAGAGGGGATGGTTACAACTGTGGTTCATACAGAGACAGCGTTTCAGAGGAGTGAGAGCTTAGAGCAAGTGGGGGGGCGGACACAGACCTTGACAGAGACGGGCAGACGGTTATCTCTGAAGGCCTGGAAGCTGAAGCTGCGAGTCTGCTGGGTGGCTTTCCTCACAGGCACCAGGTTTCCGGAACACTCCAGGTGCAACGGCATGCCCTCCATCACCTGAGGGGGGCGACAGAGAGTTAGAGATGACATTCCGCAGACCGGAACCACAATATTGACAAAGCTACACGCAAAATAGCACGATCGTTTCGCGTTTGTTGTTGTTGTTTTTTTTACCCCCCCCCCCTCCCGACATTATAGGAAGCCAGAAAAAACAACAGAAATCTACTAGAAACGTCTAGATTCCCATCCAGCGCCTCCCCCCTGCCCTCCCCTCCCTCCTCCCCTCCCTCCTCTCCCTCCTTCCCCCCTCACCTCGATGTCCCGGCTGCGGGCCACCTCGCTGAAGTTCTCGTGCAGCTCCAGGGTCTTGTCCATCTTGTCGTCGGTCATGCAGTAGCAGCGGAGGCGGCCCTCGCGCGCCTCGTTCATCTTGGCAAACACCACAAACTTGGCCATGTAGGGCACGGCCATCAGCTCCCGGTACAGCAGGTTGGAAAAGGTCACCGCTTCTGCTGTGCGCGGGCAGTCTGCCAGCCAGAACCTGGGGGTCAGGAGAGGCCGTGAGAGGAGTACGAGGTGGGGGGGGGGGGGGGGGGGGGGGGAGGGGTAGTGAGGGGGGTGGTGTGGCGTAGTGTGCGGGGGGGGAGCGGTGTGTCACCTTGCAGACACGTTGGTGGTGAAGTTGGCGCAGTTGTTGGCGTACATCAGCTTCGTGGTGCCTGTAATGTCTTCCCACTGGGCCGGCGCTGTTCCACCTGGGGGAGGGGTGAGAATCGGATCGTAAACCTCTCTCTCGCTCTCTCTCTTTCTCTCTCAATTACTCTCTCTCTCTCTCCGCCTCCCTCCCCCTCTCGTTTTTTCCTCTCTCCTGTGCCCCTGAGAGATACTGCCAATTCCCCAGCCTGACAACGCTAGCATTCCCATGTCACCTTCACCCCCCCCCCCCCCACTGCTTGTGACAACAGCTGGCCGTCAAACAAGCGCAGAGTTAAGACAGTATTTGTCATAAATGAAGATGTGGCTGTGGCGGTATAACATTCCTAATGAAAAGGTGTGTGGGAGGGGAGGACACAGTTGCCGCCCACGTAAATACAATGAACCGTTCGCCCCCCTTGACTTGGAGGTCGATCGGCTTCCGGAGTGTTCCGTACCGATGACGCTGCAGAGGAGACGCAGGCTGGTGGTGTCCCCCTCGCCCGCGTCCCGCACGCTCTCCCTCCAAGACGGGGGCAGCGGGATCCGCAAGCCGATTGGCCGGTGGAACTTGCGTCTGCGCGGCTCCACGGTAACCACGGGACTGAAGGTGGCCTGGTTGCCCAGCTGTCGAGTCAGCAGCTCGTCAGGGATTGGCTGAGCCTGCAGACATGGACGTGTGGAGAAGCATTGGGAAGGAGATGTCAGAGGGAGATACTGAAATCTGAAAATTAACAGCGTCTATGTTTGAGCCGGCCCAATCCAGTCCTCCAGTGCATTATGAGCTTATTGTAGCATACAGTAGCATTAAGATGGCCACCAAGCTGCATGTATGGCTTCTAATATGTTGTCAGTTCTTGAGAGACATCTTATCTGCAAGGGTATGTCTTAAAACAGTCCTTTAACCAGGTGTTCTTTCTCCCACAAAAGAAGGACAAACTATAATGGACTATCAGCTAGAAGGTTTGAGACGTGTCCTTGCCTGTACCGTCTTACAAGCCTCCACCTTCCTCCACCTCCTCCTTCATACTCCTACTCCTCTTCCTCACCTGAAGCCCTAGTCTCACTCGCTTGGTGACTGCTGTCTCTGGGAAGATGGCCTGCACTTGGGGAACCAGTTTGCAGGTCAGCTGACCTCCCTCTGGCCCAATCAGGTCGCTCTCCTGCTGAACGCGAGACACGACAGCGAAGTAGAGGGGGAAGTCTGTGGAGATGATCCGACGGATCCTCTTCTTCTCCAGCTCCTCGTTGCTCTCCAGGTCTGACGGAGAGAAGCGATGGGGAGGAGATGAAAGGATATAAATCAGGGAGTCAGGTGGCTCAGCAGGTTAAGGCGTGGGGTTCAAAATGTGTCGAGACGATGCGAGCTCATCCTATCAACAGCTAGACGGCCCCCCGTCCCTCCGCTGACCTTCATCCATGCCGTTCAAAATGGTCTCCAGGACCTCGTCGCCGTAGCGATTTCGATGCTCCTTCCAGACGGATCCGTTCTCGCTGCGCAGGACCACCAGCTCGCGGTCCCCCCGACCCAGAGCAGCGAAATGAGGGATCTCCACGATGACGGGCCTGTGGAGACAGCAACACCAGCCTGTTACACTGCCTGGGACTCCAGTCTTCACTGGAATGCAAGAGTTATACTTGTATAATTGTAATTGTAGAGCCTGTACATAATAATGTATCCCAGTCTTTACCCCCTTGTGTGCATTCACCTACCTATTTTGCCCCCGCCCCTTTATCCATGTGTGCACTATTCTAATCTTTTACCTCACACCATTACCCCTGTGTGCTTTTGCGAGACTGTGTGCGGTTGCTGCTGAAGAGTTAATAAAGTATTCTGAATCTGAATCAAGTACACAGACATGGACAGTAGGGGGCAGAGTTGCTGTCACGTAAAAGCAAAAGGTAAAGACTCTTCCGAAAGCGTACGTTAGCATGCCGACTCACCCTAAGAACTGCATGCTGGACGGGCCCAGGGAGATGATGCGGCTGGCCAGACCCTCCCCCTCCACCAGCGGGGGCGGGGGTGGTGAGTTTCTGGGGCTTGACCAGGCGGCAGGTGATGCGCGTGGGGGCGGCGCAGGTGCGAGGGGGGATGATGACTCGCAGGCCGTGGTGCCGGCTGCCTCGCATGGAGCCGCCCCGGGCGTCCACCATGAAACTGACCAGGAACCTGCGAGGGGGGGGGGGGAACGGCTCCAGGGGGTCAGGTGTGTTTATGAAACAGGGACCTGGGAAGTGAGAGGGGGGGGTGGTGAGGGGGAGCTGACTGACCCTGTGTGGATGGGGCTGGCCACCGGGCTGACGTTGTCGGACGTCTCCGTGGCGGGACTGCTGGGGATCAGGGAGTCATCATCGTATTCCTTGGGGAGGGGAACAGGGGTGTGCTGGGAGGGGGAACATGGTTTGTGTTAGAGATGCTTGGTCCATTTACTACTCCAGGAAGTCGCATGTGGATAAATACACCGATCCTCTACCTGATCCAACAGCACCGTCTCAGGGGACACGCAAGGGATTCTGGGAATGGCAGGAGAGTAGGGCCTAGCCAGAAGAGAGAGAGAGACAGACAGGGGAGGGTGAGACAGACAGGAGAGGGTGAGACAGGCACGCTTGGAACGCGGTCGCCCTGGCGCCAGGCCCTTGGAGGGGGCGGGACTTACGTGGTGCCCAGGCCGCTCTCGAAGTCTCTCATGCTCTTCTTAGGAGACAGGAAGTCGTCATCCTGGTCCTTGAGGTCGTCAAGTTTCAGGTAGCGAGCGCCATCCATTCCCAAAAGCTCGTCCCCTGTAGACAAAGAACATGTCAGACAGTGAGAGAGGGAGGGGGAGAGAGAGATACAGAGAGAAAGAGCGAGAGAGAGGGGGAGAGAGAGGGGGAGAGAGAGACATAGATAGAGAGGGAGGGAGGGAGGGAGGGAGGGAGGGAGGGAGGGAGGGAGGGAGGGAGGGAGGGAGGGTGAGCGAGAGATAGAGAGAGAGGGAGGGGGAGAGAGATAGAGAGAGGGAGAGAGAGAGCACCGTCCCTTCCGCAAACACACGCAGCCCACAGTCGCCCCAAAGCGGCCCTTGACTGATCCAAGCGATGGAGTCAAACCAACATTTCACCCCAGCCGATGGACACCGACGGCGTAAATGAAAAGAGATCGATACCACGGCAACAGAGCGACCACCAGGAAACACAGCACACACCACCGCACGCACAACACTGACTGGCCTGAAGGGGGCATGCCTGTTAGAGATGACATCACACGTTTGTTTCTGCGTAGGACAGAACGGCTGGGTTAGCGCTGATAGGTCTTAATTATCCGAACCACATGCCGTTAGCAAGAGGGTACACAGTCGCTGTGCATCATTTGTTCATCGGGTAAACTCTCAGCTAGGCAGGAATCAGTGTAATTAGCTTATTGATCAATTAGGCTGTGCCAGGCTGCATTCCCAGAGCCATATTGGTCTCCATCCCCCAACCCACCCTACTCCTCTGGGATTTGTAGTTTTTGAGGAGTTTTTTTTTCCCCGAACCTGTCGGGTATGAATCCATGGACAGATGTCGACACTGGCAAAGGAAAGATGTCATGAACACATGCCAATGACAAACCAACATAGTTACACTGCATAGAGAAGGAAGGGAGAGAGAGAAGGAGCGAGGGAGGGAGAGAGAAAGAGAGAGGGAGAGAGGGAGGGAGAGAGAGAAAGAGAGAGAGGGAGGGAGCGAGAGAGAGGGAGGGAGGGAGAGAGAGGGAGAGGGAGAGAGAAAGAGAGAGGGAGCGAGGGAGAGAGGGAGCGAGAGAGACAGAGAGAGAGGGAGCGATAGAGAGACAGAAAGAGAGAAAGGGAATGAGAGAGCAGAAGAGAGCAGATTGGAAGAGAACAGGCAAATAAAGCCCTTGTCTCCTAAGGATGTCGCCGGACCAAGACTGAGAGAATGAGAGAGTGCGTGCAATGGAAGGCACAAGGTCGCACAGCGCGGAAACAACCGGACAAAGCACAGACAAGAGGTCCTACCTAAGGTGAGCTGAGCAACACCTAAAAACAGACGGAGAGAAGCATTGTGTTTAGGCCAGTCTGGAGTTAGAGCTCATGGTTAGCTTCTCTCCTCCACGGACGCCTGTCACCCTTTCAAGACACTGAAAACTGGGCTGATTAATCACCAGTATACAGTATCATACGGCAGCATCGATCCCCACACAGAAGCCTTTGTGGAATCGGGCAGAGAAGAGCTTTGAAAGAGACGCAAACCCACCCTCATCCTCCGAGACGTCCAGGATCTCATCCACCGTCTCCGGGAAACTCATCCGGTGCTTTTCCGTGGTGATCTGCGAGCGAGGACGGAAGGACGAAAAGAAAAGAACGGTCAACGCCTCGTTCGACCGTGGAAGGAACCCGTGACAGGAAGGGGGGGGAGGGGTGGGGGTGGGGGGGTCGCTCACCGCGGAGACGCTCTCCTCGGTGACCAGCTTCAGCACGTCGATGACGGAGATGTAGCCCAGGCGCTTGGCGATGCCCAGAGGGGACGTCCCGTTCTGGAAGAGAGAGAGAGAGACACGGCCTCGCTCAGCCCCTGGAGGGTCCCTCGCTGGAGATGAACCAACCCCCCCCCCCCGCCGATGGAGGAGGGAGGAGAAGAGAGGGGGAGAACCAGGGCCCAAGGGGCAGGAGGGGGGAAGGAGGGCTGAGTGGAGGGACGGGAGGATGAAGAGGGAAGGAGAGAGGGGGAGAGGGGGGGTGGGGGGGCTCACCGTGGTGATCTCATTGGGCTGGGCTCCGCTCTTCAGCAGCAGGGTCACAATGTCCGTGTGGCCCTGCTGGGCGGCCTGGTGGAGGGGAGTGTAACCAACCTGGACGGCAGGGGACAGAGGGAGAGGGGGAGAAGGGAGAGAGGAGGGGAGAGGAGGCGGAGAAGGGAGAAAAGAGGGGAGGTGGAGAAGGGAGAGAAGAGGGGAGAGGAGGTGGAGAAGGGAGAGAAGAGGGGAGAGGAGGTGGAGAAGGGAGAGAAGAGGGGAGAGGAGGTGGAGAAGGGAGAGAAGAGGGGAGAGGAGGTGGAGAAGGGAGAGAAGAGGGGAGAGGAGGTGGAGAAGGGAGAGAAGAGGGGAGAGGAAGTGGAGAAGGGAGAGAAGAGGGGAGAGGAGGTGGAGAAGGGAGAGAAGAGGGGAGAGGAGGTGGAGAAGGGAGAGAAGAGGGGAGAGGAGGTGGAGAAGGGAGAGAAGAGAGGAGGGGAGGTGGAGAAGGGAGAGAAGAGGGGAGAGGAGGTGGAGAAGGGATGAAAGTGAGTTAAGTGGAACATTGCAGGGACTGTGTGACAGGCTGGTCGACCTCAGTAAACATGGAGGGAGACTGTGCTGAGATGATGAGCTCGAATTCGCAACAGTGTAAATCCACCCTGAGGGGCTGAGTGTGTGTGTGTGGCAGTGTGTGTGTGTGGCAGTGTGTGTGTGTGTGTGTGTGTGAGCTTACTCTGGTCTTGCTGTTCACATGAGCTTGCTGCTGCAGAAGAAACTTCACCATCTTGATGTTGCCATAGTGACAGGCCACATGAAGGGGTGTGTAGCCAATCTGAGAGAGAGACATTGACAGAGAGAGAGAGAGAGAGAGAGAGGGAGGGGGGAAAGGGAGAGAGGGAGAGATGAAAAAACACAGAGACAGCGTCAGAGAGAAGAACGAAAGACTGAACAAAAAAAAAACCCTCAGAAGACTGAGGGAGAGAGCTGTCTGTTTTTCAAGGGCTTTATTATTTCCTCAGCAGAAACCCTGGACGACCTTGCCAATAAAAACCTTCTGCAGTTTGGACCGAGCGTCTTTTTTAATCAGCGCTACGCAGCGTCTTATCGTCTTACCCGTGAGGCAGCGTACACAGAAGCTCCCTGTTTGACCAGCGTGTCTGCGATTCCAACATGACCCTCCTGGGCTACCAGATGCAGCGGGGTCAGACCATTCTGGAAGACAAGAGGGGGGGTGAAATCACAGTGAGCAAGTCCATTCACGAACGGAACAGTTCAAGTGCACCTTGTAATGTTCACATCTGAAACTAGCTCTGTTTTTATTATTACTTTTACATTTATTCATTTAGCAGACGCTTTTATCCAGAGCGACTTAAGAGCAAGGACAAGGACATTCCCCCCCCCCCCCACCCCCCCCGAGGCAAGTAGGGTGAAGTGCCTTGCCCAAGGACACAAGGTCACGTAGCCACAGCCGGGTATCGAACTCGCAACCTTCCGATCGCAAGCCCACCGCCTCTACCCGCTGAGCCCCCTTACTCCCTAGAGCAGCACTCAACCAAAAGAACGGACTGCCTCCGTTTACGCTAACGACCCCAGCCGCACCCTCCGATCCCGCGCTCGGCTACCTTGTTGCCCAGGTTGACGTTGGCCTGCTTGGAGATGAGCAGGGCCACCATGTCTGGCCGGCCCTCCTGGGAGGCCAGGTGGAGGGGGGTGATGCCCTGCAGGGACTCTGCGTTGGCAGACGCCCCGTGCTGCAGCAGGCAGCTGGCCACCTCCATCTGGTTCTGCTTGGCGGCTATGTGCAGCGGAGTGTATCCGTTCTGCAGGGGGGGGGGGGGGGGGGGGGGGGGCAGACACACCGTCAGCCAGGGGTGGGAGGGGGGGTGGGGGGAGTAATGTGCTGCGTCATCAGAAGGTTGGTGTGTATCTGTCGCTGAGGGGGGGGGGGGGGGGGGGGGGGGGGTTCCGGTGCCCATGAGACCAAGGATGAGCAGAGAGGTAATGCTGATAAGACAGGGGTGTGTGTGTGTGTGTGCTCACCCGGGCGGTGCTGTGGGCGGAGCCTCCCTTGTTCACCAGCAGCTTAACCACGTCCAGGTTGTTGTGATGCACGGCCACGTGGAGGGGAGTGAGACCGTTCTGTGCAAAACACACACACAAACACAGACACACACACACACAAACACAGACACACACAACTACTATCAGTACCTTCATCATCAGGTGTGACCCAATCATCGTCCGTGCGCGCTCACTCGGAATCTTACAACGCCGACAACAGGAAATGGATGGCCTGGTGAACGCCCTGCCCGGCGTGACCTCTCACCTTTCCCGCCGCGTTTGGATTGGCTCCTCTCTCCAGGAGCAGTTCGGCCACGTCCACCTTGCCGTACTTAGACGCCACGTGGAGAGCAGTGAAGCCTTTCTGCTCTCACACACACACACACACACACACACACGCACACACACACACATGACAACACACATTCAAATACAGAATACAGAGACCAAGAGTGGAAAACAAGGACTTAAGAGAGAGAGATAGAGAGAAAGAGAGAGAGAGCAAGAGTAAGAGAAAGAGAGTAAGAGAGAGAAAGAGAGATTAAGCATCTAAGAGAGTGAGAAAGAGAGAGCGCGAGAAAGCGAGAGGGAGAAAGAGTAGGAGAGAAAGAGAGAGAGAGAGAGCGAGAAAGAAAGAAAGGAAAGAAAAAGATAAAAGGCCGAAAGAGATAGAAAGAGGAGGGGCGGAGGTTTGGAACGCCACAGGACACCTTGGTCATTTTGGTCTGCTGCGCGGCTCCGTCCAGCAGGATGCGGGTGGTGAGGGCGTGACCCTCGCGGGCGGCGATGTGCAGGGGGGTGTGGCCGGCTGTGGTGGCAGCGTCGGGATTGGCCTTGTGCTCCAGCAGCAGCTTGACCAGCTCCTTGTGACCCATGCGGGCGGCGCAGTGCAGCGGCGTCTGGTCATCCTGCGGAGACGGGCGGTGGGGACGAAGGTGGGGGGGAGGACGAGGAAGAGAGGAAGAACAGCAGGTTTGATCGGCGCATAAGGAGCGCAGACCTTCACCCTCCCCGCCCCCCGTGGCGTGGGCGGTGGCGTCGCTGCCTTACCTTGGCCTTGGCGTCCACCTGGGCTGTGTTCTGGAGCAGGAAGAGCGCCACGTCGCAGTGGCCCGCCCGCGACGCCATGTGGAGGGGCGTCTCCACTTTCTGCCACGGACAAGAGGTCAAAGGTCAGGGGCTGTCGCAGACGCCTCGGGGGGGGGGGGGGGGGAGCTGTGGTGTGTGCTTTAAGAAGCCAAGCGGGGGAGGGTGAGGTGGGGGAGGGTGGGTGGTGGGGTGGGGTGTTGGTCAGCGCCGGCGGGCGCGTGGGGGGGGGGGGGGGCGGGGTCTCTCACCACGTTGGAGGCGTTGGGCGAGGCCCCTCGCTGCAGGAGGTTCTTGACGATGTTCAGGTGGCCCATGAAGGCCGCCACATGCAGGGGGGTCAAGCCAGACTGCAGGGACGACACGGCAGAAGAAGAGAACATCACACTCCGCTACCAAAGCGGGGGGGGGGGGATGGGGGGTGGGGGGATGGGACTCGAGGGTCCTCACCTCGGTAACGGCCTCCAGGGACGCCGAGTGCTTCAGCAGCAGGTCCATGGAGCGCATGTGGTTCTTCTTGCAAGCGATGTGAAGCGGGGTGAAGCCATTCTGGATCGCACACGCACACACAAACACACACGCACACACGCACAAACACACACGCACACACGCACAAACACACACGCACACACGCACACATCAAGGGTGTCAAAGCGTGTGTTTCTCAAAGACTGGAAGGTAGACGAATTTAGACGGGACGCGATCAGACACAGGGGCTTATTAATAGTCCAGGATGACTCAGCAGAGGAACACAATATAGGAGAGGTGCGGCGGGGAGTGGGGGAGTTAGTGAAGGCTCTCCAGCTCGGGGGGCTACTGACCAGGGCGCGAGCGTTAGCCTTGGCCCCCTTGTCCAGCAGCACCTTGGCCATGCGATGGTGCCCGCAGTGGGCGGCCACGTGGAGGGGGGTCAGGTGGTCCAGGGTGATGTCGTCGATCTCCGCGTTGTACTGGAGGAGCTGCCTCACACAGTCCATGTGGTCCCCCTGGGCGGCCATGTGGATGGGGGACAGGCCGTTCTGGGGGAGGGGGAGGGAGGGAGAGAGAGAGAGAGAGAGAGAGAGAGAGAGAGAGGAGAGAGAGAGAGAGAGAGAGAGAGAGAGAGAGAGAGAGATGGATGGATATGTAGAGTGAGAGACAAAGAGAGAGTGATATAAAGAGAGAGAGACATAGAGAAAGAGCAGAAGTGTGAGCCCACAGAGGTGAAAACAATCCATAAATTAATTACACTAAAATAACTTGTAAAGGGGGGGGGGGGGGGGGCTGGGTTTGCAGAACAATTTTGGCAGAGGAACATTTAGCTCGAGGTACTAGAGCTGAGCTTGCAGATGCAGGGGGCCGACCAGCACAGTGCCAGGGTCTGTTTCCCCCTGCAGTCGCCCTGGGAGACCCCTGGCTGACCTTGGTCTTGGCCTGGATGGGAGCTCCCTGGTCCAGCAGGATCTCGATGATGCGCACATGACCGTTCCTGGCAGCACAGTGTAGCGGGGTCAGCTCATCCTGCAGATAGTATAGGAGGGAGGGAGGGAGGGAGGGAGGGAGGGAGGGAGGGAGGGAGGGAGGGAGGGAGGGAGGGAGGGAGGGAGGGAGGGAGGGAGGGGAGAGAAAGGGAGGGAGGGAGGGAAGTCAGGGTGTCAGGGTTAGCGATGAGAGGCGTGGAGAACAGAGAGGTAGAGAAGCGCTGAGTCAGCCACAAGACCTGATCCTGCTAAACACAGAGTGTGGGGGGTGGGGGGGGCTTGGGGGGGTGCTGCGCAGGGACCCACCTTAGTCTTGGCGTCGATCTGCGCCCCTCGGTCCAGAAGCAGCCTGACCATGATCACGTTGCCCCTCCTGGAGGCTATGTGCAGAGGGGTGATACCATTCTGAAGAAAATGGGGGGGGGGGGGCGACACACAGTCAGTCTGAAATCGCATTCCATCTCTGCGACTTTACCACGACAACGAACGTCGTCTTCAAAGAGCAAGAGAACCTCTCTCTTGAAGGCCCACAGCTAGTTGGTTTTCCGATCCTGGTGTGTGTGTGTGTGTGTGTGTGTGTGTGTGTGTATGTGTGTGAGAGAGAGAGAGAGAGGGGCTGACCTTAGGGGTGAAGTTGACATTGGCTCCCCTGTTGAGCAGCAGCTGAGCCACACTCAGGTTCTCGTAGTGAGCAGCGATGTGCAGGGGGTGAAGCCCGTCTACGCAGAGACAGACAGACAGATAAGAGTCTTCATCGCACCGTGATGACGAAGACGTCCTTGTTGTGACGAGTCGACACAACACTCTTTTTAAACGTCCAGGCATTTGTTGGGGAGGTTCGTTTCCTCAATCACCCACCAATCACGCGTCTCGGGGGGGCTCACGTCTCACACACACACACACACACACATCGGCGCTCCTCGCAGTCGGCGTACCTTGCTAAGGACGTCTGCGTTGGGGTCGTTCTGCAGCAGCACGGCTGCGGTGCGTGTGTCGTCGTTGCGGGCGGCGATGTGAAGCGCGGGAAGTCGAACCTTGCCCTTGGTTCCATAGTTGATGAGCAGGGCCACCACGTTCTCGTGACCCTGCTGCAAGGCTACTGCCAGGGGGGTGAAGCCATCCTGCAGGGGGGGGGGGGGGGGAGGGGAGGGGAGGAGAGAGGACAGGGGAGGGGGGCGGAGAGGAGAAGGGAGAGGGGAGGGGAGGGGAGGAGAGAGGACAGGGGAGGGGGGAGGAGAGGAGAAGGGCGAGGGGAGGGGAGGAGAGAGGACAGGGGAGGGGGGAGGAGAGGAGAAGGGAGAGGGGAGGAGAGAGGACAGGGGAGGGGGGAGGAGAGGAGAAGGGAGAGGGGAGGGGAGAGGAGGGGAGAGGACAGGGGAGGAGAGAGGAGAGGGGAGGGGAGGGGAGGGGAGGGGAGGGAAGAGAGGAAAGAGGAGGGGAGGAGAGAGGAGGGGAGGGGACAGGACAGGGGAGGGGAGAGCGGAGGGGAGGGGAGGAGCGTAGACTTAAGGAACGTGGTATTGGGCAAAAAGGGGAAAAGTTGGAAGTGACACGGCCAATCGGAGAGCTTCCCTCACCTCGGTCGGCAAGCTCTGATTGGCTCCATTTTCAAGCAGGAATTTGACGACCTCTAAATGGTTTTCTTGTGCTGCCATATAGAGGGGACTGAAGCCTTTCTGTAAAGGGGGGGGGGGGGGGGGGGACGAACCAGCGGTGAGACGCAACAGTACCCAAACGAGGTTCACACACAAAATCACTGATGAGAGACTCTAACACGTCTCTCTCTCTCTCTCTCTCTCTCTCTCTCTCACCTGCGACTGTGCATTGACGTTCGCTCCATAGTTGACAAGCTCAGCTACCACTCTCTCCTGGCCTGCAAGCGCAGCTATATGGAGGGCAGTGTTCCCTTTCTGGAGGTGAAACACACACACACAGACACACACAGACACACACACAGACACACACAGACAGGCAGAGAGAGACAGAACTGAGCCCAGCCTAATGACCTAGATCTCTCTTTAAAAAGCTTCACAGAAACAGGAGCTCAATCCCAGGAGGAAACGCACAACCCATCCTCCTCAGCGGGGAACGCTACCATGACTCCATCGAAGCATTTCTGAGGTGAATCAGCACTATCAATCCACTGAACTCTCCTCGTACCCAATCCAACACCCCCCCCCTAACTTTGACACGTGTCTTCAACAAGGTCCCTGTCCTGCGCCCCCGATGTTCCAGGACGCCAGCTGCTGAACGGTGGGAGGAAGCTGAGGGGGGGTTACCTTGGTTGTAGTTTCCAAGACGATGCCAGCATGTAGTAGCCCCAGCACCATTTTGACGTGGCCTTCTTTAGAAGCCAGGTGTAACCCGTTGAGACCATTCTGGAAAGAAGGAGGAGGGGGGGGGGGGACAAACACAAAAGCTCTGAGACCGAGTGTCCTCACCAAGACCCTCAACCATGAGGTCCCCCTGCCGAGCTTCGTCTGTGGTGTGTGGTGTGTGTGTGTGTGTGTGAACGGGTGAGGAACTCTAATCCTACTTGCAACGGCAAAGGTGCCAGAAACCCATATTTGCCAAAGGACACCGAAACAGTGTGTTTAAGCGTTTGCCTGGCGGCACACAGACGTGCATCTAGCATATTCTGTGCCCTGGCCAGCGTGCAGTACCTCCGCTGACCACCAGGTGGACTCTGTGAACTTGACGCGCCGCTCTCCCTCCCCTCATACTGCAGTGTCACGAAATTGTTATGGATAAAGAACTGCTGCCGAGGAGCAAGCGCAGTGTGAGGGAAGGAGGGGGGACGCGTGAACACACACACGCGCGCAAGCCTCGAGGCTGCTTGCCACACTAAAATAGGCGCACACACACACACACACACACACACACACTCTCAGAGCAGACTTTAAATCAACAGTGTGTTTCGGCACGATGGCAGGTTGGCCAACAGAATCGACATCAAATGCTTAAATCATCGAAGCGGTTGAGAAAACCTTGAGAATCCTGAGCAGAGACATCTTTAACCCCCAGCTCAGACCACGGTCCAGATCCACTTCCAATTCTTACAGCATGAGCATTAAATCATTTATTTTCACCTGAGTAAAACAAAGTCTATGCATCATTCATGAGACCTTCTAGAATCTCGATGTCATCTTAAATAGTACTGATACAGCTGGACCGTACTTGCAACTACAGTATATCGCTATAGAAAAATCTGACCGATCCTGGCTTAACAAATCATAACAATCGATTCCCTGGTAATCCGAAACCATTGACTTTTCATCTCGACGACCCCCCCCCCAGAGCAAGCAGCAGTAACAGTAGCTGGGGGTCTGCTCCGCATCTAAACGGACGCCTGACGGTCTGTCAAGTCAAGCGGTGGTAACAGTTTGCGGCGGTCCGGTCAACATCGATATCAATACGCATCGACGCTCAAGTGATGGAGGGGTTCAGAAAGGCGTGCGGCTGGTCGTCGGCTGGCGGTGCCTTTGGGGAACGATGCCGCGAGGAGCAGATGTTTCCCCCCAAAGCGCAAAGTCGGGCTCCCTGCCAAGGTTGTGCTTGTGGTGGAAAGACACCCCCCCCCCCCACCCCACCTCGCTCACCCAAATCAGAGGGGGGAGGGGCTTCTCTCCCGATCAGATGCCTGGCTGTTGTCATGATGCAACAATGTGCAACGGAAGGGGGGGGGGGGGGGGGGGCATGGGTGGGAAAGGGGGTGAGGGATCTTGCTGGATGGCTAATTATGAAGATTTCTTCATTACTGTGTGTGAATGAGTGGTATTAGAGTGGCCCAGTAAACCCAGCGGGGGTGTCAGGGGGCACAGAACAGCACGCACGCACACGCACACACACAGGATCAAACACACACACACACAGGATCAAACACACACACACACCAAATCAAACGCTCGCCCCACTAATGACATATTTCTTCGTTGTTTGCGTCTTAACGTCTTCCAGATGCCGCTGACCCCTGCAGAGGCGAGATGATTAGGGCTTCTTTGTCGAGCCTCTTATCTTAATAGAATCCGATTATCGTCTCCTGGTTTTTAATGACATCGCCCCGGCCCCGGCCCCGGCCCCGGCCCTGGCCCCTCCCCCAGCCTCAATAACTCCAGAGATGGCGCTGCGCTGCGGAAAGGCGTTTCGATGACCTTGAGAGCGTGAGAGAGCGGGGCGGCTCACCTGGTTGGCTGTGTTGATGTCGATGCCGTTCTTGATGTGGTCCAGGGCCTTGTCCAGGTTACCTGAGCGTGCAGCCCGCAGGAAACTGGTCGCAGCGTCGGCCTGAAGGACAGGAAGCGATAGAGGACAATTTTTGTCGATCTTAACAAACAACAAAAAGCTCCTACCAGCTATGATATAAAACAATCATATGCCAGAACGTGAAGCGCAAAAACGCAAGTGTTCACTGTTAACGTTTACCTCAAATTATACAATGAAGAACCCAAAACACTGTGATCCTTCACTGGTGAAGTGGATCTCGTTAACCATCTTTAAACACACAACACCTGGAGTCATGTGGCTCAGCGGTTAAGGAGTTGGGTTCATGATCGGAAGGTTGTGAGTTTGATTCCCGGCTGTGGCTACATGACATTGTGTCCTTGGGCAAGGCACTTCACCCTACTTGCCTCAGGGGGAATGTCCCTGTACTTGCTGTGAGTCGCTCTGGATAAGAATGTCTGCTAAATGAATACAATGTGAAATGTGAACACGGTCTGGGTGACGTAAACTGTACTAATCTAACTTACCAGTCCATGTCTTCCTCTAGCTCTCCCAAAGCTATATTATTTTGGTCAAAGCCACCCTGCCCCCCTTCCTCACTACCTCTCTCTCTCTCTTCCTCTCTCTCTCTCTTCCTCTCTCTCTCTCTACCTCTCTCTCTCTCTCTTCTCTCTCTCTCTTCCTCTCTTCCTCTCTCTCTCTCTCTCTCTAACTCTCTCTCTCTCTACCTCTCTCGCCCCCTTCGTTCCCCTGCTCCCACGCCCGTTGCTTTCCCTTTCAATATTCATGAGCACTGCAGAAGCGCCCTGCCGCTAAGCACTCTGGAAGAGTCCCTTCCTGACGTCAACCCTTTAATGTCAATGCTAGGTATGAGGAGGCGGGGCCTGAGGTGGGGCAGGAGGCGGGGGCATAAGACAGCACTCTGGCAGGCAGGATGCAGACACTGCATAATGCATCACATGGCCATAAACCTAGTCACACATTTATATTCATAAATATACCACATGTCCTAAGTACCCACACTAAAATACTGACCCTGTGACCTGGAATTGGAGATGAACGGTGAGCAGGCTGCAGTGAATTTGTATTGGATCGCAGGTACAGTAGGACAAGTTCTTGTGTGTCGGATATGGTTGTTATGAAAGGCAGTCTGTCTGCATGGTGTGTGAGTCTGCTGCTGAGGGGAGGGAGGGAGGGAGAGGGAGGGAGAGGGAGGGAGAGGGAGGGATAGAGAAGAGGGGGCCTGAGCGTGAGAGAGGCGCGCGTGCGAGGCACTCGGCACACACGCTCACTGACTCCACCGTCTCCCACCGGAGCAATACACCATCTCTGTGACGGGGGGGGAGAGGAGGAAGGACACAGGGAGGGGAGAGGAAGGGGGAGGGGGGAGAGGCGGTGGGAACGGGATGGTAGGCTGGAGGATTGGACAGAGGGTGGGGTGATAAGGACAGCTGGAGAGAGAGGGAGAGAGAGGGAGGGAGGGAGAGGGAAGAGCAGGAGGAGCGATGCCTTCTGAAGGAGACAGAGAGGTCTGCCGTAAAATGCAAGGTCGGCGACGGAAACCAGGGAACAAAAGAGAAGCGACATTGGCCACCAACTTGGCTCCTGGACTAGCCGTGACAAGGTTAAAAAGGTGCGGAAGCCATCTTTCAATCGCGGTGATCGCTCACCGAATCTAATCAACGTTGAGTGCGATACCTCTGATGTTTCTGAAACAATATCCATTAAGCAAACCTCTCAGGGAGGTCTTCAACTGATTGAGAACACCTGTCACCTGATCCAGGTAGTTAAAGGACCGCAGGGGCACCTGTCTTCTCATACAGGCATTAATTCAGTCGCCATGGTAGCATTATTTCCCCTCTGACACCTTCTCATGTACGTGCCACATGCTTGTACACCCACACGCACGCACAGACTCACAATCTTTACCACACTTGTCTCTCCTGAGACGCACAACGCTGTAACACTAACACTCCTGCTCTGGAGGGAGGGAGGGAGGGAGGGAGGGAGGGAGGGAGGGAGGGAGGGAGGGGAGGGAGGGAGGGAGGGGAGGGAGGGAGGGAGGGAGGGAGGGAGGGAGGGAGGGAGGGAGGGAGAAGGGGAGGAGGTCAGGTCGTCCCTCCATCCTTCCTTATCTGCTGTCAATCAGCTGTTTTTCTAGAAGCAACCTGACACCAAAGCTGGGACTGGCCCTGCCTCCTGCCTCCAGCCTCCAGCCTCCTGCCTCCTGCCTCCTGCCTCCTGCCTCCTGCCTCCTGCCTCCTGCCTCCGGCCTCCGGCCTCCAGCCTCCAGCCTCCTGCCTCCTGCCTCCAGCCTCCTGCCTCCTGCCTCCTGCCTCCTGCCTCCTGCCTCCTGCCTCCTGCCTCCAGCCTCCAGCCTCCAGCCTCCTGCCTCCTGCCTCCTGCCTCCTGCCTCCTGCCTCCTGCCTCCAGCCTCCAGCCTCCTGCCTCCTGCCTCCTGCCTCCTGCCTCCAGCCTCCTGCCTCCTGCCTCCTGCCTCCTGCCTCCAGCCTCCTGCCTCCTGCCTCCTGCCTCCAGCCTCCAGCCTCCAGCCTTCAGCCTCATCCCGCTCGCTGCCTCAGTATGTCAGAGCAGAATACAAATATGAGACGACGCCACAGGAACTAGCTTTAGCACCCGGCGAGGAAGCTCTGAGCGAACAAGGACATCCGACAACATCGCCTGTCACCCTCAGCTCTGCCGAGAGGCCTGTAGGCGGGTGAGTCACCGTGGTTACCTCCAACAGGAAGCGTGTGGAGGAAGCAGGGTGGACTGATCTGAGAGGGGGTGGGAGGAGGGGGGGGGTGGGGGGGGGCGGGCGGCGAGGTCACAGAGGAACGCTGGATGTCAGCGGGCTGGGGAGAGAGACAGGGTGGGGGAGAGAGAGAGACAGGGTTGGGGAGAGAGAGAGAGAGGGCTGGGGAGGGAGAGAGACAGGGTGGGGAGAGAGAGAGACAGGGTTGGGGAGAGAGAGAGAGAGAGAGGGCTGGGGAGGGAGAGAGACAGGGTGGGGGAGAGAGAGAGACAGGGTTGGGGAGAGAGAGAGAGAGGGCTGGGGAGGGAGAGAGAGACGGGTCTGGGGAGGGAGAGAGAGAGACAGGTCTGGGGAGGGAGAGAGAGAGACAGGTCTGGTCCACCCTGCGCTGACATTGACTGACTGAGCAGCGAATCGTCCCTGTCGCAAGTCAGGACTGGCAAGTGCTCTGAGGCTGACGCAAGACACACGTGATCCAGAGGAACGCACACACACACACACTGGGAGTTTACACAAGGACAGCCGCCCTGCACGCTAAGAGCAACACACACACACGGAGCCACACACACGGCGTGCACGCACAGGGGCGGACTTCTTACCAAGTCAGCACATGCAAGGACGGCATCGTCTCAACGGCCAACGGGCGTCATCGGTACGTGACATATGTTCCTCCCAGCGGGGGGTACCGACACATACCTGCATCTCTCTCCGCCAGCGAACACACACACACACACGCAAACACGATCAGGAAAAGACTGTACGCTACGCAGTCCGTTGAAAACACGATCCCCCATGCCCACCCCCCCCCATTCCCCCCTCACCTGACCCCCACCCTCCCGCCGCCCGCCCATCGCATCCCAGAAGCCTTTGCTGCCCCGCCCTTGCAGCAGGGCATGAGGAATAGCCTTGTTAGCGCTTTCGCAAATGGGGTGGAAGAAGGGATATATAGCAGGGAAGGAGTGATGTATGGGGCAGGGGCAGGGCGTGAGGGAGGGGAGGGGAGGAGGAGGAGGAGGAGGAGGAGGAGGAGGAGGAGGAGGAGCCGGGCCTTGAGCTGGCCAGCCTGTTGGGAGGCAGAGAGGCAGCCCGGCATGTTAACGAGGAGCAGAGAAAACGAGGGCGGGAGAGGAGCAGAGGAGGACGACGACGACGAGCGAACGTAGATCCGAGGGCTTCGAAAAGCTTTCGTTACCCGTCACAGCGAGGCGGGGCGGCTCCAGGAATTACGACGGGTGGCGCGCGCGAGCGTTTCCGCAGGGGCGTGCGCGCGTGCAAATGTGTGTGTGTGGAGGGGGTGGGGGGGAGGGGGCTGGTGTCATATCCAACCACGTCCGTCTGTGTCTGTGACAGCAGGTCATCACTAATCACCCAGTGGGGGGGGGGGGGGGGGGGGGGGGGGTTATCTCCCGGCTCAGAGGCGTGCTGAGAGGGGGGGGGGAGGGGGGCGGGGGGCGTTACAGAGGATCCATGCAGAGGACGACGGGGAGCTCAAGGTGGGGCAGAGGACGGGTCTCCACCTCCCCCCCTCATCCCTCACCCCCCACCATCGCGCATCACAAGCGGGCTAGCGCCTCTCCCTGCTCCGCTAGCCTGATTCGGAGCCTCGTGTCGACCGCAGCCGATCCAGCATGCTGCTCCAGCCGGCGGAGGGTGGGGGAGGTCGGGGTCGTCCCTGAGGCTGGAGGTCCAGCAGGGGTTAACGCATTCCGCGTCGATCGAGGCGAGTAGCCTCTCCCCCCCGAGGCTGGGGCTGTTTTCCATAGACCGTGAGAGCGAGCGTGAGAGAGGAGCGCAGCAGGAATACTGAACAAGGCCCTGTCCTCTAGTCATTAGTGAGGAGGGAGAAAAAACATGGCCAAGTTTCCCCCGGGACGCGTGAGATGGTGACCACCCCTCACACACACACACACACACACAAAGACACTCACCCTTACACACACACACTCACACCCTCTCACACACACTCACACAGACACACACTCTTACACACACATAGACACTCACCCTTACACAAAGACACTCACCCTTACACAAAGACACTCACCCTTACACAAACACACTCACCGTTACACACACACACACACACACACTCACACCCTCTCACACACGATCACACAGACACACGCTCTTACACACACACAGACACTCACCCTCACACACACCCTCACACACACTCATCACCATTCCGTCACCCACCCAGCCTTTGCAGATGAAAACAAACCGTTGACCAATGATGCCGTGGCACGGCAACAATAGTGCTGCGTCATGCATTATGGGATGGCACATCGACAACCCAGCAGCCACACCCCCTAAACCTGCGCTCTGCATAAATAATGGCCCAGGGGCAGGGACATCTCTATGATAACATTTCCTCTAACCCAGACATCCATCATTCAGTTTCAGCCATCTTCGGATGCTGGAAGTACAGACTGGGTTCAGCTGTTATCAGCATTAATCCAGGGGTCTGTGGGTCTTGAGGACCCTGAAGTTAGACACACCTAGTTTACAGACCTTCATTTCAGTGTCCTTGGCTACAGCAGTGGTTTTCTGTGACGTGGTGTTGTAACAGGCATGCTGGAACACAGCCCCAGGGGTCTGTATGGTCCAGAACAGACTGGATATAACGTAGGAAGGGAAGAAGATATCCTGGACCAGTGGAGACTGTTCTAGAACAAGACCCAGGCTTAGACTATGAACAGCAGATTTAACAAGCCTTGGTAACTGTTCTAATCGCCAGCTGGTGGCTACCTCAAGGTTAAGTGTGTGTGTGTGTATCAGAGTGGACAGGTGTGGAGCGGTTCAGCCCGCGGCATTGTTTGTCCTTATCAGTGTGCGTGTGTGAGTGTGTGTGTGCGTGAGTGTGTGTGTGTGTGCATGAGTGTGTGTGTCACCTTCCTCCTCCTCCATGGTCCCTGGTGCAGAGCCAGCCGTGTGATGTCACTCTGTCAACACAAACCCCCCCCCCCCCCGCCCCTCTCCCAAACTGCTGACTCAGGCAGCAGAACTCCTCATCGCCCCCCCCCCCCCCCCCGCGTACGGGAACACCGTTGAGGCTCAAAGGCTGAGCGTGTGCGTTTGTGTATATGCACACAGTTCCCCCCCCCCTCAGATGATAGCCATTACACATCACCAGCTCACAGCCCAACCCCAGGCCCCCCTCCTGCCCCACACGGCGCAGGGGGACTTACTTTGTGACTCACGTCCCTCCCCCTGATGGGTGTGGATGGCTCCTGTGGGGGGCCTCACAAGCCCTGGCTTCCCACAACCTGACGCCCAGCCTGAGGGGGAGCAGCAAGGGAGGCCAGGTGGAGGGCGAGGCCCCACGGTTAGTCACACTGTTATCATGAGCTCTGCCACAAGCACAACCAACACTGACTAACAAAGCCAAGCGGAGGAAGGGAGGGAGAAGGAGAGAGAGAGGAGAGAAAGGTGAGAAGGAGAGAGAGAGCGAGCGAGAAGGAGAGAGAAAGGGAGAGCGAGAGAAGAGACAAGGAAAGAACGAGGAGATAAAGGAAAGAGAGGGAGAGAGAGAGAGATACGGAGTGAGAGAGAAAGGGAGAGAGAGAAGAAGGAGAGGTAAGGAGAGAGAGAGAGGAGAGATAAAGGAGCAGAAACTATTAGCGGGAGGGTATGAACGAGAGCATCAGATGAAAGAGGAGCAGTTGACCTTTGTGAAGGGCACATGAATACTGCAGCGCCTGGCACAGGCTAGGCCAGGCCCGGGCATCTGAACCAGCGAGCACCCCCCCCGGATCCCAGCCGCCTCCGCTCATCCCAGCACTTCCTTCAGCTCGCAGGGTTACCCTCCATTCCAAATGCGGGAGGGAGGAGGTGGAGGGGGAAGGGGGGGGGTGTACCCGGGTACCTCCGCAGAGGCAGGTATGGCGGTGGACATTTACAGAACCCACGTCCAAGTCATTATCGTAAGCAGTGAGGGTGGGGTGTGTGTGTTTGGGGAGGTGGTGTGTGTGGGGCGGGGGGGTGGGGGGGGGGGAGGGGGGTTAATGAGCCAGAACGTGCCACAAAAACACGCGGCCTGCGTGACGCATCTTAACCTGGCGGCGACAACCTCGCAGGAAGAAGCCCCGTGTTTGTTTCAGACGCTCGCCGAGCACAGCAACGTCTGAGCATGCTCGGTGCCTGAACACACGCAAACGACCCCACAAACCCCCCCGCCTCGCGTATCGTAAACGACAGACCCTTAACCGTCCTCTGAGAGGACCCTGCTCGCTGGTAAACAGGGAGCTGACTGTCAACCAACGGGCAAAAACAGAGATGTGGCTCGCTGCCAGATGTTTGAAAGGGACGCGTTCCTCGTTCCTCTCCTGCCAGTCCTCCTTCAGAACACAGAACCAGCAGGAGGAGCGAAGCGCCAGGGCCGGACAGATGGACAGGACAGACAGCCCTCCCCCCCCCCCCCCCCCCCACACACACACACACACACACACACAGACCTCTCTTCTCCTCTCTATTCCGTCTCGGAGAGCGCTCCAGTCTAGGAGTGTGTTATCCTGCCTGTAGCATATAAACACACCATGAAAAGAGAGCAACTGACTGTGCCGCAGCCCTGATATTATGGTATGTTAACCCCCCCCCCCACCAACCACCACACACACGCTCTCTCTCTCTCCCTTCATCCCTCCCTCTCTCGCCCTCTCTTGCCGTTCTCCATGCTGTGAAGAGGCACCCAGCTGGAAGTTCCAAACTGAACTCGTATAAATACTTCATCCCTGATTCAATTTTAAACTGTGGATGGAGGAGAAGAAAGGAGGGCAGAGGGAAGGGTGGCGCCTTCATGTTCCCTTCATCCTTTCGCCATTATCTCTCTCGCTCTCTCTGTTTCCCTCTCTCTGTTTTCTCTCTCTCTCCCTCTTTCTCTCTGTCTCTCTGTTTACTTATCTCCCTCCCTCCCTCCCTCCCTCCCTCAGTCAGGCAGAGTGGGGGCAGACACATTAGCTTGCCTTTTGTTCTCTGCGCATGATTATCGGAGCTTCTGACTCCCCCGTCTGATTCTAAACGAGAGGTACAAAAGTGAATTGCATGTTTACCCGCTCCAAGTCAATTGCGGTCTAATCCGGAATGAAATACCACCAGGATGCGGCCATGAAGCCGGATGCTGGAGGTACAGGAGATATGGAGAAACATAGCAAACTGCTACAAGACATGGGAGGAGAAATGGAGGGGAATGGAGAGTTTGCGTGTGAGCGTGTGAGCGTGTGTGTGTGTGCGCAAACACCACCGCTGTGTTTACAGCGTGCGTCACGGATGCGGCCCCAGCGATCAGCTGTCTGTCAGCGAGCCAAGCGATGACTCGCCGCTAACCTGACCCCCCCCCCCCCCCCCCCCCCCCCCATCAGCAGTCGATCCTCTGCAACAAGCCCGTCCTACTACACATGCCAGCCAATGGCAAAGCAAGGACGAAGCGGCGGGCGCGCATGTTGACCTTGTTCATCTGGTCAATAATCTCCTGGGCCGTCCTCATCCAGAATAACACATGACCTTTGGCTGGAAGGAGGAGGGGGGGGGGGATGACCTGATCCAACGCCCCGCCCTTGCACCTCCGTCTAAACGTGCATGATCCGAGCATCAGCACGAATCGCTTAGCGCAGCGACTTTTACGCTGTCATCCGCGGTTTCGCAAAACAACCTTTGACCCGCATTAGAAGCCCCCCCCCCCCCCTGCACAGAGGTTACACGTGGCCCTTGAGGAGCGCTAATTCCATTACGTAACCTCGGCCCCGCGTCTCCTAATGAGCCATCTTAGCGACTAGGCTAGCCGGCTAGCGACACGTCCGCTGTAATTAGCGTCCTGCATGGGAACCTAGAGACGTGTTTAATGGAGACCAATGCCCAGAGAAGCTAGCTGGATATCGCATCGACGCTTCAAGCGAGGGACAAGTTCAGAGGCAAGAATTGAAATGAATTTAATTTGAATATTCCCGGTTGTACCGGCTACCATTAGCGGGCTGTTGACACACCTCTTCAGGTCATGGGTTTTGTTTTCTGTTAATTCGAAACATTGTGATTTCCTGTTTTTATTGTGAAACTTCTCCTCCCTCTCATTTCAGATATCCTCACTTCCTGCCCCTGTGGTTTTTTCCCTCCAGTTCTGATCGTTGGCCCCGCCCTCACTGGATTCACCTGCGTAACCACGCCCCTCTCTTGTGTATTTCATCAGTGTTTCCCCTCCTCTCTGTGCCAGTTCGTTTGGTACCTCAGTACCTTACGTTTCAGCATTGTGATCTTTCTCTTTATTGGAGTTTCCTGGTTTCTAGTCTGTTTGCCTGTTCTCTGACCTCTGCCTTTGCCTCGCCCTTTTTGGATTTATTTGCCTGATCTGACTGATTACTGTGTAACGAACTTTCCTTTTGACCAAGTGAACTGATTTGCATTTGAACCCTGAACTGTTTTTTCGAGTCGCGCATCTGAGAACAACCTTTAGTGGATTGCCAGACTGAACAGCTGTATCGCCAGCTGTATCGCCACGGATACGCAGTTTGCGGCTTTGCTACACGTGGCCGGTAGGTCTGCGCCCCCCCCCCCCCCCCGAGGTACTGAGGTCTCACTCGCTCCACGCTCCAATCTCCATGGCGACATCCTTCATCTCCCGTTCCTGCTACTTGACCCCCGAGCATCGTGATAAACTTTACTCAGATAGATTTATAGCCACGGCTCCTCCCCTACACGAGAGGGCACCGATTGGCCGATCCTCCTGCAAACATGATGGATGGACCTGATGAATGGGCGGGAGGAGGAGGAGGGTGTGCAATTTGATAGGTGGGAGATCTTCAAATGAAAGATCGCCGATTACGGATTGGCCAAATGAACTCCCAGAGTTCCTCGACCCTGAGCAGCCAGGGTCTCGTTCCTGAACGCCGCCTTTAAAACTGCCGCAACAAAGGTGACGATACCGGCCGATACTGCTGTAGTATTCCAGAGGTATTTCAGGGGCGTCATTCAAAGCTGCAGTGGCCATTTTAGAGACAGCTCAACAGAGGTCGCCCTTCAGCCCGGGTCAGCGGACGGCTGGCGTTGATTCGCCCTCCCCCCTCCAGGGTGAGCCGTTGCCACTCCAGTGACCCCCCCCCCCCTCCCCTCATCCGTGTCCTTTCAGACCAGTGGGCTGGACGGAGACAGACGGAGCGAGAGAGGGGGGCGGGGGCGGGAGGGGGGGGGGGGCATTCTTATTTTTGGTGAGGTGGAACAGGGGAACAAGTCAGAGACGGACCAACAGATGCTGTGGAGGACGCCTCCTCCCTCACCTCCCTGCCTCCCCCCTCGCCTCCCCTCTGGGCCAGGTTAGCAGGGTGTTGGTGGGCAGAGGGGTCTAAGTGATCTCCTGCATAGTTCCCCTGGTTCCCTGGTGGTACGGGTGAAATGAAGCCACCCTGGGCTTTTCTTTAAGAGCTGTCTGATGATTCCCTGTCTTGTCTGACCTCATCACATTAACAAGCCACGAGACCTCAAAAAGTCACAACCATTTAGCGGAATACACACACACACACAGTGTATCTGCTTTGGTAACTGTATTATATTGTGTAGACTAGTAAGTAACCTTCTGGTGTGAATCAAACCCGAAGCACCTTTCAGACTCTTGACAATAAACTGTTACCACACACACACACACACACACACACACACACACACACACACACACACACACACACACACACACACACACACACACGATGGTCCAGTAGGGAGCCCAGGGGTTGTAGCAGCTGTCAATCCAGCTGGTGATGTGATGAAGCATGAGGAAGAGGAAGGCCTTTGGCTGGTCTGCCTCCCCTCTCCCCCCTCTCACCTGTCAGCTGTCCTCCACACCTCTCACCCATCTCCCTCCCTCCCACAGGCCCTCTTCCTTCTCTCTCCCTTCCTTCCTTCTCTCTCTCTCCTTCTCTAATGTCATGAGCGCAGAATATGGACTACACTACGAGCTTTCCCTCGAGGGCGATCACCCATGCCAAGCTGTCACCAACGTCTAAGTCGACAAACATTCGGATTCATCCGGAAGCTTGTGCACGAACAGCCTGACGATCCGTCATTTCCTGACGTCTCTCAGTCCTCTCAGAGGGGTTCCCCCTCCATGACTCGCTGATCCGCCCATTAAGGCTCCGGACACGGTGGTCGTGTTCGTCCGAGGCGCAGCCCTCTGTAGCAGCATGGCCCTCCAGGGCCCCCTCAGGGAAGTGCTTGAGCGGAGCCCGTGGTTGGGGGGGTAATGTGACTATGGTGTGAAAACCATGGCCACCATTCGCAACGAACCCATTCCCTGGTTCACATTCCGCCTTCGTTGTTTTGCATTCGTAAATGTCATTTTCCTTCAGCAAGTAGAGCCAGCAATAACGCTGTGTACACTGCGCCCGGCTATCAGCCCGTATGACAGCATGCGAGCGGACGTTCGCTACATCCTTCAAATCCAGCTTGTCAGCGATGCTGCGGTTTGCGTTCGGATCCGCCAGACAAATCAAAAATCACACTGCATCAGATCAACGATTAACAACCGACTGTAAACCGATTTGAGACGGAGCAACTAAACGAGAGGGAGGGTAGGCTCTCGCAGATCGATACTTCCTCTAAGGTCAGGTGACTGGGGAGAGCGGACGGGGGGGGGGAGATGGGAGATGCTGTTGTGTGGCGATGACGTAGCAGCAGGTTTGAAACTTCAAGTTCACCTTCCATCGCTGACCTCCTACTCTAATGTTTCACCCAGAGCTGTGAACCAAACTGCACGTCTCCTGATGTAGAAACTCTCTCCTGTGCTGGATGACGATGAGACTGACGTCACGCTTCTGGGATGGAGTGTAACTTTAAGCAAGAAGGGTAAATATAGCCTGGATCTGAACTACGAGGTGCTTACAGATCCAATTTGACCTTGCTTCCATTCGCTCCCCCATCCCCTCCTTCGAGATGAAGAGCACGTGCGCGCCCGCACGCAGCCTCCCAGTCACGTGCACGCGCCCAGGTCCCTTGGAAATCTGGGACACTCTGGCCGATCGCACCCTCACATACGTAGGCAACACGTAAACACGTCCCAGCATGCACCGGGAGCATCTTCATCTTCCTGTTCCGCAGGAAATCTAGGCCATCGTATTCACTCATCACGACAAACCGACGGCCCCCTTGTAAATCAGCGGGCCGGGCTAGGTGCCTGGT